>OZ005657.1:285925052-286120052 GCA_963930645.1 Salticus scenicus | reverse complement strand
CTGCATTTTTTTTTGCGTTAAGCCTTTTTAACGCTCTGCAAAACGCCTAAGAGTAATTTTAAAATCAATTAATCTATCTGTACATTTTTCAGTCCTTCTGTCAGTTGTGTGATAACGTAGGCAAAGAATAATAAAATTTATTCGATACAACAATTACGTACAGTTGGAAAGTGTTACTAATCAAAGCGTACTGCATGTTTTTTCTTTCTTGTTGACTTCGGATTGGGTCTGTCGGTCTGTCCATCCGTATGTCCATGCACTAACTCCCGAAAATATTCATGGAACTTCTTGAAACTGATATATATTATTCAAGTTCCTTATAACATGTTCCCTATTGAAAATGGAGTATGTACCTCTAGTGGCTTGTATACAGGGACACTCGAAAGTATTCCAAAGCATTGTGTTCTATGGAAGGTATTTTTATAAACCATATTTTATTACCGTTACTTTACACATATCTTGATGAAATTGAAATATGTTATTTAACATTACTATCGTATGTTCCCCATTGAAAATGGAGTAAGTACCATCACTAGTCTGAATACAGGGAAACTTGAAATTATTCCCTAAAGCATTGCGTTCTAATGGAGGTATCTCTATAAATCAAACTTTAAACACTTAATGATATCAAATCTTAATGATATTAAAATATGTTAGTCATATGCACTGAAGAATGCTTTCCATAGAACACACTATGATTAGCGTTAGATTTACAGGGCCAAGCAAAAATATTCAGTTATACTAAGGGCTATTGAAAATTTGTTGGAATTGCAGTTTCGTTTACATTAAACGTTTTTATTACTTTCTAAATGTTTTTATCACATTCCAACGAGTTTGAAAGTTTTTAATATCTTCGGTTTGTCAGTCTGTCCGTTTGTCTGCTGTCTGTGCGTTCGTCTGTCCGCGCTATAATTCCCGCTATTATTTATGCAATTTCTTGAAACTGATACATATTATTTAAGTTTAGTATAGGATGTTCCCTGTTCCCTGCTGAAAATGAAATGTGTACTTCTACTAGTTAGTTCACAGTGGCACCTGAAAATATTCCAAAGCATTGTGTTCTGTGAGAGGTATTTTTGTAAACTAAATTTTATTATCGTTACTTTACACATACCTTAATGAAATTGAAATGTTATTCAAGTTTACTATCGGATGTTTCCCATTGAAAATAGAGTAAATACCCTCACATGTTTGTATAAAGGGACATCTGAAAGTACCTCAAAGCACTGCGTTTGATGAGAGATATTACTATGAACTAAATTTTGATTCCTATATTTTACCAAATTTTAATGAAATTGAAGTATGTTATTCATATGCATAATATAGTGCTATCTACAGAATGTAGTATGATTAGCATTAGATTTACAGGGACACACAAAAATATCCAGCTACATTAAGAGCTTTTATTGGAAATTTACTGGAATTGTATTTTCGTTTACATTGAGCGATATAACAGTTTTTAACATTTTTAACACTTTGCAACAATGTTTAAAAGTGTTAATGACTACGGTTTGTCTGTCTGTCTGTCTGTCTGTTTGTCCGCGCTCTAACACCCGTAAATATTTATTGAATTTCTTGAAATTAATATATGTTATTCAAGTTCACTATCGGACGTTCTCTATTGAAAATGGAGTTTATAACTCTACTGGTTTCTGTACAGGGACACCCGAAAGTATTTCAAAGCATTGTGTTCTATGAGAGGTATTTCTATAAACCATATTTTCATACCTTTACTGTAGACATATCTTAATGAAATTGAAATATGTTATTCAAGATCACTATAGGACGTTCCCTATTGAAAATGGAGTTTATACCTCTACTGGTTTGTGCACAGGACACCTAAAAGCATTCCAAAGCATTGTGTTCTATGAGAGGTATTTCTATAAACCATATTTTCATTCCTTTACTGTAGACATATCTTAATGAAATTGAAATATGTTATTCAAATTCCCTATTGGATGTTTCCTGTATAAAATGGAGGAAATACCACCACCGATTTATATACAGGGACACTCAAAAGTATTCCAAAGCATTGCGTTCTATTAGAGATATTTCTATAAAGCAAATTTTAATAACTTTACTTTCCACGAAGTTTTAGGAAATCGAAATATGTTATTTATATGCACAAAAAAAGGCTTTGCATAGAATATAGCATAATTAGCATTAGATTTACAGGGTTACACAAAAATATCCATTTATATTAAGAGCTATTAGTAAAAAAATACTAAAATTGTACTTTCGTTTACACTAAGCGTTTTTAACACTTTCTAACATTTTTAAGATTGAATATGATTTCGGTTTGTGTATCTATCCATCTGTCTGTCCGTCTGTCTGCCCGCGCTCGAATTCCTGTAAATATTTATGGAATTTCTCGAAACTGATATATTTTATTGATGTTCACTATTGGATGTTCCATATTGAAAATGAAGTGAATATCTCTTCTGGTTTGTGTACAGGGACACCCAATAGCATTCGAAAGCATTGTGTTCTATGAGTGTTATTTTTATAAACATTATCTCTATAGAATGTTCCCCATTTAAAATGACATTAATAGGTCCTGTACAACTAGTTTGTTTACAGGGACAGCAATAACAACAACAGCAAAAAATGCCAATGCATTACGGTTTAGGACAGAATTTTTTGAAAGTTATATTTAAAAGTCTTTCTACTGTAAAAATCATAAAAATATTGAAATGTATTGTTAATGTTCTAAAATAATATTTTGTATAGAATATGATATCATTAACTTTCTGATTTAATGGGCTACACTAAAATATTCAGAGAGATCAAAAGCTGTAATTATAATTTATTGGCTGCATTTTATTTTGCGTTAAGACTTTTTAACTCTTTCCAAAATGGGTAATTTTAAAATCAATTAGTCTATCTGTATATTTTTCAGTCCTTCTGTCTGTTGTGTGATAACGTAGGCAAAGAATATTAAAAGTTATTCGATACAATTACGTACAGTTGGAAAGTGATCAATGGGTACTGCATGATTTTTCTTTCTTGTTTAAGTCTTAACGTGTTTTCAATTTCTGTATCTATGTGCCCGAATCTCCATTTCTCTATCTGTCCGTGTACCGCACTTAGCGTCCGGAAATATTTTCTGAATTTAAAAAAAAATATATAGGTTGTTTATATTCACTATTGAATGTTCCCAAATTAAAAGGGCATTAAGGTACTGAACAACATGTTTATGTACAGGAACGCGCAAAAAATGCCAATGCGTTGCATTTTAGGACATACATTTTTATAATTTACATTTAAAGAACTTTCATACTGTACTTTCAACTCTAAAATCATAAAGAAATTGCATTTATTGTTAATTTGCTAAAATAATGTTTTTTATAAAATATGATTTTGTTAACGTTAAGATTTACAGGGCTACACTGAAATTTCAGATAGATTAAGGGCTGGAATTACAATCGAAGGGCGACGGTTTCTTTTGCGTTAAGCATTTTTAACACTTTCAAACAATGTTTAAGAATGATTAGGAATTCAATTAGTCTGTCTGTATATGCCTTTCAGAACTACTGTTTGTTTGTTGTGTGATAACGTAAGTACAGAACTTTCAAAGTTATAAGATACAACAATTACGTGCAGTTGGAAAGTGTTAATAATCATTGCGTAATGCATGATTTTTCGTTCTTTTTTTATAGTTTATAAAATACTTAATACCACATAACTATTTCAAGATAAAATGTGTGACTCTATGTGTAACTCTGCCTTTAACAGTGTGTGTAACTCTTCCTTTTTATTAACAGTGTGTGGAACTTTGTGTGTAACTCTGCTGTTTGTTAACAGTGTAACTCATCTTTTTTTTAACAGTGTGTGTGTAATTCTGTGTGTATTGCTGAACTTTTCTAACAGTGTTCGTAACGCTATGTGAAACTGACACTATGTGTGCAACCCTGTATGCAATTAACAGTGTGTGTGTAGCTCTTCTTTCTTATTAACATTGTGTGTAACTCCATGTGTAATTTAGTTTTTTATTAACAGTTTTTTTTTAACATTGTGTGTGTAACACTGTGTGTATCTCTGATTTTTAGCAAACAGCGGGGGTAATTTTACTTAAGTGTAACTAACAGTGTGTGTAACCCTGTGCGTAATTAAAAGTGTGTGTGCAACTCTGCCTTCTTATTAACTCTGTGTGTAACTCTTTATTAACAGTGCCTTTTTATTAACAGTGCATGCAACTCTGTGTATAATTCTGCCTTTTTATTAGCAGTGTATGTAATTCAATGTTCAATTCTTTTTTTTTTGAACAATGTGTGTAACTCTGTGTGTATCACTGATTTTTTGCTAAAAATGTGTGTAACTATGTGCAACTAACAGTGTGTCTGTAACCCTGTATATAATTAACAGTGCGTGTGTAACTCACTGTGTAACTATGCCTTCTTTTTAACTGTGTGTGTGTGTAACCCCGCCTTTTTATTAACAGTGTATGTAACCATATAATTCCGCTTTTTTATTAACAGTGTGTAACTCCGTATGTAAATCTCTTTTTTTTTTTTTTGACAATGTGTGTAACGCTGTGTGTACCGCTAATTTTTTGCTAACAGTGTGTATGTAGCTCTGTGTGTAACTTTGCATTTTTATTAACAGTTTGTGTGCAATTGTGTGTGTAACTTTGTCTTTTTATAACAGAGTGTGTAACTCCGTGTTTAACTCTTCTTTTCTGAGCAGTGTATGTGTAACTCTGATTCCAGGAATATTTACGGGAGATAGAGCACGGACAAACAGACAGACAAACCTAAGTCATTAACACTTTTCAACTTTGTTGGAATGTGTTAAAAACATTTAGAAAGTGATAAAAACGCTTATTGTAAACGAAAATGCAATTCAAGTTATTTTCCAACACTACCTCTTAATGTATCTGAATATTTTTGTGTGGCCCTGTAAATATAATGCTAATAATATTGTATTTTATGGAAGGCATTCTTTTGTGCATATGAATAATATATATATATATATATATATATATATATATATATATATATATATATTACGACTTGTGCAAAGTAAAATCATTAAAATTTGGTGCTTAGAAATACCTCCCATAGAACGCAATGCTTTTAAATACTTTCGGATGTCCCTGTATACAAACCAGTGATGGTATTTACTTCAATTTACATGGGGAACATCCGGCAGTGGACTTAAATGATATATTTCAATTTCATTAAAATTTGTTTAAAGTAAACGTATCAAAATACGGTTTATGGAAATATCTATCATGGAACACAGTGCTTTGGAAAATTTTGGGTGTCCCTGTAGACAAATCAGAAGAGGAATTCCCTCCATTTTCAATAGGGAACATCCGATATTGAACTTGAGTACGATATATCAACTTCAAGAAATTCCATGAAAATTTACAGGAGTTCGACTGCGGACAGACAGACAAACCGAAGTCATTAACACTTTTCAACCTTGCTGGAAAGTGTTAAAAAAAGAACGAAAAATCACGCAGTACGCACTGGTTATTAATACTCTCCAACTGTACGTGCTTGTTGTATCGTATAACTTTCAATATTCTTTGCCTGCATTATCAAACAAAGGAGAGAAGCACAGAAAAATATACAGATTGACTAATTCAATTTAAAACCGCTCTCAGACATCGTTGAAGAACGTTAAAAAGGCTTAATGCAAAAGAAAATCCAGCCGTTAGATTATAATTGCTGCCCTTAATATATTTGAATGTTTTAGTGTAGTCCTGTAAATCTGAAGGTTCATGCAAAACATTATTTTAGAAAATTAAAATACATTTCAATTTATTTATGATTTTTAAAGTAGAAAGTTATTTAGATGTCATTTATAAAAATGTCTGTCCTAAAACGCAAAGCATTGGAAGTTCCCTGTACACAAACACGTTGTGTAGGACATATTAAAGGCATTTTAAATAGGAAACATTCCATAGTGAATTTTAATAACATATATCAATTTTTCAAAATTCTGAAAATATTTAAGAACTCTCGGGACGAGAGCCAGATAGAAAGACAGACAATCGGACAGTAAGATAACCAACTTAAAATCATATTCGCGCTTAAAAATTGTTAGAAAGTGTTAAAAATGCTTATTGTAAAAGAAAATGCAATTACAGCAAATTTTTATTAATACCTCATAATGTAACTTAATATTTTTATGTGGCCCTGTAAGATTAATACTAATCATACTGTATTTATAAAAAGCATTCCTTTTTGCATATGAATAACATATTTCAATTTCATTAAGATTTGTGCAAAGTAAAGTTATTAAAATTTGGTTTGCAGAAATACTTCTCATACAACGCAATAATTGCATGTCTCCCTGTACACAAACCAGTAGTAAAATTTTCTCCATTTCACATAGGATACATCCGATAGGGATTTTGAATAACATAGTTCAATTTCATTAAGATTTGTGTAAAGTAACGGTATTAAAATATGGTTTATAGTAATGCCTCTCATAGAAAAAAAATATAGTTTGCAGTACTTTCCGATGCCCCTGTACACAAACCAGTAGAAGTATTCACTCCATTTTTCATGTTTAACCTATCTGTAATGCATCTTCATGACCATTTTTCATTAAGTTTTCTTTTCTAAAATTGCTGAAATTTCTAATTTTTTCAATGTTTACTTTTGAGAAAAATTTACTGATATTTAGTTTAAAAATTATTACTTATGCTAAAGTTATATAAAATTCGATTTATGGTATTTTAAAAAACATACTATCCAAATTTTATACTTCTGTGTTTATTTGTTTAAGAATTATGTGGAAGTAAAAAAAAAAAAAGAAAACGAGAAAATAGTTTATTGTTTAAACTTTGTATACTTGTGTACTTCTTTTAACTAATTTTTATTTTTTGTTTTACATTGATTGTGCATTATTACAGTTTAAAAATAGAATATGTAACATATCTGGGCATTAATTTGAGATTTCATTGATAATTTAAAATTTAATAAAATACTTTTGTGTTTGAATGCTAAATGTTTGCAGTAAGTTTCAAAATTTAGACATAAATATTTTTAAATTTTTTTACTTAAGGGCCCTCTTCACTCACCGCCGCTGGAAGCCGAAGCTAATGTTATTCAATGGGAAATTTTTTTTACAAATAACTTATTAAGTAATGCATATTTTTAAATTCTGTTTTCACATTATGAAAATTCCCAGCTGTTAAATTGACGGACATTTAAAAAAAAAAATCATTTTTTTTAATGTTTTATATTTTACTTCGAAGCTGCAAAATACGAATTTTCAATATGTGAATTTTTTTCATTTTGCAATTTCAAAATAAAATATTAAAAATTAAGAAAATACTTTTTCAAAAAAGGTCCGTCAACTTAACAGTTGGGAATTTTCTGAATGTAAAAACAGAATTTAAAAATATGTGTTAGTTAATAAGTTATTTGTAAAGAAAATTTCCCCATAGAATAACATTGGCTCGGGCTACCGGCGACGGCAAGTGAAGAGGGCCGTTAACTTATTAAAATTAATATCCAAATATGGTTATATTCTATTGTTAAATTATAATGATGCAAAATCTAGGGAGGAATAATAATTAGTAAGCAGGGGGCATATTATCTTAAAATTTTTCAAAATATTCAGAACTTGAATTTATTTATTTATTTGTTTTTGAATTCAAATACTTATCTAGAATATTCAAAATACTTGATCTTTTGTTATACCATATTTCCATGCATGTATGTAAAATTTTATAATACTAAGACAATTATTTATGAAAAAAAAAAAATAATAAAAAGGTAAAATAAAAACTACACAAAAAATAAAAAAGAAAAGAAAAGATAAATAAGCAAAGGAAGGAAAAAAAAAAAGAAAAAAATAAGTAAATAAAATAAGGAGTGCAAAACTTTGAATAGATACTATAAAATTCAAGAACTCGAAGCAATTGTTCCGGGTCGAGAAAAGACACAACCCTTCATCAACCGAACAAAGTAGGCACGAGTGCTGCAAAAAATCTGCAACGTAGCTCTTGTATTTGCAGCACTCGTGCCTATTATGCCCGTCTGACGAAGGGTCGTGTCTTCCTTCGACCCGAAACAATTGTTGCGAGTTCTTCCATTTTATTATACATGAAATACATTTTTATCACGTTCAAAGAACGTTCAAAAATTGTTTACATAACGTTGTGAGAACGTGTGCATAGAACGTTTTCAGAACGTTTCTACACTATTTTAGAACGTTTACAGTACGTTTTCTAGAACGTTCTGAAAATGTGTATAACGTTTTGAAAACGTTCTAGAAACGTTTAGAACGTTTTGAGACCGTATACACAGAACGTTCTCTGAACGCTTCTATAACACCGATGGTGATAGCTACACGTTCATTGAACGTTCCCTGAACCGTACTATTGTACGTCTTCAAGATGAACAGATAGACGTCTATAACACGTTCAAAGGGAACGTTTTTAGAACGTGTTTGCAGAACAATTTTTGAACGTTCAGAGAACGTTTCGGTGCTGGTTAGGGTATGCATCTTAGGCATAAATTAATTTTTAGCATAAATTTTTTAGTATTTTAAAATTTATGAATTTTTTAATTCTTGTCTTACTTTAAAAAATTAAAAAGGTATTGACTTTAAAAAATGAGAACTGCGTCCGACTATGTTGGTTGGGATGTCCACTGTTTCCCATTCTCTAGTGCTAAACCACTGCTACATGATGTGAGAGTTTTTGCCTGCTACGTTTCCGCCCTGGGCCGGTTCACTCTTCCTTAGACGACCTGGTGGTCCCCCGATCCCACCATATCGACATCACATTCAATACGGACACCCGATCAACATGGGGCCACCGAGGACAGAACCCCCAACCTCACACCATCCACCAGCTCAAGCCCCCGAGTCGCTGGATGACAGGAACACGGAAGCTTGTATAATTCTTCATTTCCATAGGTTCCCCTTTCTTTCACAAATTTAAAAATGTTCTTCAATTCGACTTAAATCATAGGATTTTCATTACTTTAATCTGTATATCGTAAATTTTAATCATTTTCCTTTTTCGACTTATTAAAAATATTTATTTTATTATTATTTTAATACTAGGAATTACATTGTGTTTTTTTCTCATTTTCGTCTATCAATTTTTAGATATTTTAATTTTAAATTATTTATTTTTTAATTCTAGAGAGCTAATAGGCAATTGCTAAAAATATTTTTGACGTAGTTTTTCATTATTGTGAATTGTATAATTTTTAAATTAAAAAAAAAAAAAAATGTAATTCAAACAACTGGAATTTTTATTACCGCTGATTTTGTTAGAATTTTAAAATATGAATAAAAAAGATATATTTTTATTTTATAAAATTTTTTCTTGCTTTTGTAACAACTAGTATGCATCTTAGGCATAAAGTAATTTTTAAACATAAATTTTTAGTATTTTAAAATTTATGACTTTTTTAATTCTTGTCTTACTTTAAAAAATTAAAAAGGTATTGACTTTAAAAAATGAGAACTGCGTCCGACGATGTTGGTTGGGATCTCCACTGTTTCCCATTCTCTAGTGCTAACCCACTGCTACATGATGGGAGAGTTTTTGCCTGCTACGTTTCCGCCCTGGGCCGGTTCACTCTTCCTTAGACGACCTGGTGGTCTCGAGCTCCCACCATATCGACATCACATTCAGTACGGACACACGATCAATATGGGGCCACCGAGGACAGAACCCCCAAACTCACGCCGTCCACCAGCACAAGCCTCCGAGTCGATGGATTACAGGAACACGCCACCGTGCCCTGCCGCGTGTATAATTCTTCATTTCCTTATAAGCATTTCCCTTTCTTTCACAAAACTTAAAATGTTCTTCAATTCGACTTAAATCATAGGATTTTCATTACTTTAATCTGTATATCGCAAACTTTAATCATTTTCATTTTTCGATTTATTAAAAAAAATATATATACATATTTTTTTATTTTAGTACTCGGAATTACATTGTGGTTTTTTCTCATTTTCGTCTATGAATTTTTAGATATTTTAATTTTAAATTATTTATTTTTTAATTCTAGAGAGCTAAAAGGCAACCGCTAAAAATATTTTTGACGTAGTTTTTCATCATTGTGAAATGCATAATTTTTAAATAAATAAATATATATATATATATATATATTTATATAATTAAAACAACTGCAATTTTTATTACTGCTGATTTTGTTAGAATTTTAAAATATGAATAAAAAAGATACATTTCTATTTTCTAAAAATTTTTCTTGCTTTTGTAACAACTAGTATGCATCTAAGGCATAAAATAATTTTTAAACATAAATTTTTAGTATTTTAAAATTTATGAATTTTTTAATTCTTCTCTTACTTTAAAAAATTATTGACTTTAAAAAATGAGAACTGCGTCCGACTATGTTGATTGCGATGTCCACTGTTTCCCATTCTGTAGTGCTAACCCACTGCTACATGATGTGAGAGTTTTTGCCTGCTACGTTTCCGCCCTGGGCCGGTTCACTCTTCCTTAGACGACCTGGTGGTCTCGAACTCCCCCGATATCGACATCACATTCAGTATGGACACCCGATCAACATGGGACCACCGAGGACAGAACCCCCACCCTCACGCCCGCCGTCTACCAGCTCAAGCCTCCGAGTCGCTGGATTACAGGAACACGGTAGCTTGTATAAGTCTTCATTTCCATATAAGGGTTCTTCTTTCTTTCACAAAACTGAAAATGTTCTTCAATTCGACTTAAATCATAGGATTTTCATTACTTTAATCTGTATATCGTAAATTTTAACCATTTTCCTTTTTCGACTTATTAAATATATATTTTTTTATATTTTAGTACTCGGAATTACATTGTGGTTTTTTCTCATTTTCGTCTATCAATTTTTAGATATTTTAATTTTAAATAATTTATTTTTTAATTCTAGAGAGCTAATAGGCAACCGCTAAAAATATTTTTGACGTAGTTTTTCATTATTGTGAAATGCATAATTTTTAAATAAATAAATATATATATATATAATTGAAACAACTGCAATTTTTATTACGGCTGATTTTGTTAAAATTTTAAAATATGAATAAAAAAGATACATTTCTATTTTCTAAAAATTTTTCTTGCTTTTGTAACAACTAGTATGCATCTTAGGCATAAAATAATTTTTAAACATAAATTTTTAGTATTTTAAAATTTATGAATTTTTTAATTCTTGTCTTACTTAAAAAAATTAAAAAGGTATTGACTTTAAAAAATGAGAACTGCGTCTGACTACGTTGGTTGGGATGTCCACTGTTTCCCATTCTCTAGTGCTAACCCACTGCTACATGATGTGAGAGGTTTTGCCTGCTACGTTTCCGCCCTGGGCCGGTTCACTCTTCCTTAGACGACCTGGTGGTCTCGACCTCCCCCGATCCCACCATATCGACATCACATTCAGTACGGACACATCAACATGGGGCCACCGAGGGCAGAACCCCCAACCTCACGCCGTCCACCAGCTCAAGCCTCCGAGTGGCTGGATTACAGGAACACGCCATTGTTCCCGGCAGCCTGTATAATTCTTCATTTCTTTATAAATAAGCATTTCCCTTTCTTTCACGAAACTTAAAATGTTCTTCGATTCGACTTAAATCATAGGATTTTCATTACTTTAATCTGTATATCGTAAATTTTAATCATTTTCCTTTTTCGACTCATTAAAAATATTCTTTTTTTTAGTACTCGGAATTACATTGTGGTTTTTTCTCATTTTCGTCTATCAATTTTTAGATATTTTAATTTTAAATTATTTATTTTTTAATTCTAGAGAGCTAATAGGCATCTGCTAAAAATATTTTTGACGTAGTTTTTCGTGTTAGTTTCTTGGAGGAGGCATCATTTCATTTGAGTGGCGTAATTAACAAGAACAATGCAGAAATTTGGGATTCCATAAATCCTCACGCTGTCTTGGAGTCCATCAGAGACGGTTCGAAAATGAACATGTGATGCGGAAGGAAATTAGGTATGCTTCTACAAGATTTTCATTTATCTTTTAAAGTTTGAAAAACTGTACATAAAAAGTGTATTGTCAGATGTTTTTTAAACCACACGTTCTCTTGTTATTCTACTGATTCAAATAAAATGTCTATAGTTTTATGAAATTAGATAAAAGTGTCGTAATTTGTTTATCCATGATAGGACATGTCTCAGGGGAAAAATTTTCTTATTCAAACAAAAAAAGGTTGCAACAGCTCATGTGGCCAAGAAGACAAGGGCAAATGTCTACCGTATATATGTGAACATAAGTTCCGGGTTCAAATCTAGGGAATGGTAACACTTCTTGAGTATTATTCTGCATAAGTTCCTGCAATATAAACGTATGAACAGTTTTGTTCCACATTAAAAAAATATATAAGTTTTCTTTGAGACATGGCGTAGGTCTCATGCTCACCTAACTACAAAATATCGAGAGTTCAGGAGTTCCAAATAACAAATTGTGCGGTAATTGATCATGCATGGTTTTACGTTGAATTATGTATGAAATTTTTGAGGTATTTCTCTTTCTCCCTCTAAATAACATTATTTTATAGAAAATGGTAATTTTTTTCTAGAAAAAAGAATATGACAAAGTAAAATTTGAACACATTGTTATAGAAATTGCATTTTAGAATTTATTACTTTCAGAACATTGTTTTAACAATAAAATTTTTTGTTTAAGCAGTTTTTTTTTTCTTTTAATTTTGAAACACACAATAATTATCCATATTAGGAAAAAAAAAATTACATCTTATAAACACAAATTCATAAACGTTTAAGTAATATGAAACAAGATATTTTCTTTTTTCTTTCTTTTTTTTTTTTTAAATGAAAGGCTATTTTTACATTCAGTGAAAAGCTTATTAAATCAATTACAATGTGATATGTATAACGAAAAATTGTATTTAAATGTATTCCAATAAAATCTTTATTTATGTTAACAGAACAGTTTTGTTGCAATTCTAACAAAAAATATTTCTTTTTTTCTCGCAAAGGAAAAAAAAAAATGCTTTTTTTTACTCACAAATATACAAAAATTACTGTATAGTTAAATAAAAATTTTGTTAATATAAACAAAGAAATTATTTAAATTTGCTATCAATATATGTTTTGTATTGTCGTAACAAAACTTCTTCTTTACTTATAAGGAAAATTGGTTTAAAACAATAAAATAGCTTTTAAAAACCAGACTTTGTCACTTTAATCAAATCCATTCTGTGACTGGAGACTACTTTTAGTTTATTTTGCTTTTCCTACTGATAATATTTTGTAAAAGCCTTATTTAACAATTTGCTTTCCTTAAAGCTGATTTTGATCAGGATTTTACTTATTTGATTTTCAGTTAGACCAGCATGCTTTGGCCGCTTCGCTAGTCACTATATTTAAATGAATTTTCAGAACAGCATTGAGTCCCTATATTTATATCCCTTAATATGTATATAAATATTATATATATAATAAATTACATATATATATATATATATATATATATATATATATATAAACAAAATGAATTTTATTGAAGAGACTGAAAACCTCGTTTCGGACGATTATATATGATTTTGGGCTTTAAAGTTTCTTTATCGCATCCTGCTGAGACTGGTTATATTTTGCCGCCCAACCCTTTCAGGCAGTTGGCGTGGGCGCTGCTGTAGATAGATTTTTTTTTTTTTTTTTTTTTTTTTTTTTTTAAGCAATAAGTTGTGCTAATTATCTTGTACCCACTTTAGGTTTTAACTAAATATCTTTTTAACTAACTTAAATTAATAATTTAATTTAAATGGTGAACCCGGAATTCTTGGGTTTTTTCGCATCTTTCTGTGTTTAGCGGTTCATAAAAAGACAGCCGGACGTACATGCAATCGGACTTTAATGGAAGGATTGGAGTATAGTATGAAATAGGAGGCCGATTTTGTGTGGGAATATATTATTTTTCTTTATTTATCAATTACTCATGGAATTACTCCTAATTAAAAAAAAAAATAAATCTATTCTCTTAACTAAACGAATTTCGAATTTATTAAGAATGAATCTCTTTAAAAGGCATTAAAATGTCAAAATATAAAAAAAATTCAATACTTAGGTATGTTGCTTATTTTAATTATTTTTATTTCAATGATCTATTCTGAAATTTTAAAAAATATCCTTGACTTAATGAAAATAAATACAGTATTCTTTTAATTAGATTCAAAATATTTGTAAAAATAGGCGTATTAACGAAGCTAAATATGAAAACTTAGTATGCAATCAATAATTGTATTATTATATCATATTTTTTTCAATGTCTCGTACATTTTAACGGACATGAATTCAACATTTATAATTAAAAGTTTTCATTTTCGTTAACAATAGAGATATATTTTACATTTTCAGTATTGGCACCTTTTTACTACAGAATTTATAATCACAGGATAGAATCTTAGATTGGCATAGTCTTTAGTGTTAAATATTTTCGACCTATTCTGTGATTAAGTCTTCGTAGTTCAGCGTATAATTAAATGAAATCACAGTGTTCTAATATAGTGTGAGGTTATTTCATAGAGGTGGACATTTCCTAACAAATAAATACTCGCTGAATTGTTGTCCTTCAACACCTCCACCATTGGACGCTAATATCCGAAACCCCCCATTCAACAGTCTGACAATAGTTTGTAGAGAGTTTAGTTTGCAGTAACCATTTAAAGGAAAACGAATGACATGCTTGGAATCTTGGTTCCAAGCAATACAACTTCTTGCATCCATCAGTGGTTGGCCTATTTCTGGAAAAACTTCTTCCACTAAAGCTCTTTCTCCACTGATGACAATTCTCTCACCTAAGTCCGGACTTACATTCAGTGCTAAGCACTGAAACTCCCCAGGAGTCCCATCTTCAGAATTGGGATTGCTGATGCAATCGTTTATATTGTTCAGACTTTCTTGATAGTTACGTCCATTTTTGGATACACAGGAAGAACTCGTACAGGTTGCTTCCGACTTTCTCTTGTTTCGTTCTCTTTTGAGTTGTTCAATTTGTCGAACCATAGAAGGAATGTCATAAAACCGAGCTTCTTCATAAAGCAAGTCCAATTCATTAAAATCATCTGGCAGAGACAAATTGTTCGTCCTCATAAAGTTTAAAATGTGTCTAAACATTTTCCCGTCACGGTCAATAAAGTAATGCTGTTTCAAACTATCCAAGACAATAGGAATGCTGCCGTTAAACATTCGAGCCAAACGAGAGTCTGGATGTCTGAAAATAAATAAATACAATTTTAGTTAAAGTATATATATATATATATATATATGTGTGTGTGTAAAGACACACGAAAGTAATAACACATGTACATTGAGTGGCCAAAAGATTAGAGACATCCCTCATTTGAATGTAAATCAGTCCGACAGTGATGTATAGTAAGTAATATATCACAGAATTGTTCATCTAAAGAATGCTCTGCTTCGGACGATGTAATAATTATGAAATTTAGTTTCAAAATGGGTACAGTTGGCAGCAAAATTATTGAAGAACACATCCACATTTTTCATATATATATTTAGTTTGACCGCTAATTTTTTATCATCAACTTACTTTTTTATAAACAGTATAAACCTAAGATCATGACTCGACAAATATTTACTTAACAAAGCAGTATCAAGTGCACATATTATAAATAGGAATTATTGCTAGCGCTTCAATAATTTTGCTGCCGACTGTAAGACGAAAAATGTGATTTTGAACGAGGAATAATCGTTGGTGCTTGGAGAGCTGATCCCACCATTTCAAAAACAACGAATCTTTTAGGATTTTCTCGCCCAGTATCATTCCAGAAATTGACAGCGATAAGGACATTTCTGGTAGAGAAAGCTGGTAAATGAGAAAGAGGAAAGGCGAGCAACACGCATAGTTCACAACAATAGCAAAGTAACAACACGGCAATCATATCTTAATTCAATGAATCTACATCACAAAGCATATCTCAATGCACAACAAAACTGACTTATCAAAGGATAGACTTTAGTAGCAAGAAACAGTCAAGAATATCTTTTGTATCACAGAAAAATAGGTAAAGATGTCTGTTATGGGCTCAGAAACGATAAAATTGATCATTTGACTAATGGAAATTTTTTTTATCTGGTTAAAAGGTTTATCTAGTTTACTGCTCTATCATGGGTCAAAATGTGTCGCAAATAACACAGATTCACGGACTCTTTCTGTAAAATGATAACTCTTCAAGCTAACGGCAGTGAAATAGTGTGGAGAAATCTTTTTATTAAATACGCTGTGTTCCTTGATATCGCTGCAAATAACCCTGAACATTAATGATGTCCTCAACATCATTGTCAATTACGTAAACTCGTTTAGTGTTATAAAGTTCCCCTTTCATCTGTATGATACACTTTGCACCGTGTCTATTAGTACGAAATTAGTTTGAGGAACATCAATAATTAATTAATCTGCTTCCATGACAAGTGCAGTTCTACTGAACATTTATGGTACGAAGTCAAATGATCTCTACAAAATTTGGAAATGCTACCATGAAATCTAACCCGAAAAAGACCAGTCATTAAATCAGCACGGCCGACAATTTTCAGGAACGATATCAGAAACATATTGAGTCCATGCCAAGAATGATATTGGTTGTGATCAGACCTAAATGTGGACCAACTCATTATTAGATGGTGTCTATAATTTTTTGGCCACTCAGTGAAAGAAATTATTGTGAGTAATATTATTACAATCTATTTCCAAATAATTAAGTTTTAAGTAATTTCAAGTAATTACTTTTTTTTTATGTGTACAGTCGGTAACAAAAGTATCCGAACACTACCAAAAATTCCTATATATAAAAAGTAGAGTTAAAACTGTTTTGTTAAATAAATCCTTGTTGAATCATGTTCTTAGACTGACTAAGAACATGATTCAACAAGGATTTATTTAACAAAATATTATTAACTCTACTTTTTTTATATAGGAATTTTTGCTAATGTTCGAATACTTTTCTTACCGACTGTAATGTATTCTATTTTGTCCTTTTTTCATTACTCAACTGTGATCTATGAGCTTTCATTAAAATTCCTTCAAACCATGTTTATCTTGTCGTCTATCAAATTACACAAGTTAAACGTTTTAACTAGTTTAACATCAATAATGTGTTCTAATTTTTAGCTTTTCCTCTAAGAAAAAATATCTATGGAGTGTGAGTGTCTGAGTTCTTGGATTAATAGTAGTAAATGTCTAAGGCAAGAAAAATAATTCTATTGCTACACTGTAAAAAATATGGAGTAATGTCGCCCCAAAAATGGTGTTCGAATACCCTAAAATTGGGTAAACAAGCACTGAATTTCGCGTTGACACCGAATCAAGCGTTCGAATACATTTTAAATGGTGTAAATTAAAATTATATTGCGTCAAACACCATTACTGGTGTACCCTTACACCAGAAAATTTGTGCTTACATGCATAGTATTGTCTCAGAACACCAATTTTGGAGTACGTCTGTAAACGGTGGCAACGTCAGTTATTTGTTTTGTTTTGGAATACCATTTTTCCGCCGGCATGAAAAACGCCCAAATGTCGTTTTTAACTTAGCATGTCGCAGGTACGTATATTTTACATATTATTTAATTAAAATAAAATTTTAAAGTTAAATTAAGTTAAATATGCCTGTGTTGTTTGCAATAATGAATTTTAACATATGATTTATATCTATTATAGGCTATGCACGCTTTACTAAGCCTAATTTTATTTCATTCGTAATCGTTTTATTATGATGTTTTATGTGTTTGTGTTTAAGTTACTAAAGCAGTTGTTTAATAACATTTTTTAGGCAGAGAGTCTATATTATTGATTTATCGTGATCTTCAATCGCAGAATTAAACTTTCTTTTTGAAATGGTTTTCAGTTCTCGTAATAAATAAATTTTACATCCAAATACTTGTAATCAATCAAAAATACAGTTCATACTCTTACAATTGCTTTCTTAAATTCAATCCTGTTAAAGCTTGATAAAATTTGTTTTAAACGTAATTATTGACATGCATATAAATCCAATTACGAATCACTGTAAAACAAACAAAATCCTTTTTCTTTTTTTTCTTTCTTCTTCCTGAATATACGGCGATCTTCTGCTCAATGGCAGATGTTTCGATTTTACATTTATTTTGTTTGTGTTTGAGCTGAAGTTCGACACTGAGAAAAAAAAAAATATACCGCCTTCATCTAGAATGAATAAATGGTCACTTTCTAAATCTTTAAACTAGAAATATAGATTTCCGAGCTATGGGCATAAGGCACGATAATAAATTGAATAGACGAAATGGTCGAGAATTTCTAATCTACACATTTCTAGATGGTGAAACAATATTCTGAATATTTTGAATCTTTTGTATTACGAGAAATTCTTGCTTGATTTTCTAGAATTGGATTATAAACTAAGATTATAGCTTCTGAAACCTGCCTCTTGTATTCACATTTATTTGGAAATATTTTCAAATAGGTTTGTCCTGGATATGTATAGGCAAATGCTCAAGAATTCTAATAGAGGTCTCTAGAATTCGCTTTCGAAGGGTACTAGAAAGAAATTTATAAGAAATTTATAAGGATGACATGGAACTATATTTTCTAGAGCCACAGATTCTAGATGTCAGTTATAGAATTTTTTCACAGTGTATTGGCGTGCCTTGTACTTATAGCTCAGAAATCTATATTTCTAGTTTAGGGATTCAGAAAAGGACCACCTATTCGTTCTAGATGAAAGCGGTATATTTTTTTTTTCTCAGTGGAAGGCGGAAATGTAGGCAAAAGGGAAGGTATTGTGATTCTTTTTTTTTTATTATTGCATATCTGATTTGCTTTTTTATACGCGAGTAAATGTGGTTAGTAAATTAATATTAGGCTTCAGTGAGAAGAGAATGAAGGAAATAGTTTTGAAGCATCTATCAACTTACATTAAATCTTCTCATGTTCATTTGATACATATCCATAGATTAATCATATAACTATTTAAAAGTTTTAAATGTACATAAAAAATAATTGCCAATTTGAAGAGCTTCATAATGTAACAGAATACATACTAATAGATTCGTAAATTTAGTTTTATGTAGGCAACAGCAATTTATCACTGCAGTTAAATCGTTCGTTTGGTTTTCTAATAACATAGAATTAATAAAAATTGTTTAAATTTTCACTCTAGATAACTATTTTACTGTAATTAAAAAAATTTTATGCATCTTTCCTATGATTAAAAAAACATTTGTAATTTTCCTGTAAAAGAATAAGAATTTACATAATGTTCTGTATTAAATAGGTTTATTTTATATTAAAGAAAAAAGAAACATTTTGCACCCCATTAAGAAAGATGAGACAAATGAAAAAATGGAAATTTGAGATTATATCATTAAAAATGTCTATGGTGTACCACAACGTGCACGGAAAGCATCACATCTCTATTTCGAAAGTTATCCAAATTTCGAAAAAGAGAAATTTGGATAAAGTCGGTGAATTATTCTGTTAAATATAAATTTTTTTACAGTGTTCGAAATTTGGATAAATTCCGAAATAGAGAGGCAGTTGTGTCAATTTTATCGCAGGTCAGTCAGTGCTTTATCGTTACTTTAAACTGACTTTTTAAAAAAATATTTCATTTTTGAGTTACGCCACTTTTCTTGCCGGGGTGTGTTATTTTTCTGCAGATACATTTCTATTTCTTTAAAAAACATGTTAGTGTTTTACAGGATTTTAATTTGTGAATTTAGTAGCCTTTGAAATCGAAAAGGTTAGTGAACATTGTATCTATATAATATATTAAGACTCATAGTGAAATGCTAAATTATTCTTCAGAAACTTTTGTGAAAAAATATAAAAATAGGATTTTTTATAAAAAAATGTCAGACTTTTGGATCTTAAAAAATATAGATAAAAGATAATTTCGTAAAAATAAATTTTTCTATCACTAAATAAGGTAAACAGGAACATTTGATTATTTATTTATTTATTTATTTGGCTTTGCATTTAGTAATAGTTGAAACAAACTTATTATACACAAAATAGTATTTAGTAAAGTATCTTTGTTTATAATTTATTTATGCTTTAATGGTATGGCGAAAGTTACTTCGTAAACATCACTGTAAAATATATTTGTGTGACTATGCAATGTGTTCAAACTATTAGATTTTTTTTTTTTTTTTTACATTTTTTTTCGATTATTTAAAAAAATACTAAACGAAATGGTCTGTAATTTCATACACGCAAAAAACATTTAAAAAGTCACAATTTTCATTATAAATTTAGTCCAGAGTGCAATTAGGGGACCAACCACAAACTGAAGAATAGCGAAAATACTTTGGATCACCCTGTATCGTAAAAAGCTACAAATGACTTGTAACTTTAATAAACTATTATTGCACATACTATGTAGAATATTTGTATGTTTTGTTATAGGAATTGCGCAAATATTTAGGCGGAAATATAACATTTTTTTTCAAAAATTGTTAAATTTTTTGACAATTTTTTTTTTTTTCTTATAACTAGAACGGATTTCCATAAAATTTTACAAAACTTGCTGGAAAATGGACAAAACATTAGAGAAATATTATTCTGAAACATAAAATTCACACGTTTAATATTCGTTGAGGTATGAGCATTTTTAGTAAATGTTATTTTACTGCACATGCGCAAAATATAAAAAAAATATTTTGCGTAAGTTGAAAGCTAAATATATTGAACAACTTTTGTCAAAAGTTAATTTGAATAGAGTAACAAATTAAGCAAATTGCCGGCAAAAGAGCGACTTTGTTCTTAGGTATTTTTCAGAGTGTAAATTTCGTAAGGGGTTTTACGCATGCTGCGTATTTAATTTCAAGATCCAATTATTTCAATCACGTTTATATATATATATATATATATATATATATATATATTTGTAAAAAACTCCTTATGAACTCACAAAACTTAGTAAATAAATAAAAATATGTTAAAGTTACAAGCGTATAAGGGTTTTTCCCAAAAAAGGACTTTTGCAATGTGGTTAAAATAAATGGATCTTGAGATTAAATAGGCAACATGTGAAAAACCCCTTTTTGAAATTTCAACTCTGAAAAATATCTAAAATCTAGCTCGTTCTTTTACCGACCATTTGCTTAATTTTTACTCTATTCAAATGAGCTTTTGACAAAAGTTGCTCAATATGTCTAGCTTTAAACCTATGCTATAAAATATTTCTATCCTTTGCGCATGTGCAGTAAAACAATATTTACTAAAAATCCTCATATTTCATATCTCAACGAATATTACACGTGTGAATTTTATGTTTCAGAATAATGGTTCTCTAATGTTTTGTGTTTTTTCAGCAAGATTTGTAAAATTTTATGGAAATCAATTCTAGTTATAAGCAAAAAACTTGTCAAAAAATTTAGTAATTTTCGAAAAAAAAAAAAAAAAAAAAAAAAAAAAAAAAAAAAAGAAGAAAAGAAATATATATATATATATATATGCCTAAATAATTGCGCAATTCCCGCACCAAATCATGCAAATATTGTACATAGTATGTGCAACAGCGTATTATTAACGTTACAAGTCATTTGTAGCTGTTAAAAATACAAAATTTTTTCGACAAGCACAATTTTAAACCTAGCCGTACATTAAAAACATAAACAGAATATGAAGTAGTAGTAGTAGTAGACGAAAAATTGTAATCATTAAAAGTATTAGCAAATTAGATACTCAAAAAAAATCCCCCCTTAAAAAAAAAAAAAAAAAAAAAAAGAAATTATTCAAAAAATATATTCAAAAGTCGCAGCTATAACGAAGCTGCACCGAGATCAGATTTATAAATTAATTTATTTTTCTATTTGACAACCACTAAGCTAATTTAACATTCAAATAAAAGGGCTGCTATGTGTAACTCCGAAATATCCGCGCATTTGCACGCTGGAGGGCACGAATACTCGATTAATTCAAAATAATATAATAAATAAATATATAAATAATAAATAAATATTTTAAATGTAAAATATACATAACAACAACAATATATATATATATATATATATATATATATATAATAGTTGTCTAATACAGTTGAAATAGAGCTCATAGCATATAGCAATGCTATATTTAGCGTGAAACTGCTGTCGTTTTATGATCTATAGGATAAATAAAATAAAATAAATGAAATAACTTGATAGTAAATACTGTGCGTCTAGTACGCATAGTGTTGTTCATACTCAATTGCGATTTAAATATGAAAGTGCTGCTTCTATTTTTTTTTTTTTTTTTTTTTTTTTTTTTGATTCTGTCTGTTTCGAAGTTGTCATCCGAAAAACAATTAAATTGAAGTCTATGGGTAAGACGCTATCGTAGGGAACAGCGATACGGTACCGAAGCAAAGTTTTGAGCAATTTCAATGGATTTTTTATTTATTTATAAAGCGATATAAAATTAGTGATCCTTTTATTATTATTATTATTATTATTAATGTAAATATTGTGTCCAGCGAAGCGGGTAAAGCCTGCTAGTTTACTGATAAAATTATACAATAATTCATTTGTAAATGCATATCTGGTGGCTGAATGGTTAATGCTCTGGTCTTCAATTAAGCGGTGCCGTGTTTGAGTGCCGGTTAAGGTAGAGATTTTCCTAGTAGTTCAGAATCCACCTTAAGTATTAGATTCCGTTTTAATTAGCCCTACCAAAGCCAAACCAATCTGTTTGGAAATAGTAAATAATGAAAGTGAAATAAGAATAAAGAAAAATACTTTTTAGGTACAGTATGAAATAAATGCAAAAGTGGCTATGATGTACATTCATTGCCATAAAAATTTGCGCACCAAGAAAGAGTTGTCAGAATGAAATGAAATTTTACACACATAAATGTAACATTGATTTAAGTAAATGATTAAAAATCAAAGCGAAATAGTAATTTATTACAGGAAAAATTACGAAAGAATGGAGGTTTTAGTACCCTGTTGGGCTACCTCTAGCGTGAATGTACGATGCGATACGGGCGAGCATTTAGGCATACAAGTCCCGTAGGATGTCCTGTGGCATCTCGTTTCACATTTGTTGTAAACACGCTTCTAATTCGTCCAAATTCGTACGCTCCCCAACTTGCCGCTCCAAGTGATTTCAGATATGCTTCATTGGTGACAAATCTAGGGATCGAGCAGGCCAGGAGAGGGTGGTATTGCGGTGCAGGCAGTCCTGTGACACCATTCAAGCGTGTGGTTGCGCACTATTCTGTTGAAAATGGCTCCTGGGAGCCCTGCCATGAGTGGCAACACCTATGGCTAAAGGATGTCCGAACGTACCGCTGAGCTGTCATGGTGCCGTGGATCAATATTAGGGATGACCCTGTGTCGTTTGCAGTATCATCCTATGCCATCACACCACCTGTGCGTGTGGTGTGCAGCTGTAAATAAAAGGCAGATATGAGGCATCCCCCCCCCTTGCCTCTACACACGTACATGTTAGTCATCACTGCTCAAATTGAATCTGGATTCATCGCAGAAGACGATCTGATTCCATTCGGTTACAATCCAACCCCGTCGAGCGCGACACCACTCCAAACGGAAGAAAGGTGTTGGGTATTATTGGCAGCACACGAAATGGGCGCCACGACAGCAAATGTCCTTCAGCCAAACGCCTTGTGATGGTACGTACATGCACAGGGAAAGGTCATGCAGGTGCTGCATACGTCTGGATGGCGGACAACGAGACAGTTGGCGGTATGCGTATGTTTCATATGAAGCGACAGTTTTTTTCGATTATTGGTCTGTCGAGCGTATCCTGAGGCTGGTCGCTGTGTAAGCGACCTCTCCCTTGGCCAATGGTCCAAACATCTTCTCACAGTAGAATCAGAACGGCCTTAGTGCTTTCTACTCGCCTAGCTGATTACCCGGATTTCATCATATCGATGATTCTTCCCCTCTCGGACTCAAACAGTGGCTCGTGTTGTCTTCGATGGCGGCGTAACGGCATGTCTATTTAAAAAGCGTCCCGCTGAAACAGATTATGTACACCAAACAAGCTCTGCTTGTCTATTTTATACTCCAAGAAAAACGAAGTTCAACGCCCTCTGCCTCTGGTGGACTTACGCAATATGCAGTCACGTTGCAATTCTAATCTGCCTGGCACGTACCTTTCTGCAAAGTTTCGTTACGGTCCAACAATTACTTTTTGGTGCGCAAATTTTTATGGTAATGAATGTATTTCAGTGCCTTAAAATTAATAAATTTGGCAATGCATAAACAATAAATAAATAAATACAACGTGAACTATTTTAACCCTACTGCACTGTTTGAGTTTATTTGACCCTCTTTTATTTCTTACTTATATATATATAGCACGAAGATAGTTTAATAAAAGTTTATGAATTTGCCGGTAAATGCTATAAATATGTTCTCATAGAAGGATTAACTTCTACTTGTATTTCCAAGGAACATTTTCCTACTTATTCTTAATGTATTCCCTACAAACACACTTATCCACAGTTCATCCTAAAGATATCTCTTTCATCCACATTACATAATAAATATAATACATATTTCATAATACATTACATAATACATATTTCATAATACATTACATAATACATATTTCATCCTCAAGATGTCTTATAATTGTCCTGGAAAGAAGATGTGCTTGCAGGGTCGTTTGGATCACTATGATCCCATTCTGATTTGTACTTAAAAATTTGGCATTCACATATTATTTCAACAAGTAAAGATAAGAATATATTTTACATAGTTAATGTGTTTCTCGTAAGTTTGACATATTTTTTTTTTTTTTTTTTTTTTTTGCCATTTATTGGTAACACATATAAGGGAGAGTGGGGATGAATGGGACATTTTTCATGTTTTTATTGATAACGTTCACCATATGTAATTCAGAATTTTGTAACATTGCTCATAAGTACACTTCAGTAATCAGTTACATATAAACATACCAACTTTAATAAAAAAAATATCATTTTTAATTAATAATAATTTTTTTACATGCATGTGCATTGTCCCATTCATCCCCATCTTTGGGGATGAATGGGACAGGACTGGCGTTAACAAAGAAAGGAAAACAAAACGGAAAGTAAATAAATTTTTAAAGTTAAATTAGTTTATATGATTTTATTACACACTATGAATTTACTGAAACTAACATAAACTGATGTATTGACTAAAATTAACATCAAAAGGCAAATTGGTTCGACCAGTTCCTAGTGTTCTAAGCTTTGGTAATTTAATCTAATAAGGTCTAATCTAAAAATAAATAAATAAATAAGACACTAGAAAGAGATAAATAATTATAATAGCGTACAAATTATCCAGATAAATTTTTATTTCCGACTTGTCGGGAAAAATCAGTATTCTATTCTGTATTACATTAATAATCACCAGGATTTATTTAATTAGCTTGATTGAAATTTTGATTTTAACCAAATTATTATTAGTTTATTTATTTATTTTTTATTATTAATTTAAGTTGCATTGAATATTCTAACTTATAATTTTTTTTAATCATAATTATTATAAACAAAAATCAGAACAATTAATTTCAATGTATTTTTCTCTAAATCCATGCTACTTTTATAATTCCATGTTATAACTTCTGAACTGCAGGTTATAAAAATACTGAAAATCTATTTAAGATTTGTTTTAATATAACTCTTGCGTACAATTTTAAATTAGCACATAGTGGGGATTGTCCCATTCATCCCCATCTGTCTTATTCATCCTAACCACCACATAATCATATAAAATAGGAAACAGGCTTAATGAACAATTGTCAATATTATTCTCAGTAAAAGATAATAACACAATAAAAGATTATGCCTTTTCAACATATAAGAGTTATTTTAAATTTAAGCGAATAGTTAATGCTTTAACTACTACCTAATTGAATCAGTAAAAACTTAATTTGGCAGCTGAAAAAGACATTTTAATTTTTTTCTGCCCTTCTATGGATAGCACAATTCTGAAACTACACTTGATGAATGACCTCAGTACTGCCATATATCAGAAAAAATATCAAGTTTCCGGTGCTTCCAAAACATAAAAATCTAGCCATTGTCCCATTCATGCTGCGTCCCATTCAACCCCACTCTTCCCTACATCAGACTTGTATGCTTCACTCGAAGTGTGCTTGTAAATCTTCGCCAGATAAAGATAGATAGCACATGACAGAATTCCAATACGAAGAATTAGAAAAACACCAAGGCCAGCGACGGAATCAAACCCACTCTCCTACGCTCGAAGGCGATCAGCAGTGTGGTGACAATACCACTTAGCCACGAAGGGCCCGTTGACGATTTCATTCAAGCTCACAAGGGAAGTATGAATGAGTAAAATTCCGATTTAAACAAAACCAAGCTTAAATTAAAGAGCATGGCCGAAAACATACGGTAGCGTACAAATTTGCTGCAACAACCCCACATGGAGCGAGAAAACGACCCTAAAAGTTTTAGTTGTTTCTGTAAAAACCTACGAAAGAGACTCTGTTAGCAAGACGGTGTGGGACAGTGGTTAGAGTATTCAATTCCAGTGCGAGAGGTCGTGAGATCGAACCCAGGTGACTGCTCGTATTTTTTTTTTTTTAATATTATAAATATATATAAATGAAATAAAACAATATATTAAAATAAATGAATAATTTTAGAGAAAATAATTATGAAATTTAAATATGAAATTAAAAATAAATATACTCTATACAAAAATATTATTAAGGAATATAGGGTAAAATTATCTCTTTACGGAAATATATATATATATATATATATACATTCATGTCCATAAATTAAGGATAATGCTAGGTGAGGCAAAAAAAGGTTCAGAAGCAAAACAAACATGACTTATTCATAAAGTCCATTTATTAAACAAAAGATCAAGAACAAAAAAAGGTGGTTTATGTAGGATACTATTTATAAAAACTACGATTTTTGCTCCCTGAAGCAATTACAAAAAATATCTCCCTTGCAAAAACTTAACATTACATGGTTGGTATGATGGTTAATACATTGTATGTCTCTCAGATGATGAAATACAGTCCTTACAACGCCTAGGAATGCTGAGTTTTAAATTATTGATATGATATTGGGGAAGATCACTCAACTCAGAAAGCAATGCTCTCCGAAGTTCCGGTACACATGTAGGAGGTGGTTGACGGACTACAATTCGTCGGAAAAGCATCTCCTACACATGCTCTATCGGATTCTAGTCAGGTGAGAATGCTGGCCATTCCACGTGCGTGATAGTTTCAGATTGTAGGTATCCGTATACAACGTCTGCACGGTGAGGACGTGCATTGTCATCCATAAACACAAATTCTGGGCTCATGGCACCCCTAAACAAATCTACATGTTGTTCCCGAATGATGTCCCGATAAATTAGGCCTATCATTCTTCCGATTTGAACATGCAAATCTGTTCGGGTGCCCAATATGATACCCCCCCCCCCCAAACGAGCACTCTTGCCCGTAACGGTGTCGTTCAGTGATGTTGTTTTGGTGGTAACGGATACCTGACGTTCTACATATGAAAGTCTGGCGTGAATCACCACTGAAAGCCAAACCTGGACTCATCGGAAAACATCACACAAGCTCACTGTGCCGCTATCCACATTGTATGTTCTCTACTCCATGTTAACCGCTGGCACAGTGCATTGCCGTGAGTGGAACACATCTAGCATGCCTTCGAGCATATAGACCAATATCTCCCAAACGTCTATACACGGTTTGTCTTGAAACTGTGGCTGCAGACAGCTGACGAGACAGGTCTGATTCTGAGATTTATCTACTTATTTTGGCAGTTACTGCCAAATAACGGTCTCATTCGCCATTGTAACTCGGGACCGACCAGTACTGTAACGTCGACTAGCATTTCCATCGTTTTGGAATCGTTGCCAAAGCCTAGATATGACACTTTGAGCGATTCTAAGTTCCCCCGATACTTTTATCTGAGTACGCCCACATTCTAGTCGGCCGATAATTCTATCACGTAAAAAAATATCTGCATGCATCCTCTGTGTCATAACCATTCGGTTGTGGCACTGAGCGGCACACAGAACGCTTGTGAAGAATTTTTCT
The DNA here is from genome assembly GCA_963930645.1 of Salticus scenicus. Taxonomy (NCBI): domain Eukaryota; kingdom Metazoa; phylum Arthropoda; class Arachnida; order Araneae; family Salticidae; genus Salticus; species Salticus scenicus. Next base: position 286,092,054 of record OZ005657.1, on the reverse strand, counting down.
TCTTCGTTCCCATTCCTTATCTACCCCCTTCTTACACTTTGGTCACTGTAACATCATATCGGCATCATCTGATGGCTTCCTATAATTTGCATATTATTCTTAAAGATGTGTGTGGTATTTCTACAGGTGAAATTTTTGCATTAAAGGATTTCAGTGTGAATCTGAATTATCCTTAATTTATGGACATGAGTGTATATATATATATATGTATATATATATATATGTGTAAATAAAATTTATATTCTCTTAAACTCGTCATTTATATAAATTACAAAGAAAAATTAAAAATATTTTTTTTTTCAGATGAAAAAATAAAATGTTTTAATAATTTAATTAAACATTTAAATATATTTTTTAATTAAATTTAATAATTATCTTCCTTAATTTTTTTCCTCTATTTTATTAAAAAAAAAAAAAAAAAAAAAAGTATGCATATAATATATCTGTATATGCATATTTGGGAAAGAAAAAAAAAAAAAAAAAAAAAAAAAAAAAGGGTAAGCGTTCCCTCGGGGTTCGAACGCAGGAACTACGTAACACGAATCCAAGACCTTGCCACAGCACCAGGCTTCTGCGAGCCAGAGTTTTCTCTTTTCAATTTTGATAAAAAGCATCTAAAAGTTTAAGGGTCATTTCTTGCCCCATGGGGAGTTGTTGCAGCAAATTTGAACGCTATCCTATGTTTTCGACCATGCTCTTTAATTTAAGCTTGATTTGGTTTAAATAGGAATTTTACTCATTCATACTTCCCTTGTCAGTTGTAGAGACATATGATGTAGAACACGTGACATGATATCTCAAATAAGGAAATAGTGTTAGAAGATTTTTAGCTTTTTGTAAGTGCTTCGAGAACTTCCATTAAATACCGCGCACTCTGATGTAATATATTTGAACGATATTGGCAAATTCATTCAAGCAGTATATGCCACAAAAATGATCTAAATGTTGTTTTTCTAAATAAATAAAGAGAAGTGTCTGTCTCTGTCTGTGTGTGTGTGTGTCTGTCTGCGCTCTGGTGCTCACACTACTGATCGCAAAGCTTCCAAATTTGGCATATAGGTACCTGGGACCCTGCAGATGTGCACCTCATCGAGATTTTTTTCGAATTTCGAATTTGAATTTTTTAAATTAATGTTTTTCCTATTTTAAATATTGGCTTCTTTGTTTCATTTTTCATAGATTTATTCTTTTGCTTCAATCGTCTGCGTATCTTAGCAACGGCTATTACGCAACTTATTTTTATTTAATGCATTCATTTGAAGGCGATTTTTTTTTTTTTTTATTTGTTATATTTATTGAAAATAAAATCGTAATGCAGTAGAAAAAAATAAGTATAATTAGTTTTAAATTTAAAAACGTATTTATAACAGTTATGTTTAATTTTTTTATAGTAGAACAACTTCTTATTTTTCATTTTTTAATTAATTCCGTTAAACGAAACAACTTTTATTTATTATTTTTTTTTTTATTTACAGTATTTATCAGGAAAAATGGTAGTATATACATAGTAAAAAGGATTAAATTGATTAAAATTTATTTGTTTATATATATATATATATATATATATATATATATATATTTATTTATTTATTTATTTATCTACTTCTTATTTTATTTTATTTTATTACATTGGTCGAAATCAAATCGTAATATAGTGTAAATAGCATGGGCTAAATATTTAATAGATGCTGAGATACAGTCATCTTTAAAATAAAAGTTCTTAAATAGTAGCAGATTCCCCCCCCCCCTGTCGTCGATAAATATCCAGATTGAAATGCTCGGGAAAGATCTTTCTGTAGGCATGGGAAACCTAGACCTGATGCAGTGCGGGCGGGAAAAGAGCTGCCGTAGACAACGGGTACCAGAAGCGAGCTTTGGAGCAATTTCAGTTTCTTTTCTTTTTTTTTTTTTTTTTTTTTTGTCTGTAATGTTGTATAAAAAAAATAAATATTAATTCAATTCTTTCGAAAATTCATTTAAATATAGTGACCAGCGAAGCGGGCGTAGCCTGCTAGTTATATAATATTAAAATTCATAAGTTCTACAACCATAGAATTACATTGAAAAAATAATATGATCAAAGCCACAAAATAATAATAATAATAATAATAATAATAATAATAATGAATTATTAGAATTGTAAGTTATCTTACAGGATATAATTTTGCATGTAATACCTTTCTTGCATTCTACAATCGGGTCAAACTACTTATGAAATGAAAAATTACTATGCTTGATATCGTGTGAAAAATTGAAATAGAAAGTCCTTATAAGAAATGCTATTGAAATACAATGATACTAAAGGAGCTGTGAATTGTCTTGGTGTGAGTAACATGTATGATATTATTGCCCAAATAGCAAATAAAAAAGTTTAAGAAAGAAGTGTATTATAATTCCTTTTTGATTTTGTATAAATTAGCTATTTACATAGTTATTGCATTTTTTTCTTTTTGAAATATATGAATTATATTCAATTAAAACAGTTCTTATTTATCTTTAAGAGTATATTTGTTCGGAAAGTTTGAAGAACATAGGCTCCAGCAGTTAGTAATCAATGTATCGGATCGTATTGACCCGAACGTTATACGTGTATAGTAAAAGTGAACATAACAGCAGGGTTAATTCAATACAAAATGAATGTGTGTCGAAAAATAAAGTCGTGCTTTATTTATAGAGTTATTAAACAATTTCTCAAAATTCTTACTGAAAATATTTTTTGAAACACTAAAAGAAGAAAAAAAAAAACATATATATTATATACACTAAAGCCTAGTATGTATTCTTTTTTTAGATGTATGTGTGCATGTTTTTTTTTTCTTTTTTTAAATAAAACTTACAGCACGTTGTGCTATAAAATTACATGAATTTTTTCAAAGAACATCTTACAAATTCAATCTCAGGTTTATTTACAACACGCTTGAAATTTACCGCAGAAAGAGAGCGATTTTTTTTACCTGAAATTTGTGATATGTTTCCAATGCTTTCTCTGCTTGTCACTAACTGCTTGACTCATCTTCCTGGATGCAAATCATAACTTGAGATGAAATATCGGACTTAGATAACAACAGAAAAAAAAAATAATAATAATAATAATAACAAAAGAATCTGGAAGCGCAGAATTTGTGGCAATTTTCAGTTTTATCCCATGAAAGAAATCGGGTAGCGAAGTTAATCCAATTTCTTAAGTAGTAAAAAATAATAGAATTATCAAAGTTTGGTCTCTCAGTAACCTGCTCAGTGGTAAACTATGGAGTATAATTCATTGAATCGCAGATAAAACCATCTATGAAACCAAGCACAATATTTTGTAATCATTCCAAAAGTTGACAAAAGTGTTAATTGAAATATTAAAAGCTGTTCTGTTACGAAAATGCAAGCAAACAATTATTAATTAACAAAATAAAAAAATATGTTACTTTAAGTCTTTAAGAAGATATTTCTCTTTACCTTTCTGTTTTCTTCTAAACGTAAAATCATATGTAAAGATAAAAGGAGGTAATACGATATTACACCATCTATCAATCAGTAGTTAGACACTTTCGAATTTAGACGTTTTTATTAAATATCTAGAATAATTCTCGAAGAAATATCTTGAAACTTTGTGAGCATAAAGAACATGATATACCGCATACATTTCAGCAAAAGTTTTCCCCTAAAAAGAAAAAAGGGACCAGTAAAAAATTAAACAATGATCAAAGTTTTTGGATCGACCGGTAAAAAGTAGCACATGAAATGTGTTTTGACTGAAGCATGTAATTATGAGGCTTTTTCTATTTATCTGTATAAAGTTTTATGAGGCTACCACATACATTCATGGAAATATAACGGTTTCTTCAAAAAATTGTTAAAAAAAAAAAAAAAAAAAAAAAAAAAAAAAAAAGCTACTTTTTATAATTTATTTATAACACGAGGGATATTAGACCCAGCGCAAAGTCAGTTTCAGAAACTGACTTTGCGCTACTGCCAACTTCAGTTTGGCTACTGCCAAAATGCATTTTATGCATTAATTTTGACAGGGTGATCCAAAACATTTTGATTTTTGTTACAAACTTACAGGAGGCGTAGGGGGCACAAAGACGATTCGGAATCACATGCAGGATCGGAAATGCAATCCTAACGAGATAAAGGAGGAGGTTATTAGGAGGTATATTTGTAGGAAACTCATAACTTATTTAAGCTTCTGGCCCTAAAATGTCATTTCCCGATCATCATGTATTCATAGATTTTATCCTAACATTTCAACGAGTAGCTGTTGACAGTTTTCCTGTGGTAGTCCTTAACCCCCTAACTCCGTGTACGCTGTAAAAAAAGCTGCTGTAAAATTTCGGGTAAAGCCCGGCAGCAGAGATTCCAGACAAAGCCCGTAAAAGTCATTTAGACAATGAATGGTGAATCGCCAGTAATTTTACGTTGTGATGAAACATACAACCAACCTGTATAAAAAGTAGTATTGACCGTAAAATTAAAAGTTAAACTTTGAGTTTCTCGAATGCTTTAAAAATATATATTTCCTGCAATTGTTACACATGCGTGCCGGGAGAAATCCATAACACTAAGCAACTTAATTATTTTTTTACACATATAATTTACTTTTTCATGCAAAGCAAAGATCTAGGATAGCCCGGGATTCGAACTCACAATCTCCTGTTCTAGAGGTAAAAACACTTTGCCAATCGCGCCGTTGGGCTCACAATGACTTTTCTTTACAGAAACAGATAATGTCAACATCAGCACTGATTGGTTGATAAATCATGTCATACGCACCAAAAGACTTCTGGAAAATTTTTGATACCGATTTACAGCGCAATGTGAATTAACCAATCTTCAATTATTTTTACAGAACTAGCTGTAAAAATATAGAGCAACCCATGCTGTATTTATGCTAAAAAGGTGCTTTATTTTTACAGACACTTTTTACAGTGATTGAATATTGTTAACGTTAAAATTATGCATAAAAATTATTTTCTTTTAAGACTGTTTTAAAATCTAAATTTGCTATTTTTGACAAAATTATGAAGTCAGTCAATTCTCGTATTGAAAAAACAAAAGTCCCCCCCTCCCTTTTTTCCCCTATAAAGATTGTGATACTGATTTTTGAGAAAGAAAATCTAATAAATTTTTGAAAATCATTTTCATTCGTAAACACTAGCACTAAAGAGGTAGTGTTATTTCAAGGTTCTCATTAGAGGAAAATAATGGGCGAGAATTTCTCACCCTTCTTCAAAAACAAAATAAAACTTTTGAAAACTATGTGAGATCTCTGAAAATTAATCAAGACCCCAAAAAAACTTTGAATAATAATAATAATAAATCTTTCATATGGACACAGAGAATTTGTATCTCCAACTAATACAATTTTTTCATGATTTTCGACCTTTATGGTTTCTGTAGCGGGTGCAAAGCAGAAATAACTAGAGCTTAATTCTTACTCATCCAAACAGGTTTTCATTATAGGACCGATTTCAAACTGTGTTTATGAAGTGTTAGGCGTATTTGCACTTTTTAGAATAGCCAAAGTTTTTTTTTTTCTTTTTTTTAAAGCTGTATTCCATTGAATGGAGGAAGGATTGAAGTATTTCGACAGCAGAACCTGTTATATATGATGAACATGTACATATCTGATGGTCATATTTAGATAAAACAGCTTTGTTTTTTAACAGTGAAGATCATACATAATAATCATAAAACTTATCTTCAAATAGCTAATTGCATATTCATCTCATATTGAAATAAACTTTATTTTAGCATATTGTAAAAATTGCATTGCGGAAACAACATTAAAATTTTCCGTTTTCTAAGGCTTAACTAAAAGGTTAAGAACAATTAGAATGCCGTATGTTTACCCTTTCAAACGCAATGTTCCAGCTCCTGGAACACCTAACTTTAATTCCCAAGTGCAAAAACTCATTCCGGAAATTTTTTTTGCAAAAATTTACGTTTATAACGTAGCGGAACAGGCCGTTTTTTTAAACCAACATTTAACATTTAACATTTCTTTTAATTTAATTTTGTTCGTGAATTCCGGTGGCAGTGTAATTTAAATGACCCAAATTATCCTGCGCCGTAAAGGGTTAAACTACAACAACAACAAAAAAGCGTTTAGTGTATAAAACAACTATTAGGTCTTTGAATTAAATTAAGAAAACAATAGCTTATTAAAACGAATTTATGTTTCTATTCGTCATGCGTACATAATTAAACACATTCAATCAGTATAAATAACATTCATAGTTTCAGTTTGAAAATGGAAGCGTTCTCTCTGAAATGATAGCATTTGAAGGGATAAGAAAGTGGTTTGGTGGAAGATAAGAGCAATTTGCGTAGATTAACGGCTTTTTCGCGTTAAAAAAAAAAAAAAAAAAAAAAAAAAAATATACTTTCAAAACATCAGTTTACGGGCCACGACCGTTTAGCTAGCAAACCGGCAATTTCCCGTAAAATTATACGGTCATTTCCTAAATTATGCTTTCAAAACATTAATTTACGAATTATGGCCGTTTAGGTAGCAAAACGGTCATTTCCCCTAAAATTATACGGTCAAATACCGTGATTTTACAATTTTTTTTTTTTTTTTTTTTTTTTCAGTGTACGTAAAATCCACGACATTTCATCACGCCCTCTGTTTCTTGTTTTCTTGATATTTTAGAGACCTAGAAAGCATTGTCCGCGCTGAAAGAAAGAAAGAAAAAAAGAATGAAAAAAAGAAAAAAACTTGTTTTAATATAATTAATATTTTAATTAATTAAAAATGTCAAAAATAAATATTTCAGTTGAAATAAAAAAATAAAATACAAAACCCTCTTGCGGGGACTCGATCCCACTACCTCCGTATCCGAAGTCAAGCATGCTAGCATTGCCCCATCTGTCCATATTACTCTGCGTGTTTTGTTGGCTTTTATAGAAATAACTAAAAGTAATAAAGCGCATATCTCACCCCATGGGAGTTGTAACAGCAAATTTGTACGGTACCCAATGTTTTCGACCATGCTCTTTAATTTAAGGTTGGTTTGGTTTCAATAACGATTTTACTAATTCACACTTCCCTTGTGAGGCATGCATGGTTTAATCTTTAAAACAATCATATAACTCCTGGCAGGATCAAACAGGTAGCTTCTCTTTCCGAGAAAGTTTGAGTTGCATGAAATCCAAATCCCCTGAGGGGTACACAGGTCCCACAGCCACTGTGGGACATAGAGATTTCATAGACCTCAGGCGAGTAGCGGAGTTGTCACGTTTACATTTTGTGAAGCATTTTTATTTAAGTTGCCCTATATTTTGATTGGTGATTTACTTAAAAGTTCTGTATAATCCTAATTAAAATCCATTATCTTTTCATTCAATTCTTGTAATAATATAATTTTATTTTCGAGACAATTTTTTGATAGTAAAAGACTAACAGTGACAAAATACTTTCAAAAATATTTTGCATAATGTTAGGCGGATCAGATCTTGTGGATCCAAATGATGACTTCAGTTCCTGAATTTGATTGCTATAACTAGTGATAGACCTTAGTTGTACTGAAATTGAAACTTCGCTGTATATTTCAGAAACTTCTTAAGTTGCCGCACAAAATCTACAGCAGTGATCAGTCGTAAAACTCTTTTAATCTAGCAGTGCTATGAATCCCAAGATTATCACCAGTGAGCACTGTTAATTTTCTATACGCAACTTACCCATTTGGTGGAACATCAAGTCTTTTATATCTTTAATTATTGGTGTTGAAGAAGTTGATCCTAATCATAGTATTTAATATCAGATGCTTCAACAATGATGACCTAATTTATCATTTATAGACACGATCTAAACTTGTGTTTCCTAAAACCTCATCATAAAACATACCCAACTTCTGCAATCGTGCTTTAGAACCTAAAGAATTACATTACTTCTAATTTATTGTGTCATACAAGATAAACTGAAGAGTTTCTGCTTTTAAGAAAAACTTTTTTGAATTTTAAACAATAATGGTCATTGTTAAAACATCTTATTACTGATTCAGAATTTTCTGGCTTAATAGAGATTATATCTTGTAAGGAACTGTTCTGGAAAACATTTTTCATTTTATTTTCGAGGAATATCTCATAATCTCATCTTTAATTTGATGTTGTAATTTTCATTTCAGTTATCATATTAGTAAAAATTACTGTAGAGAAATTGTTTTAGAGGCTGCATCTTTATATATATATATATATATATATATATATATATATATATATATATATATATATATATTTTTTGAAAAATGCTGGTCTTGTTTCTATGTATTCTTTAGGTTCTTAAAGCATATTACTGAAAATATTAGTAATTTATAATTTCAGATAAAGTAAATGATTTTTTGATTTAATAGCATTGATTACTTTACTTATTATTTACTGAATTTTCAACAATTTAAACAAAATTTTTGAACAAATGCAATAATATTTTGTTTTTGATATATTTGTGAAGGCTCTTAAATTTAGTATTAATTTGTGGAGGAGACTTTTCACTATTAAAACTACTATCAGATATATCATTATCAGTTTCAATATTATCAACAGTATCAACAGGTAGCTCATTATTTATATGAAAGGGGCATGATGTTTATAGTAAATATTTTGAAATACACTCTGTCACAAAAAAATATATGCACCCAGAAGCAAATGAGCTACAATCACGAAACTTAACATGCGTGTAGTGTATGAAGAGATAAGCAAATAATTAAAAATCCAGAACAAAAGATCGTTTGATTAAGAAGTTAGGGCATAAAAAAGGTTACAAATCAGTAAGTAACAAAGCCACCTCTGACAGCTATACAAGTCGAGACACGGTGTGGCATAGAATCAATTAGGTCATCTATATCCCCCTGCGGAAGATTATGCCATAACCTTTGCAATTGAGTAGTTAATTCACCAGCATTCCAACACGGCTGCAGTTGCCTTTCAAGCACGTCCCATTGTGCTCTATTGGCGAGAGGTCTGATGACCTGGTAGGCCATGGGAGTACGTCCTATCCTTGAAGACATTGTTATGAGAGTAGAGCAGTATATGGACGAGCGTTGTCTTGCTGATAAATGACACCTGACCGGCTTCATAGAATAGGCAGCACAACCGGCGTTAAAATGCTGTCTACGTAACTGCGAGTCATCATAGTGCCTTGAAAGACGACTTGAGGTGATCTTGTGTCCCAACAGATCGCTCCCCACACTGTTACACCTTGTGTAATAGCAGTATGCCGCTCGACAACAAATGCGGGATCAGATCGTTGGCCTGGCCAATTCCACATGCGTGTGCGATGGTCATCAGCACTGAGACTGAATCGTAATTCACCACGGACGATCATACGTTAGGTCGGTCACACTCCAGCTTGCTTTGGGTCGACAAAAATCTAGTCGACACTGCTTATGATGTGGGGTGAGGGGTAGGCGTCTTATTGGACCTCGGCTGTTTATACCAGCGTCGGCCAGTCGCCTCCGAATGGTTTCCCTTGATACTACTGGATGCCTAGAATGTGGTAAATGGCATTGTATCGAGGCTAATGGCGCTGCTGGTGCGGTTGGGTCGCTCTTATGATTGCGCGATCCTCGTGTTCATTTGCGCTCCTGGGACATCTTGACCCTCCACAATGGTTGATTCTCCCTTCCGTGTCCCACTGTTACCAATCCCGAGCAACTACCGTATCGCTCCGAACGAGGTGGCGGCTGATATGCCTGAACGACCAAACTGCTTCTCTGAGGCCTACTATACGGCCCCTCTCACTATCCTACAATTGTCGGTACTGCCACCGGTTACATCTCAAAGGCATCTCAAGTCACAATACCGTCCATCAAAGTCGACAGATTCGTTTGAATAGCTCTACGGCGCGATAAATCAGGCTTTTAAACTCACCCAGCCGCGCAGTTCAGATGCGCATAACGTGCTTAGCCTTGTCTCATTGGCGTTGAAATTTTAATCACTTCCATATCTCTTACCAGAATCTTCTCGTGGGAACAAATGGATTATAGTCTGCACGGATCACTTAACGAGATATGCAGTAACGAAATCTTTACCGACCGCTGAAGCCGAAGAAGTAGCGAAGTTCTGGCTCGAAGAAATTCTCCTAAGGCATGGAGCTCCCCGAGTAATTATCACAGATCGCGGAGCTGTCTTCGAATCCAAGCTCGTTTTCGCTCTCGTCAAATTGTGTAATATCGCTCATCGTATGACGACAGCATATCACCCTCAAACAAATGGACTGACCGAACGGTTTAATAAAATCTTGGCCGACATGTTGTCCATGTACGTGGATACAGAGCAAAAGAATTGGGACGAAATTCTACCGTTTGTAACTTTTGCTTATAATACCGCTGAACAAGAGACGACGGGTTTTACGCCTTTTTATTTACTTCACGGACGTGAAGCTGAAACGACGCTGGACACTATGTTTCCATTTTGCCCTGATGATGTAGACGACGATCACATCGCCAAGATGATTGTCAGAGCTGAAGAATCCAGGCAGCTAGCCCGAGTGAAAACTCTGAAAGCCCAAGATAAAGACCGTCGACGTTACGACTCCAAACACCGAATGGTTTCTTATGCTCCGTTCGGAAAACGCATTATATTCCTCTTGTTCGGAAATCGCACGTTCGCAAGTAGCACGACACCACTTTTGTCTACCACGAACTAATATTCTAGAATAAAATGGCTAAATTGTCAGTTAGGAATGAAGTTGCTAGATAAGTTACATCACTGCAGTACTGATATCTACGTGTCAAAATACGAAGCATCGAAATAAATAAATTAAATCAGTAATAGGGTTGGTCCACTGTACACCGGGCTTCCCTGAATAGTCATAATTTACATTTTATTAAGATTTTTTTTTTTTTTTTATGTAACAGCTTTAGTATCGGACCCCTTTGACAAAATTTTAAATTTGGCATCGAAGTAGGTCGGACGTTTCTCGCAAAGAGCTTTAGTTACGCAATTGCGATAGTCATTTCAATTCATCACAAAAATGGCCAAAATATTTAAAGTAGCCAAGGGCTTCCAATACTGAAGCTGTACTTTTTATAATTATTTATTTATTTATTTAAATTATTTTCTATTAAAAACTGCAGTAAATGGTTCATGCATTTTTTTTCCCATTTTACACTTTTGTTGATTTAACCTGGACAACACCAAGAAGACCTGCTAGTAAATTGTAAATTTATTCGTAAATTCAATACTTTTTCCCAAATGATCCTCATTTTTCTTCCTTTTAAAAATAATTTTATCTTGAGAAAATTTAATATTACCATAACCTTTTTGATCAATAGAATTTAGATGCTGCGCCAATTTTTATAATATATATTTTTTTTTACGAAAAAGTTGATTACCCCAGGCATCTAAAACATAAAAAACAATGAAAGTTTTCTTCTAAAATGTATCAAGAGAAAAAGTGTTAAACAGTATTTTACACCACTACCCCAGAGGTTTTTTTGTGATATTTATCTGACTTTGATCTATTGCATTATTTAGAAAAAAAATACATGCAGAAAATAATTTGAAACATGGTTGTAGCATATGATAATAAATAATAATAAAATATCCCGCTTTTTTTTTCTTTCTTCCAAAAATTGATTAATATCTGTTTATAAAGCTATTCTAAAATTCAAATTTTTTTCTTCAGATCACAATCATTAGAATAATTTTGCCCAATTCTAAACGAATAAAAGAATTACACATTTTCAGTAGAAATAAGTAGGTAATTTCGTTATTTTGAGTTCTCTACAAAAAATAATTTCCTAAATTTTTACTAAATTAGAATCTGAATAAGATTAAAGTTTCTGTCTATTTATTGTGCGAGTTGTTTTCAAATACACACAAGCGACTATACATATGCGAAATTATTTTATTAACTAGCTGGAACCCGTCGAATTTGATGGTCATTTTATTGACTGTAATGCTTCAAAAATCGTCACATCATTATTTAAATAAATTTCCAGATAAAACATCTAATATAATTTACAACATTTCACTTAATTCAGAAAAATCCTTATAAATAGAAATGAACCTTAAATTTGTATGATTTCACATCTTTAACTCGATTTTGTTTGAATTTCTATTTTTAAATAAAAGCATAGCGAAAAAAATAACCAGCAATAACAAACAAATTACCTCGAACCGAACGAAACTCTGCCTTGTGACCCCAGTGTCTGTGTATATGCGGACCACTAATAACATGAAAAAATTCTCAAAAATTAACCTTGAACCGAACGAACCTTTGACTCGTGTTTCTGCTGCCTGTGGCTGCGGCACCGTATAGATTCACTTTCCTCCACCAGGAGGTGCAGTATGTTGTATACGAACATCACTAATTGCTTTGAATTTCCAAGACTTTTCAAATAAGGTGTCACATGGTGGTGTGAACTGCAAAATCCTTTAGTTGCACTTTCCACCGCCAGGGGCACTGTGTGTTCTGTACAAACATCACCAACGGTCAGTATTAAGTAGTATTCTTGTATAAGCATTCTTGTATAAGCGTTTGCCTACACTGTCCAGGTCCGTTTTGCTGTAAAAGATTTAAATGGCCGAGAAAGTAAAAAGCAGACTGAGTAATAAATAATAAAATATTTTTATTTTGGAGATTTTCATAAAGCAAATCAACATCTTTTCAAAGTGGCAGTACATATAGTCCGTCAGATTCGAGAATGCAAAGGCATGAGGTGAGAGAGAGGGTTTTAGAGTACGTATTGACAACGATCTAGGAGCGAATTCTGAAGTTCTCTATATCGCGATCAAGATCAAACTGCTGAATTACGCCAAGATTTTTGAAATAGTGCCAAATTTTACAGCCAAACATAATCTATTGTCTCTAGAATAAATTAATATAAATATTTTGAATTTAGCAAGTCCGTTATAACAGTTTATGTCAAAGATTATGCCAAATTTTGTCGCCAGAGAATCGTTGCGTAAGGGAGACACAAAGACTACGATTTACTGCACATCCTGTCATCAAGAAAAATATATATTACCCTTTAATGATATTACAACGAAAGTGTATTGCTTAATTTATTTATAACAAAGTGGACTTACGCAATTTAAAAGAATGAAAATGTAATTATGTATACAACGGTTTATAAATGAAAATAATATTTTTTTATATTTTATTTATTAAATGATTTAGGAGAGATTATAATTCTGAGAGATGTCATTTAAAAAGATGACTAGCAGAAATAAATTATTTATTTTAAAGAATATGTTTTTGTTCTCAGAAGATTTATTTAATAGCTTAACGGATAAAATATTATTAGAATTAAGATATCTATTTATAGAGACAAATGCGAATAAATATAAAAAGTAATTTAGAAATTCGTTAGATATTTTTATTAGCCATTTAATCTATTGAAAATATAGTAATTAATTATTGCATTTATTTAAAGCTATAACTAAAACTCATATATGTGAAGGAACGACTTCACAGTCAGGAAACACTAAGACCTTTAAAATAAGGTGCAACATGATAGGGTCTACTACAAAATCACCTAGTTCCATTTTTCACCATCCCCAATCTTCATGAAATTTCAAGATCTTTAAAATGGGGCTGTCCATAAATGATGTCACGCTTTTTTCAGAATTTTGGACCCCCTCCCCCCCCTTTGTCACAAAGTGTCACGTTTCAATATAACCCCCCCCCCCCCCCCCTTGTCACATGTCACGGAACATAACATACATCAATAATTACTTGAAGTTCAGAAACAAAATATTAGACTAGAGATCATATTTCAAATTTTATTTTTAAATGTTGACTATGGATCTTAATGACATCTGTAAATATAACCATAATAATGATATGTGTAGTTATTTTGTATGAACTAAGAGTAAGGTTTACAAAAAAAATCCAAATTAATATAGAACAGTTGTAAAGTATTCATAGAAAACAGCAATTGAAAACAGTAGTATATTTGAAAACTGAATAAAATTTAATATACAGTCGTACCTCCATTTAACAAAGTCGCCAAATCCAGAAAAAAGCTCATTTTATGATGCTTTAAACTATTCAAAGACAAATCTGTAATTCATAAGCACTAAATATTATGTGAAAAATATATTGAATTAAAGTGAAGGTATATTGTTGGACATTTCAAGAGTGTGAGAAGGGAAGGTTTTCTTCTAAGTAAAGATTTTCTATTGCTATCATATACTAAAAACATACTCTGAATGCTTTTTTCTGAAAGAAAATAATGTATGAGGGGAGGGGGGAATCACAGCATAAAGTTACTTTTACCCGAATAAAAAAAATATCTTTAATCTTTGATAATTTTAAAATAACTTCAAAATTTCATCTACTGAATATAAATGTTTGTATTTTAACTGAAATATGTGATGTCACACTTTTTGTTACCCCCCTCCTCTCCCTTGTCACAAACTGTCACAATTTCATGAACCCCCTCCCCCCCCTCCAAGCGTGATATCATTTATGGACGGCCCCAATGATGTGCTACATGTGTGGGTTTAGAACGGATTTCTCTCTCAAACTAATTTCCCCCTTTCCTTCCCCAAATCTACTTACCCCTCCAAAATAGAAAATTCCAAAATCGCAGAAATCGATTTTTTAGTATTTGAGTCTAGTCCCCTCATGTGCAACTTCTTCACCGTGAAGTAATTTGGAGCTGAGTTAAGCTCGCAAACATGTTCTTAACCTCTGCCTCCCAGGGGGGAAGGGGGGGGACCGTTCGCTTTTTTTCTCTCTTTTGATGATACATCTACAGACCAAAACCTTTTTTAAGACACCTCAACCAAATTTTTACACTTAGCCATTTGCTCAGTTTAGTGGATACAGACAAAACACGTTTCAAATTAATATATAGATACTGCGCATTCAATCAGACATTTGGAAGTAGTCAAAACTTAAATATAGGAAATATTGAGCGACAATTAAAAAATATAGGAAAAATAGGAGGTTTCATAAATATATAGGAAGTACAGGAAATATAGGAGCGCTGAGAGGCCTGCAAATGTGGTAGTCGTTTTCGCTTAATATTTTCACTCAGAACTTTCATATCAGAAACATATAAAAAATTTTTTGCTAACCAATTAATTGAGACAAAAAGATATTTAGACAGAGGTTCATAGCAAAATTAATGAAAATCAACCTTTTTTAGATACCGATGGTGGTACTCTATCCAATTTTATCAAAACTTTGCAAACACATCTGTACACTGGAAATCAACTAATACATATGAAAGGATATTTAAAAGGTAGATAAAATGTTGATTTTTCAAACAAATCAGAACACATAACAATTTTCATGCAAGTAACCAATAAAAAGTATCTACAAGATGGTATATATGGTGAATTTAAAGAAAATCGTTAAAATAGTTTTTGAGATACAAAAAATAAATAAATAAATAAATAAATAAATAAATAAATAAATAAAATAAAATAAAATGTGACCTGATTTACAATTTTCCAATTTTTTACCAAAATTTGGTAAACACATCTGTACACCTAACTTGTGTTCATTATAAAGTTATATTGTTTTTTTTTTCGTTTCTATGATGTGTCAAACAAAAAATTCCCCCCACACACATCCTTCCCCACATGTGAATTGTGTTTAAAGAATCATATTTCGTAAAAAAATCCAGCACGGCTTTATGAATTTTCTCTCTTAAAAGTAAGAAAAAAAGAAAAAAACAATAATTCTTAATCGCTAATTTGAAAAATTTTGCGAAATTTTCACCAAAAAAAAAAATCAGCTCTCCCATAAGCAGGCGACAGGAAAACTAAAATTGTGAGATGCCTATACAGCTAACAGCAAATCTATCGGTCAAGCAAGTTAGGCTTAGTGTTTGAACAGCTTGTGGCGACTCAATTCAGGCTTAGTGTGGCAATGGCTCAACGCTTTACATAACTTGTGGATGTAAGCATCACGCCGCCACATGCACACACTTAAATGAATAAGGAACTGTTGTTTGCACTGCTTTTATATCTAGTACTGATAACCAAAAACTTGTTAGGTTGTAGTTTCTGCATATTGCTTAGAAGAACAATATTTTTAATTGACAATATAGGAAGAGAACATAAAAAATAATTTGGATATCAAAGAAAAAACTCTTAACTCGGATCATACGCCAGTGGAGGTCAAATTGCAACAAAATCCTTTTTTAGGTAAAGCATTGTTTTGGAAAAAACGACAAAGTGCAGGACGCAATTTCATTTGAATTCTGATTAATCTTTTGCCTGCAAAATTATGCAACATGAAAAACTCTACTTAAATCTTGTTTTTTAGTTGTAATCAAGTGCAATTTAGGAATAGTTTATACCCGTCAAAATTTGACGGCTTAATAACATTTAAATTTAAAACTGAAATCCTCTTACAACACACCAGCCGAAAACCACTGTTTTATAATAGAATTCGACTCAGTCACTTTTTTTAAATATTATTATAGAAATTTTCATATTATTCAATAAAAAAACAAAAAAATTAAGTTAAACACTTATGAAATATTTATTTAAAAAAGTCTGATGTATAACAACTCCATGAATTCCTCTACCATCAATTATGCATACTTTAAACCAAACGTGAAACTAACAAACATTTAAACTCTGAAATCTCCTACAGATTTTAAAGCGAGCAGAGACTTAATGAAAGGTATATCATATAGTTAATATTAAAAGTATTTATTTATCTAATGTATTTATTTATCTAATTTAAAGTTTAATCTTTTCTTTATAGCTTCATATTTAGAGTTGGTGTAGCCGCTTTCGCGAGGCGACGCCCTATGTCATCAGCACCCTGTATGTAAACAGGATTTTGTACATACCAGGGGTCTCGAAGGAGGGGGGGATTTTTGTTGCTTATGAATTATTTGATAGATATTGGGGTTCTGTATACATACGAGGTGTGGCTATTAAATAACGAGACTATTGCTATAAAACATTTTATTTTAAATTTATACATATTTAGTTATTATCACCTTCACAATACACCCCTCCTCTATCCCTACAATGCTCCATGCGAATTTTCCATTGTTTGAAACAGTGCTGGAAGTCTTGTCCTGTGAGCTCCTCAATGCGGCGTGCCGCTTTTTATTGCACAGCTTTAACTGACTCAAATCTTGTTCCTTTTAATGCAGATTTAACTTTGGGGAACGGATAAAAATCACATGGGGCCAGGTCAGACGAATAAGGTGGATGGTTTAAAACTGGGATGTTGTATTTCGCTAGAAACGCCTTGACAGACAATGACGTGTGAGCCGGCGCGTTGTCTTGATGGAGAACCCATGACTTGTTCTTCCACAATTCGGGTCGTTTTTTCCTTACCCCTTCACGGAGTTGAGCAAGCACCTCAAGATAGTAATGTTGATTAATAATTTGACATTCAGGAACCCAGTAAAGGTACAGAATACCATGAATGTCGAGAAAAAAGGATCATCATCGCTTTGAATTTCGATCATCATCTCCAAAGTCTTCTCAGCCATCTTGGAAACGGTTGAACCACTCATAAACTCGCACACGTGATAAACATTCATCGCCATAAACTTGTTTTAATAAAAGATAAGTTTCACTAGCGATTTTACCAAGTTTCACGTAGAATTTCACGACAATTCGTTGTTCTACTTTTACACTTTTCGGCAAAACGAAACAAACACCTCTTACACAAACGAAGGTTACGGCCAGACTGATTTCTCTACAAACACGGGAAGAGCTGGAATCGAAAGAGAAGGCTTTACGCTGCACAGCTGTCGGTCGTTCGCAATTGGCGCACATGTAGTTCATTTGTAGCAGAAATAGTCTCGTTATTTAATAGCCACACCTCGTACATATACATTCTATTTTTCAGCTGCATGTCTGATTTTAATTGAAACATCTATCGAATAATTTGTAATGACGAATATCCCCCCCCCGCCCCAATCGAGACAACAGGTAGTATTTACAAAATTCTGTTTACATACTCTAACAACTAAGAAAGTTATTACAGTGTTACCTGCTGAACAGGCTGAATACCAATTAGTAACTGAATATTCGGTGCAACTCTACATAATAAGGACCGGAAAATGCTCCAAAATATTTATGTCTGGGTTTGGGACCTATCTCTAAGCTGCGAGCCATTTTTGGTTCATAAATAATTTTCTTAATTTCCAACACTGGGCGTCTCCGGACCACCTCTAGGGGTGTGTCCCAGACCGTCGCCAATTGCCCATCTGCGCAGCATTAGTGCGACGTAAAACCCAATCACAAATCACAATCCAACACTGGGCATCATATATGTAAACCAATAAACAAATATAACACTGATATTAAATAATATTTCCTATGACATAATCAGCAATATAGGTATTGCTTATATATTGCACCTTGAACTTACAAATCAGAAATTATATAACTGCAAATTAGAGAAAAAAAAAAAAAAAAAAAAAGGTTAAATGAATAATTCAACATTCTCTTCATGTCCTTTGAAAGCAAATTTTACCTGATAATTTATTTTCATACAATAAACAAAAGGATAAGTGTAAGGTAGTATATATAGCAAATTTAAAGAAAATTGTTAGAGCAGTCTTTGAGATACTGACTTAATACAACCTGACTTCTGGTTTTCTATGTCCCACTTTCAGTTTTTTAATTTTTTGTCAAAAACTGATTAACACATCTGTGAGCCTGACTTGTCGCAATTATAAAATTCTGTTTTTTTCTTTTTTTTTTTTTTTGTGATGTGACAAACAGAAAATTGCCCCTTTTTGACCAACACATACATGCACACTGTCTAATATTTGAAAAATGCATATTTGGAGACATTAAGGAGACCTTAAAACATAAATTACGTTAAAAATTTATATGTCAGAAAATATGTGAAAAATTAACTAATGTATGAATGGATTGGGACAATGTTTTCCAATTTGGTCGTAAGTCTTGGCTTAAAAGTTTATAATTTCCTATTTTGAAAAACAGCAAGGTATGTAATATATATATATATTTTGCTTTTTTCTTCCACTTTGCATTAAGTATACACTTTTGCATGCGTTATACAGTATTATGTAAAATTCATCTTTCTTTAGCTATAGAAATTCTGCTTTTAATTTTAATTTTTTACTTTTAAACCTTTATTTCAGGTCAATTTTTTATTTCTTATTGAAATAAAATTTACCTAACAATCCACCAATAAATATTTGTAGAACTACCATTCAGTAACAATTAAAGGCTAACCTGATTTTGAAGAAAGTAAAAAGTAATGTAAAATGAACACATTTGATTTTGGAAACGGATTTCATCAAGGCAGATAATATTCTTTATCATCTTCTCTAGAACAAATAAACAATGCACCAAAACTGCAACTGAAGGGAGATAATTTGCTGATCGTGTAAATTTAAAGTGATCGCGAAAAAGCAGATGTTTAATTGTGAACCATATACGTGCTACTCAAATGATTATAGTAAAGTAAACGTTCGCATCGAACGAAAGCAATAAATAAAGATACACTTTTTTAGGACTGAGGACTATTAGTCTCATATTTTTTTAATTAATTTTTCCAACTGAGTGAAAATAATGCCTGCACCGGGAGTCGAACCACGGATCTTTAACTTACAAGGTCAGCGCTCTACCAACTGAGCTATCCAGGCCGACAACCGGTGGGCATTACTCACTCAGACAAACTTTAGGAAGAAACATCTGGTCTATCATGTAGATAGCTCGACAGAATTAGCCACAGGCAATGGAAAACACCATTAAACAATGGGAGGAAGAAATACAATTTATTAAACTCACACAATCAACTGATTGGGAAGAAAATCATATTTTTTTAATTCATTTTTCCAACTGAGAGAAAATAATGCCTGGACCGGGAGTCGAACCACGGATCTTTGACATACAAGATCAACTCTCTACCAACTGAGCTATCCAGGCTGACAACCGGTGGCCATTACTCACTCAAACAAACTTTAGGCAGAAACATCTGGTCTATCATGTAGATAGCTCGACAGAATTAGCCGCAGGTAATGGAAAACAGCATTAAACAATGGGAGGAAGAAATACAATTTATTAAACTCACACAATCAACTGATTGGGATGAAAATAATATTTTTTAAATTAGTTTTTCCAACTGAGTGAAAATAATGCCATTTTCCATTACCTGCGGCTAATTCTGTCGAGCTATCTACATGATAGACCAGATGTTTCTGCCTAAAGTTTGTCTGAGTGAGTAATGCCCACCGGTTGTCGGCATGGATAGCTCAGTTGGTAGAGCGTTGACCTTGTAAGTGAAAGATCCGTGGTTCGACTCCCGGTTCAGGCATTATTTTCACTCAGATTGAAAAATGAATTAAAAAAATATGATTTTCTTTTCAATCAGTTGATTGTGTGAGTTTAATAAATTATTAGTCTCAGTCTACGGATTTTTACGATACCAGTTTTACGATAGTTGGACATTTATCGAAATAGAAAATTTATCGAAAATATAATTGAATAATTTGAAAGCAATGCTATAATTAAAAAAATAGTTATTATAATAATAGTCCTCCGTACTAAACTAAATTCTGCTTTTGCCAGAATTTCATCTTTTTTTTTTTTTTTTTTTTTTAAGAAAAAGAATAGGAAATTAATAATAATTGAAAATAACAGTATCGAAAAGTTTTTTTTTTTTTTTTTTTTTTTTTTTTTTTTTTTAAATTTTGAATCAGGAAATAAAAAGCGCGCGTGCAAAATGAAATAAAATATAAAACAAGATTTATAAATGGACAATATTTAAGCTCGTGGACTCAGTTTAATGATATAATGAGAAAAAATGACGACATTAGTCTAATCAGATCAACTTTATTATTATTATTATTATTATTTTATGCCTTTTATTTTATTTTATTTCTTTTTTATTTCTTTCAGAATATAAGCATAAAACAACGAACTACTAACACTGAACTCGATGCACATTTTTACATTCTTGAAGTTCACAACTCCTATAAAAGGTTACACATTATTATTAATTCATTTTTCAGATTTTTTTAAATTTTTAACTTTATACAATTAGTAATTACATTTTAACATTTTTAAAAAATAATTTACCAACTGTTTGACAAATGAAGGTAAATGAAAATTTACCTTATTTTATATGATATTATACGATTTTACCTTGTTTTGTATGATTTTTTGGTGAATAAGTAATGTTTATTTAGTTTTCGGGTTTCGGGTCGGGTTCGGGTAAAAGAAGTCGGGTTTCAGGTCGGGTTCGTGTCGCAAAAATTCTTTACTGCGGGTTCGGGTCAGTTTTGGATTGATAAAATTTTTTTTGTCGGGTTCGGGTTGATTTAAAATTCATCTGTCGGGTTCGTACAGGACTCTAATTCATTTCACCAATAAAGAAAAATCGAACAGCATCTCTCTCTCTTTCAAATAAAGAAACCTGCAAAAATGCCTTCGTAATGTGTGCCAGAAAGGTAATTTTGTTCAACCGAAAATAAATCAACAGGTTAAATATATTTGGATGCAAATTAATACCTTGATATAAACAATCACTTAGCGATAATTGTCCTGGTTCATGGGAACTTGTATCGAAGACAATTATCACTTTAGTCGTAATACTTTCTTTCCTGATAACGATTTTATTAGGTAAATAATACAAGGGTTTTCAACTGGCTCAGCAAAATGTAAAACTTGCTCAATTATTCCTTTATTTAAATAATTCTTTAAGATTTCACAATTCTCTGTATATAAGGAATTGTCTCGATTCATTCGCTTTATAAGATTCTCAGATTTTTTTTTTTTTTTTTTTTGCAGTGTTATAGCTATTTCCCAATTTCTTCCAATCCTTCTTCAACGTTATTCAGCTTCGTATCGACCGTTTTGAATGATACTGTTTGATTAAATTTTTCTAAAGCCCTATCTTCTTTATTTCTGTTTCAGGTCTTACAACAGCTTATTGACATATAATGAAAATAGCTTTATTGATAAATTTAATCGCAGTAAATTCCCGCTCGGTAGCGGCTGCGACGCACTTTTACCGTTTCAATATCTGAAACAGCCTGTTCGCTAACCATGTTATGATCTTTCAAAATCTGCAAAGTCCCGCTCGGTGGCGCCGCAATTTTAGAACTTACAACACCTCCCTCGCTCATTATAATTTGAAATATTGAAATTTTAAAATATTACAGCGCCATCTTGTGGTAGAAATTTCTGTAATCTACTGATCAATTCCAAATCAACAAACCTTTCAAATGATGTATTACTTATGAAATTATTTTAATTAGTAGCTGAGATACAAAAGAAAACCTAATCAGGACACCTCAAAACGTGTAAATCAGGTGAAATCTCGAATCCCACTTTCGATAATATAAAAGAACTTTAAAATAGCTTTCGAATGATGTATTAAAAAGAATTTAATCATAATAAAATTTAATTTGTAATTAAAATGTAAATTAAAATTAAAATTTTTTGTTTATTCTCCGAAATCGATGAAATTTGAACTTCAAGTTTGTCTTGTGGTGTTCACGGTGTATAGTAAGTTTTGTGCGTGAGAGAGAAAAACTGAAGAATTTTGAAATTTGCAATTTTTAATCTCAGTCAAAAAACAGGTGACCTCAATCAGTAACAGATGTTTTTCTTTCGCTCCACTTTCGGGATATCGTCAGCGAAGTTAACAAAGAGTTGACATGGTAACCAAATATCAAGTATTGTTTGATCGGCAAACGCCAGAAGCTGGATTGAGAATCTCATGAAAAAGAAGTACAGGGATGCAGAAAATTAAAAAAAATTATAACTGATTGAGTTTTTGAAGCAATCTCTCAATCTATTAAGATAAGTTTTGTTTCATCGAGGTCTATATGAAAAAAAAAAAAAAAAAAAAGAAAGAAATGATTTATCTCTAAAAGATTTTGAGTTATAGAATGTTTTGTGAAAAAATCGATGTTTCGTAAAATATAAAAATATAGATCGCTAATCCGCATTTTGTTAAGATTTTTATATGGTTCGAAAAAAGATTAACGGCCTTATTCACCAAATCAGTGTTAACCCATGGTTCACGTAACACTTGTGTTCGAGTTAACACTCCCTTAACCCTGGGTTAGAAAGTTTTCGCATTCACCATCCGTGGATTAGTTGACCCCAGAGTTATCTGTAAGAGTCTCGCTGATTGGTCAATAAAAACGCAATGCATTAAAAAAGTAAACAAGAGTGCTTTTGCTGTAACTGTAACATGCTCATTTAACACCAGAGTTAACCCACCAATTTAGGAGGATTAAAAAAAGAGGGTTAACTCGAGTGTTAAATCGCTGATTTTGCGTGGTGAATACCGATTTTGAGATAACATAGCATATTCCCGGGTTAACATCAGTGTTAAAATTTGGTGAATAAGGCTGTTAATGACCTTTCAAAATATACCGATTGTTAAGAAATGGGATAATTAGTCTTTCGTAGAGGGCGGTTCAAAGAAGACGATCGAAAAAAAGAGAAATTTTTGATCCTTTTAAAAACTATTTTAAAAATATAAACAATCCGTATTTTTCAAAAACATTTTTATCGTAAAAATCGGTAATAAATGCTCTTTCTCGTGGTACAGGCGTATTTTCAATATCTTGAATCGTTGAACAGGGATCGCTTTACAAATACGCATGAAAAGTTCCCTCTCTGCTTCTTCTTTTGAGGAACGTGCTGAATTCTACTTGAAGCATGAAAAATACGATCCGCTTGCTTTTTAATTAGATATAGGTTGACGTTTTAATTAATATCTCCAGAACTAATTAAAATTTTTAAATTCTGTTTTCAGGTGCCCCTCGGGAAGGCTCCTGAGTATCCGTATGTCAAATTTTGTACTTCTACATTCAGTAGGGGCTGAACGTATAGATGCACAGACAGAAAGATGTCCACAGACAGAACGTAGAGATGCACAGACAGAAAGAAAAGAAGATGCACAGCATCTTCTTTTATTATTATAGGAGTATTTATTATTTGCTGTTTTATTCCTAATATATCAGCAATGTCTTTCCTAAGGAATCTAACTTGAGAACCAACATCAAAAAGGGCTTTTATTTCCAGTTTCTGCCCATTTTGCATTTGAATATTTATTACCGCTGTTGACAAAAATGTGTAACTTTTTCTACCTTGAGGGGAAAGGTTTTTCTCTGAACCAAGAACGTTTTACAATTTTCTCCGACAAACATTTGTCTTTCTAGATTTTTATTAACGCTATTCGCTTCAAAACTCATTGCATTAGGATTTAATTCACTTGAAATGTGTGTTTCATCAGCTCTATCAGGAAAAAAATGAGTTTGTTGTGTATAAACCCCATTGGAAGAAATTTTGTTAGCTTTCTCAA
This sequence comes from Salticus scenicus, assembly GCA_963930645.1. Lineage (NCBI taxonomy): Eukaryota > Metazoa > Arthropoda > Arachnida > Araneae > Salticidae > Salticus > Salticus scenicus. The sequence goes on along the minus strand of OZ005657.1, from coordinate 286,067,825 downwards.
AATGAATCAAACTATTATGTTTTTTACCACATTTACCGCAAGTAAATTTAGATGTACATTTTTTCACACTATGATTAAAAAAGCAATTAAAACACAACTTTTGTTTTTTAACGAAATCAATTCTTTCATCCACGGAAATGGCTAATGAAATTTATATATAACATGTTTATTCTCATAGCAAAAATTGCGCGTAGACGATTTCACAATATTAAACCGGTTCACTTGTTTATTTACTTATTTTTACTCCGGCTATTCGGGCCATAAAATGTTAAATATTCACTAAAAAACACTTCTCACTAATTAAAACTCAGCGGACTGTATCAAAACATTTATTTACACTCATAAAATATCTTAATATCACATCTCTTTCCTGTTTATTGATAACATATACATCAGATTTGTATGCTTGACTTATAGTCCGCTTGTAAATCTTCGTCAGATAACGACAGATAGCACATGACAGAATTACAATACGAAGAATTGGAGAAAACACCCAGGGCCAGCGCGGGAATCGAACCCGCTCTCCTACGCTTGAAGGCGATTAGTAGTGTGGTGACATATCCACTCGGCCACGGAGGGCCATCTCTTTCCTAAAAGCACAACATTCTCATTACACTCTCGCACCCATCGGCAAGAGAAAATTGAAACAACATATTTTTTTTCTCATGGGAGATTAATACAAAAATCACGGAGGTAAAACTCAATGTACGCAGTTAACAATTCTAGCAAACCAGAGAGGCAAGGAGCGTGTTCAGTAGAGCGCCCGATCCACGACCGTTCGATTGATTCCGAGCCAAAGCGTTCAGTGATGTCCACCGATCCAGAGTCACATTGTTCAGTGGAATGCACCGATCTCGACCGGTCGTGGATCAGAAAGCCAAAAAAAATTTCTTGATCCATTGGGTCACGTGATTGATCCAATGCGCAATAGGATGAAAATCAGGCTCTGACTGACACTACGCAGTATAAACCTGAACAATGTACATCTGTTTTTGACAATGATTGTTTATTTGTTTAATTAGCTGAGGATTAATACAGATGTACCTATTTATATGCATTGTTTGTGCTGTAGAAAATAAGGTAAGTAATTCCATAAAATGCTAAACTATATTATGTTTATTTATTTATTTTGTAAAAAAGATTTTTTACATAATAACGATTTTCGATACGTAATTTCTTTTATTGATGAACGTAACCTTTAAACAAAAATTTACACAAATTTAATTGAAACAAAAATACTTTTTTTTCAATTCGGACGCTATCATATTTTGTTAATTTAATAAATAAAAATAAGCCGGGAAAAATTAATTATTTCATTTTTGTTTTTTTTCAGACAATTGTTTGTTTTTTGTTTACAAATAGAAAAGTTTGTAAACGATTGTATTTTTTACCTTTAAAACAATAAATTAACTATAAGTAAATAAATTAAAATTCCTCCACATATTTTTAATTTTGATAAAAATAAGTTTAAGATGTCAATTTTTAAATTTAATAAACAAAACAGACTGTAAAAAAAGTAGCTATAAAATTAAGCAGTGTTTACATTGCTAGTTTATTTTAATATTCAATCGGTAGTAAGAGAAAAAGCTCTTTATATTGATCCATAAATCGAAGAAGAAAGTAAGATCATTTTTCATAAATCCATTGTATTAACTAAACAGCATATATCATATTTTATATAATTTAATTTTTTTTTTTTTTTTTTCAAAAACGTTTCAGTTGTACATTTCTGTTCATAATAAAAACAGAAGAGAAAGAAAAGTGTTTTCTTATATCAAGAAGTGCTCATTTAAGATAAATCCACTCTGCTCCTTTAAAAATAAATGTATCGTAACATTAACATTTTCATGATTAAAATTTATACGTGAATTTAGAAAAATCATAACCAAAGTAATGTATATCAGTAATTTATCAGTACAATCAATAAATAGCTTCTTATCTTTTGTTAGCAGAATACAAAAGTCTACATTAATGAGAAAGAAAGGAAAATTGTTATTCCACAAAAGATCTTTCTTTCTTTTCTTTTTTTTTTTTTTTTAAGAAAAAACGTAATATAATTTAGCATTTTATGGAATTACATATTAAAAGTACAGACAAAATAAACAATAGAAATACAATAAATAACTTGCTAATACAGGTCAATTTAGATAGATGGCGCTGCTCCAACACATCAGAATTGTTCCAAATCGTTCAGTAGATTCCTGGCCCGATTCAAGACCGATCCAGGATCAGTGACGTCATCGCCCGGTCGCATTGATCCATCTCGGGCGCTCTACTGAACACGCTCAAGATTCAACAAGTGCTGGGACTTTTTTTTGCTTTTCCTATTCATTTTCGCTTGCCGTCGCCAGTTGTCCATCTGCGCAGCACTAGTGCGACGTAAAACCCAAGCATCCAAGCATCATTTTCGCTTGCGGTTCACTCTTCCGTTTGGTACATATTAGGCACTGATATCATTTTTATTCTTACGCTTACATGAAGAAAACTGAGAAATTTCAAGCTTCGATGTCGCCTTCCTTTGAATATACATTTGAAGAAAACGATCATACTTTACCAAAATTTTGCGCTTTACCTTCAAAATAAGAAAATTCCGTTTGCATATCTTGCAGCTAAGTTGCTTCAAAATAAAATCTAGAAACTCTACTTGAATATTTAAAGACATTAAAAAAAAAAAAAAAAAAAAAAACTCATTGACCAATCATTTGGCGAATTCATTCCTTGAACTCATAACTAGAATACACATGACGTGGTGTTTTTTTTTTTTTTTTTTTTTTTTGAGGTGTAAAATTTTTGACAAAGAGTAATAATGTGATGCCTTGTTTTGTTTCTTTTTCTCATTTCAAAAATCCCGTGAGAAAATAGAATTCGTTGTTTAGCCTATATACATGATAATTTTTACTGTTAAAGAAATTTTCTTTTGAATTTATTAACTGGCGACGCTGATTTTATTAAGCGGCGGTTCCTATTGATTTGATTCCGGACCCATCTATTTGATCAGATTAAGCGGCTGATTTTATTGACCAGCGATTTTATAAAGTGGCGGGTACTGTATAATTTTGTAAGTAAAACTACGATTTTGGTATTAATTTAGCTAACACATTTAATGCTTAAAAATTATGATTTTAAAGATATCTTTGTTTCGAGTGTGAGATAAATCAATTTGCTTAATGCATAAGTCACCGTTGTTAAAACATGTCAGTCAAATTCTTCTCTTGCTTAAAAAAAAAAAAAAAAAAAAAAAAAAAAAAAATGAGAGAGAGAGAGTGTGTGTGAGAGAGAGAGAGAGAAATAATTGGTTTTAAAAAATTTAATTTTCTTTAATTTTTTTATCATTTCTTTTCAATACTTCGAGAAAAATAATTTAAATAGATACTATTTTTTATTAATGGTAGCATTAAATCTGAAAAAATTTAGCAGGCAAAATCTTACAGTAAGCTATATTAAAAGAGTACATATGAATAATTATTATACAGTACATACAAATAACAATTTCACATATACTATTTTGAGAATTCGCACAGTTCTTATTTTTTACCACTAATTTTAAATAACAATTTTCGTCACAAAATAAGCATATTTTGGTTGATAATAATGGTGGAAAAGTCCTTCAAAAAAAACTAGTATGTTGTGGCCACCACGAGACTTTCTTCTATCTTTTCCTATACAAATTCACTCAGTAACAATAATAATAATAATAATAAAAAGTATAGAATTAAGGGTAGAGGGGAAAAAAAAAAGTGGGACTTTATCAAATTTTCACATTTTACCCAAAATTTTGTCAAAGTCCCACTGTTTTTTTTTTTTCTTTTTCTTTTTTCTCTCCCCTTAATTCTATCAAACTCCCACGGTTTCCGTGTTCTGACAAACTTAAACAAATTTCTGCATTTTTCCCCCAATTTTGTCAAAGTCCCACGGTTTCCGTGTTTTGACAAACTTAGAATAATTTTCACATTTTACCCAAAATTTTGTCAAAGTTTGTGAAAACACGGAAACCGTGGGACTTTGACAAAATTAGGGGAAAAATGCAAAAATATGTTAAAGTTTGTCAAGACACGGAAACCGTAGGACTTTGACAAAATTAGTGGAAAAAAGCAAAAATTAGTTTAAGTTTGTCAGAACACGGAAACCGTGGGAGTTTGATAAAATTAAGGGGCGAAAAAAATTTTTTTTTTTCGAAGTTTTTTTTTTTGTAAAAAGTAAAAAAAATCGATAACTTTGTTTTAAATTATCACAGATTTATAGTTCAACCATTCGTTTTAAAGGTACTGACGAGACCTTTCGAAAGATACCCATCTTGAAAATTTTTGCCCTATATCACCTTGTTAAAAATTTAGAAAAAGCGGGATGGCAACGCAACCTGTAAGACGATTTTTACCAAAAGTTGATAGGCACTAATTTATGTCAAGGTGCAACTACATACCAATTTGTATGAAATTCTGTGCAGTAGTTCCAGAGATACAGTTGCCACAAAATTTTGTCACACACACACACACAGACAGACAGACAGACAGACAGACATTTTCTAAAAATGTTAAAATCGTGTTCTACAGCTCTCAAAACGTGTAAATCCATCAAAAACCCGAAATCGAAAATTTTTACGAATCCAATACTTTCTTCTATTGAAGATAGAAGAAAGTAAAAAAGCGGGTCCGCGCAAAGCCCGTTTTCTCTTTCTTTTCCTTTTTCACCTAATACATAAAATTTCTTCCTAAAAGATACAATGTATTATATTTCTAAATTACATATATTTTTATAAACATACAAGATAACAGCCCAAAAATGTAACACTCGGATGTCACAGTTGATGACAGAAAACATATGATGAATTGATTTACAACATTTCAAGGAAAGAAGGTTTTATTATTATCGTCATCATCATTATCACTATTATGATGTTTCATAAAATCTTCGAATGGTCGTCAATGGATATATATATTTAATGAAATAGATTAGACGAAAATGACAGAACATGGTAACAAGTAACGACAAGTAACGAAGCAGTACGTGAGTTGAAAATCAATGTACATTTCGCCTTTACTCTGAAAACAGGATTGTCTCAGTCAGCTGTTTGTAGCAAAACCAGAAATATATCAAGAAAAGAAAAAAAAAATCATGTAAAAAGTATTTAGACAAATGTAGATTTATTTTTAATTGTTTGCTTCCCCCCCCCCCCTCTCTCGTGAAAGCCATTCAAAATGTGTGTACTGTAACTACTTGAAAAATGCTTGAAATAAACTATAAATCGTCTATGAAAACATCTATGACACAGTTAACTCATTGAGGGGCAAGCAAATTTTCTTATTTAAAACCGAAGGCCACCAGAATTCACCAGTAATATTAAAAGAGAAGAAATAAATGAAGTTATTCCTCGAAGTTATAAACGAAAAATTTTATAAAATATTTCCGGGACCAGTTTTAGCAATTGGTAATTAAAATTTGCGTTTGCAGTATGCAAACGGAGCTCCAGAAAGGGTAAATTGAAACTGTACCTAGATATTGTTGAAAGAAGAAATACTTGTTTTATGCTGACTTGGCACCTTTATTTATTTTATTTTAAGCTTCAGTAAACTGTTTAATATCATTTAGCATTTTTTTTCGTGATTCCATGGTTCTTTTTTACCTTTTTGTTTCCTTTTTTTAATTTTCTTTCTTTCTTTCTTCACAATTATCATAAAATAAAAACTTAGAGAATTTCCAGTCTGAGTTTTATAAATTAAATTTTCTAAAAATCGTTTGTCGATTTTTTTTAATAGTCTTGTCATAAAAGATAAACAATTAAATCTTTTTCTCCTCTGCTTCCCTTTCATAGCTTTATTTTGTAAATACTGTTTATTAGGTTACTGAATAAGGGAAATAACAAAGAATGTAACAAATCCGTAATTAATGCGTAATAATAACAAAATTATTCTTATTTGAATCATTAAAAATAATGAACAAGAAAACTTGTTGCAGCATTTTACAGCTATGACATAAAAAAAAAAAAAAAAAATCTACAAAGAAATTTCCAGACGATATTTTTTTGTAAAATAAATACAGAATAGACATCAAATAATAGTGATATAATCAAAATAATACTAGTATGTGATAATATTTTTACCTCTTCTGGAATGAGCTCCCAGTTTATTTGTCTGGATTTTTTTAAAAAAGGGTTATCTAACTTACTTTTTAAAAAGTTCTGTAGGCATCCAAAGGCATTTCAAGTATAACTCAAAGCAAGTTATTTTATTTCTTGAATTTTTAATGAAACTTACTTTGTAAGAGTCTCTAAAGATGAAGTGTATATGGATCCTCCAACATCTATGTGTACTGGAGCCGTGTATCGTGATGCAGCTGCTACACAAGGAATTCCGGATATCTTATGATTATAGTTGGCTTCCGGCATCAGCAATTTTTGATCCATCAACGCCCTAGAAATATATTTATAAAAGATAAATGTGGAAAGGCAGGTAAAAAACAAGTTAAAAGCAAAATTTTCAGGATTGTTTTTGAATAAAATATATTCTAAAAAATTTTATTATTAGTCTTAATTTAGACCACACATATTATACATTTTCTGTTAAAAAGGTGAATTAATTTTAACAAGAGTGACTGATCAGACCTGGATTGGAATATGGATCCTCTGTCACAATGTACTAGTACTTTAACAATTAAGACACCTGGTTTATATATGATTGATTAGTAGAGGTTAGATATTAATCGACTGGCTCAATTGATTGGGCACGGACGCTCATGGGGGTGGGCCGGTCATTTTTCGTTTTCGATAAAATTCTTCCTTCCCAACCAAACTGTATATTTTTCATGTATTTGTAATATTATGAAAGCAATCCGTAGCCGTTACCCACTATAAATCAAATGCAATTTTTAATGAATAAACTTCATGTAGAGGATTTAAATATTTGTGATTGTTGGGAGCGAAAGTGGACGGGAAAACTAATATCCAACTGAAATAATATAATTGGGTTGGGTTGGGTTATGAGGATGAAGGCCGATTGACTGCCCTAGGGTACCAGGCCTGAGGAGGAGTGCCCTCCGTCGGGGGTCTTTCTAAGGGGTCTTAACGCGTATTTACGCAAATTTCGGAGAAAATCGCGGAAAACTCCGAACAGCTAGGCCGACGAGGGTGACCTTGGATTAATAAAATTGGGAAATCAGATAAAACTAATTATTCTTAGTGTCTAACATATTAATATTTATGCATCGTTATCTGCATCTCATCATAGTCTTTGAAAGTTAAAACTAATTTTTGCATTTCAAAAACTTATCGAAGAATATAATTTTTGCTGTTCAGTAAAGATCCTTTTAATAAAACATATAAAATATTTAAGTTAAGTTGGAGTATTTAAGTCATTTCAATTTCAATTTTTCCTAAATGAAACTAAGCGTATTTAAATTAATGATTTAAATAATGATTTTTTAATTAATGATTTAATTTTTAAGATTTTAAAAATTAGGAGGATTAAAACGAAAATTGTTGAATCCACAAATAATTCTGAGAGTAAATAGTATTTCTCATACTGATATGCAAAATTATATATTTCACTTTATAAGTAAATTAATCAGGTTGTTATTTAATATACATTTTTAATAGGGATGTGCCGAGTCGTCAAAAATTTTGATCCGCGGATACGGACATAAATAAGGATATCACATTTTCTGTATCCGCGGATACGAATATGGATACGGATCTTCAGAATCAAGATCCGCGGACACGGACACGGAAACGGATATGGATACGGACCTTTTAAAAAAATATTATTTTTATAATATGTAGCAATTTTTTTATAACTTTGTTCGTGTCTCGTAACAAGACATCATATGACCCAAAGACGAAATTACTTTAGGTTGAATTTCGGGTGGAATATTGCATCGGATAGAGTTGGGGCTAGTTCTTAAAAATAATTTGTACATCTTAATGTTGAAATTTTAATTTTTATAATTTATCTTCATTTCTTTTTTTTTTTTTTAATTTATGGTCTCATGATCAATCTTATAAAAATGAGAGTTTCAGTTCTTATATCAAGATTTTAATTTTACAGCTCAATTTTTTAAATGATTTCCATACCTTTTACCTGTCTTTTTAATATTCATTTCTACAATAGACATTTTCAAAATAAAAATTTCGTTCATGCTCCATTTTTTGTTTCGGTAAACATTTTTACTTTCTCCTGTATACATAAAAAGAAAGTATTGTATTTTTGAAAATTTTCGACTTCCGATTTTCGATGGGTTTGAACTTTTTTAAAATGTCCTAATCACAGTTTGACTATTTTTAGAAAATGTTTGCATGTCTGTGTATGTGTGTTAGCAAAATTTTGTGAACACTGCACCTCACAAAATATGTATGGAATATCACGTAACTTTATATGGTTGGATGTCGATATAATTTGGTGTAGATTTAATTTTGGAGTATATTGTCTTACAAGTGGTACTGTTATATTGATATAACTCCCATTTATAGGCATATTTCTGTTTCTATAGCGTATGTGTGCATTAAACTTCATATGTGACATGGTTATTATTAAAAAAAAAAAAAAAAAATGTATTGTTTGTTGTACAAAATGTTTTATTTCAAGAAAATATATTTTTTTTTAAACAACAAAAATTTTGTTAAATCAACCAAATATTTTTGCTGATGTAGTCTTAACAGAAAAATCAACCTTGTTTCAACAAAACATATTTTTCTGTGTGTAATAAAGATATTAAAATTTCAACATCAACTGATTTTTAAGATATCATATACTGTTATACTTTGGAAAAAAATTATGAAATAGAATTTATACTTTAACTACACAAATCAAATTAATTTCTTTTCTGATGGCCACGTAAAATATTAATATTTAAATATGAAAATGTGGAAGTAGATAGAGAAATAAGACTTTTAAGATACTTAGAGCATTATTTTTTAATTCATCAAATTTAAAAGATGATCATTTTATACAGTGCATAATTAAGCGGAAAGAATTTAATAGAAATAAAATCTTTTTATAAAAAAATAGAACCGACTCCAAAAAGCAACTATCAACTACTAAACTACTAAACAAGTAACTACAATCAAACTACTAAAAATGAAATGAAATCGAAAATTGCGCCTTAAAGCATGAAATAAATTCTTTCTCCGAAGAACATGAACCCTACAATTAATCGTAACTTTTGAAGTCGGCGCAAAATTAGATAAAATTTGACTTTTTAACAGATTTGTTTTTATACCGATAGCTACAAATGCTGTTGCCCCTAATCACCCATCTTCATAGTTTCCTTTATTTTATCACTGTATACAATTGATCCATTAGTAACATCTACAGTGAACAGTGAACATCCTTCGAATTTCAGTATTTATGTTTCTAAGAAGTTATAAGAGTTTTCTTTATAAACTTGGTATAGCTTTGATATTTGTCGTTCTTTGCAGTTTTTGGATTTGGCGATCAAATCGTAATACAAAAATATACACGCGAGATGTGTATTTTCGTAATATGCATTGTACGAAATATTGTTTCATATTCTTGATTGCTTTCTTAATATACCTTATTAAAATAACCGACATTTTTGAAAGGAATTACATATTTTCGCCAGATAATTTGGCGATCTTTTTTTGTTTGTTTATTTGTTTTCGCCAAGGGCGACAGATACCATGTCAACTCCGCAAATTTTTGCAGCTTAAAAAATCTAAACTGTATTTGAAATAAAATAGTTCTCGGCTATGTTTTGTAGATGCCAAAGTGAGATGTATATTTCGAAAAGAATTTTATTTTTGTATTGAATAAAACTAATTGTAGTGTTTATGTTCTTCGGCGAAAGAATTTATTTCGTGCTTTTAGGCGCAATTATCGATTTCATTTCATTTTTAGTAGTTTAGTTGTAGTTGTTTAGTAGTTTTGTAGTTGATAGTTGCTTTTTGGAGTCAGTTCTATTTTTTTTACAAAAATATTTTATTTTTTTCCTCTCAGTGAAAATATATTCATAGCAGAACATCAGATGACGTTAGACGACAGTCTCACATATCGCAACCAGCAAGAAAAGTGACAAACTCTGAAAAAGGTAATTTCGAGTGAATGTCACTAAAAAATAGATTAAGTGCCCCAATGTGAACAAAAACGTTACATCTCCATCTCGAAAATTATTCACTCGAGAGGCAGTTGTGTCAGTTTTATTCAATTCAATGCCTTATTTTAAAGTTAATTTTTAACAAATACTGCATTTTAAGTTTGTGTCACTTTTCTTGTCTTTATGCGATATGAGAGAGAGAGAGAGAGAGAGAGAGAGAGAGAGAAAACTATTGAATCCACATACATTACATTAAAAAGGTTTTGGAAATGTAAAGAAAGGATGTTCTATATTCGTAACCGAAAATCCTATTAGACGGGATTTTTGGTTAAGAACGTATTTTTATTATATGCAGTATAAATGTGTCCAATATCAGTAAATATATGAAATATAAACGTTCAAAAGAGAAGGAGCTTAAAAAGAAACCGATGACTCTCTGTTATTCCTATAAGGCTATCAAATGAGGCTCAAGAGAAAAAATTACAGCGTATACCTTTAATAAATTAAAACAGACGTAGAAACGATATAACGATAACCTCGATTGAAATACATTTCTGAATTCCGTTTGAATTTTACAGAGCGTTTCACCCGCTACGCTTGAATATGCACAGCGTATTGTTCAAACAAGGATCCAAATATGCATTACAGCTGACAGATAGAAGTTTAAATATTAAAATAAAGGTCTTTTTGCTTTCTAAGATCGTTTCGGCATGTTACAGTGCAGGAAATTCCGAACACACAGATGCACGTTAAAAACGTTCTGTTTTTAATATTCATACTTATAAAGCGTCAGTCTGTACTAAATCGATGATGCTCTACAACTTTGTAATTTACATTTCCCCCCTAATTCATAATGTTTTCGTGATAGAAACGCTATTTCTGCTATTTTCCACCGAAGGCACTGTAAGCGGTCGCATTTCGTAGCGCATGGCTACTTTATTGTACTACTATTACGAGTGTAGCTGCAGCTGTTCAGCATTTAAAAGAGTTAAAAAGGACTTTTGTGAGCACCCTACAATTTGTTTAGATCTTAATGAAATCATAATGGGACCTATTTCATGCCAATATTTTTACAACAAGTGTTAAAATCGCAGCATCTCTTACGAAGATATAAACTAACAAACAACAACAACAGAAAAAATGTATGGTTTGAGTTAAGAATCTCTCCTTTGTTAAGTCGGTTAAAAATGACAATGCGCTAAACGGTGATACCGCTTACAGTAACCGTATTTTGAACTACAAAGCATAAGTGTCACAACTACGCCACAACGTGCGCAATGTATTTCAAGTGTGCATAGTTTAAGAAATTGCGAACAAACAAATGCACGTTTTTAGCACTCTATTTTTAGCACCAACGTATACAAACTGTCTTTTTGTACTAAATCGATGATATTCTTCAACTTTGTAATTAACTTTTTTTTTTTTTTTTTTTTTTTTGTATCTTGAACCGCTTTCCAGATAGGATCACTAACTCCACTATTTTCCACCAGAGGGCGCTGTAAGCGGTTTAATCTTGTAGCGCATGGCCACTTTACTGTACCTACATACCACTTTTATGACTATAGCTGCAGCCATTTAACAGTTAAAACAGTAGGAACTGACTTTTTTGGGCACCCTGTATTTTCTTTAGATCGTAAAGATATTACAATGGAACCTATTTCAGACCAAGACCTTTTCAACAAAACAAAAAGCATAAAAATCGGAGCATCCGTTCAGAAGTTATGAGCTAACAAAAAAAAAAAAAAAAAAAAAAAAAAAATGGTTTGAATTGAGAACCTCCTCCTTTTTCAAGTCGGTTAATAAAGATGAGATTTATTTAATTCTTATAATTTTTAAATACAGATACAACTATATTTTAAAATTGTTTTCTTGTATAAAATGAATGAACATTCATAACGCTCAGTTGCTGCATTGTAGAATTATTAATTTTTAATGACTGCGATTTTGTTTCAAAATTGGTTGTCATTCCGATTTATTATTATAAATGTAACAGATTATTTAAAATTCAGTTATGAATATACAAAAGTTAAGCAAAATTCCTTTTTTCTGTTCATGCAAAAAATATTTCCTGATTTAATTAGAATTGAGATGAATTTAAAGTAAAAGGAAACATCATAGAGAACGAAACATACCATACTTTCTTAAAAATTGTTCTTTAGAAATTACACTACATGAAAGCAGATGTCACGAAATATTTAAACTATATTGATCACCTTTAATTACACAATTTTTTCGTTTATAAGTAAAACAATTACTGATAGAGATACTGATAAGTAAGATTGCATATAACTATTTGCAATAAAATTAAATTGGTTTGTTTGGTCCTCAACGGTCATTTTTTTGCACACTAGAGCTAATTAGACAGGGACCTGCTGCTTAAAGAAAATGCAGTTAGTAAAGAATGGCACTAAAATTTACGAACACTTTAAAACACATCTAAATTGAATAAAGCTAGCTCAAAAGAAAGGTTTATTTAAAACGTGTTGCCATTAGGATAAAGAAAATAAGTAAACAAATAAAAAATAAAATATAAGCAAATTTGTGATGACAAACAGAATAAAAGTCTTCAGCGTGTAGCATGATGCTGGTACGCTCAACGCTACCGAAACAGCTGTCTGCAATTTCATTACTCCATTTGGCGTTCTACACGTTGAAAATTTTTGTTGTGTTTCTATATCTCGTGCCAAGTCTCCTTTCATTAAAATTTATCACGGTTTATATAATTTTTTTCTTTAATTTATTCTTAACAACCGTTCTGATTAACCCATTAGGACACGGTATCAGCACTGCGATGACACCAATTACTAAATTCAAACTGCAAAAACTCAACCCAGAAGTTTTGTAGTAAAATATTACTTTTATAACAAAGCAGAAAAAGTAATTTATTTCTTACAATTTAATTTTGTTCGTAAATTCTGGTAGCAGTGTAATTTAAATGGGCACAATAACCTTGCGCCTCAAAGTTTTAGTGTTCAGAATATGTGCATTTATTTATTTCATTTAATGAAAAGAAAAAAAAAATGTTTAGAAGTTTTACATTTTTTTTATTCCATACAATGCTGCATATAAGCATGTTTATAATTTATCTTCCAAAAATACGAAGTAAACTAAATTTTATTTCTGAAATAAAATTTAGTCTGTTCATGGCTAAAAGCATACAAGCTTCCAAGTTTAATGCAAATGCATTATGAGAAAATAATACAAAAAAATTATTTTCGCTGTAAAATTTAAAGAAATGATAGGAACTAAAATTCGCTCTGTTTTTGTTTTTTTTGTAATTATCAGTCTTTTAAGATGTTGAAATAAAAAATCATAAATTAAAGCGATATAAATTGCAAATGTTTGTATTCTTTTTCATGTCTAATTATACTTAATTCTTCGATATTTTTCATTATATTTTATATTTATTTTCAAGGAATATATTTTGCATGTGTATTTTCTTTTCTTAAACAAAAACTGTAAAGTGAATTTCAAAATAAAATCGAGCGATCAGGGGATTTAAATTGTATTAGAAAATAACTTATCTATCTTAATAAATTGTCTTATTAATTGAAAAATTATTTTCTTCATGTTTCATTAATCTTTTGGAGGTAGAGAAAGGGCTTAGTAAGCAAAATACACTTGTTTAATTATTTTTTATTCATTCAGAGGCTGTGCTGAAACTATTGCAAAAGAAATAAAAGTCCTTTTTTACATAAAAATTATTTGAATGTATCTTTTCCAAAATGGAGTTCCTTAAAAATTTTACACATACAACAGTGGGGTATGCTGAATTCAACTGGTAAACGTGTGCAAGAACATCTGTATCCATAGATTTTTTTTTTAATGAAATATTTTATGCAAGCATGAATGGAAACACCTCTAATTACCTCCACACAAAGGCTTCAAAAAATTAACATATCTTATCTTCTAACAATTCTTCAGTCTAAAGGTTTTTTTTTTTTTTTTTTAAGTAAGAATATACCCTCTTGTTTAGAAAAGAACGACCTTTGCCATTTTAGAATATTTTTTGCTCCAAGGAAGAAAAAGGATGAAGGTGTATCTTAAACAAAATGCATTCTTATTTAAAAGCAGCATTATTTCCTGTTCTTCCTTCCGGTAAAAAAGTTTGTTTATATATTATTCATTAGTCTGACTTCTGAAGGAGAAACGATCCCTTGAAGGAGAAAGTCTGAACAGGTTTCACTAGCCTCAACATGTCATGCCTGTCCTAACCTCCCCAAGCTGCGTGAGAAGTGCCTTTCCCTACTGACACACTTTCTCATACATAGTAATTTTAAACACCGGATGCCTTTTCCATGAAAATATTTTATATGACTATGAGGAATTTAAAAGTTTGTAAAATTTAAAATTTGTGGAACTAAACCGAAAAACCGCGGATAGAGTAAATGTTTACAAAATGACGCAATTTTTTTTTTTTCTTTGCATTTGAGTTCAGATTTTCTTGCGCAATAACTAAATTTGAGTATTACGCAATCTAATTATTGGTCTACGTTTCTAAGAAAATCGTTAATTTATAACCATACTAACGTTTATTAATGAGTTTAAGGGCCCTCTTCACTCACCGCCGCCGGAAACCGAAGCTAATGTTATTCTATGGGAAATTTTTCTTTACAAATAACTTATTAACTAATACATATTTTTAAATTCTGTTTTCACATTCTGAAAATTGCAAGCTGTTAAATTTAAGGACCTTTTTTTAAAAAAATATTTTTTTATTTTTTTATATTTTATTTTGAAGCTGCAAAATACGAATTTTCAATATGTAAATTTTTTTCATTTTGCAATTTCAAAATAAAATATTAAAAATTTAAAAAATACATTTTTGAAAAAAGTCCGTCAATTTAACAGTTGGGAATTTTCTGAAAGTGAAAACAGACTTTAAAAATATGGATTAGTTAATAATTTATAATTAGTTAATAAGTTAGTTGTAAAGAAAATTTCCCCATAGAATAACATTAGCTCGGGCTTCCGGCGACGGTAAGTGAAGAGGGCCGTTAAATGTTTGTGTTCAGCCAAGCTCTTGCTTTCAGGAATGTAACTGTCGTGTGAAGTAAATTTCTCTTAAGTTAATGAAGAGTTTTTTCTTTTTAAAATTACATTTCGTGGTAATTCCTTAGAACCCTGTTATATATCGATACATATCTATAAAGTACTGATAAAGGAAAACAAAGTCAAATATATAATTGTAATAATAATAACAATAACTTGAACTTCAAATCCTCAAAAAAAGGAATATATATGTATATACAGTCGGTAACAAAAGTCTCCGAACACTAAGAAAAATTCCTATATAAAAAAAGTACACTTAATACAGTTTTTTTTTAAATAAATCCTTGTCGAATCATGTTCTTAGTCAGTCTAAGAACATGATTCGATGGGGATTTATTTAACAAAACCGTATGAAGTGTACTTTTTTTACGCAGGAATTTTTGCTAGTGTTCGGGCACTTTTGTTACCGACTGTATATATATATATATATATTTAAATTCACACTTACTTCTTTTCGGGTATATGCCAACTGCGTTAAAAAATGGGAGGAGTTGGTCAACTGCGCCCAGGACTCAAACTACACTTGTGTTAATTGCACTCAGGGGAGACTGGCCAGACAAGGACGAATTTCTTCAACGATAAGAATATTTTCTCTTTTATATGCCCTCCACAAAAGAGACTTTATTAAAACTGACAATAAAGCTATTTATTTACTTAAAGCTGACATCTAATTGAAAAAAAAAAGTTAAAAATACTATTACGAAAAGCTTGTCGACTTTCGAGTGTGAGAGAGTAGTTTGTAAAGAAGCTGATAGGTTCTAGTCAATGAGTGCACTTTATTCTGCGAAAATTTATTCTCGTATCTGTACAACAAAACTGTTATTATAACGAACATTTTCGAAAACAGTCCAATAGTACTTTTAATTCTTCGAATATTCTGGAAACAGTCCAGTGAAGCTGTAACTCGTACCGAAAATGTCACACTATTCGACGAATTTTCTGGAAGAGTCCAATAAAACAGTCATTTGTTCCACAGGAGTAAAGCAAATAACATCAAATGCTCCAGAACATAAATTTTCGCTAGCGCATGAACAAAGTTCAGTCGCTTAGAACACAATCTCCAAAGTGCAATCGCTCAGAAAGGGTCTCTGAACAATTCTGTGTCGCATTGACTACACACTCTCTCGCAGAATTCAACTCACTCCCATTTATACCCTTTGACGGTGGGGCTTGGGGGAGTTTCTATCCAGAAACCCATGGAAACTTCTAGATCTCAGCTGGCATGCGTCGGAGATCTACGAAACTTCGGGAACCCTAAGCTACTACTTTTTTTTTTTTTTTTTTTTTTTCCAAATTTAATCACAAAGTCGCCAAAACTAACCTCACAGAGAGTGAATGAACTGGCTTTTTATTTTCACTTTGCTGTAAAACTACCTTTACCTTAATTGATGCAGGGAAAAAACTTGATCCATTATAACATTACTATTCGTCTTATTCAAGGGTTGGTCTTATTTATGTTGTCATTAAATTTATATGTATATATATATATATATATATATATATATATATATAAAGTTGGTCATAATTAAATTTTTTCTATTCAGCGTTCTCTGTTGCTGTAATTAAACTGCATATTGGTCCGAAAATGTGTTTATAGACATTTCAAGGAATGTTCTCAAAGATTCTGAAAAAATAAACAAAATAAATTAAAATAAGTGTTCACTAGAGGGGGAAGGCATATATGCAAATACAAACAAGCAACAAATTTCAATACAAACACCTTTATTTATTATTATAGACTTCTTTTTTATTTTTTAGATACTGTTTAGTGGTGTAATGCATACTGTTCATCGTGGGACCAATCATAAAATTGTAAAATCTGCAGCCGATGAACAATGTATTCAACAGCTGACCGCAACTGATCGCCAGTGATCTGCTTTCACATGCAACATTATGCGGTCCTTCAAGTCAGATAATGTTACAACATATCCATGATAAAACAAACACTTTAAATGGCCCCATAACCAAATATCACCCAGATTAAAATCGGAAGAACGGATCGGCCAAGGAGTGGAAAATGAACGGTTAATCACTCTGTCATCTGTAAAATTTTACCACAAAAACCTTTGCAAAATGTAAGAATAATAGTTTTAAATGTCGTAAGGTTTGAAAACGTTAAAATAGACCACAGTTAATTGTTGCATATCATTTCAAACATTTTGACTGCAATTCCCCCCCCCCCCCAGCGGAAAATTTCAAAGTGCAATTTTATTTTATTTATTTCTTTCTTTCTTTATTTATTTTAAAGAGTTTTTGTGCGCATTTTTTGAATTGCTATATACAAATTTTCGACTCAATCCACATTTTGTTACAGTTACAGAGAATGCTGAATAGACCATGTTTAATTATGGCCACCCTATATATATATCTATATAATATGTATATAATATGTATACATTTATTAACTACGACGACTTTATGGGGAGTGAAAAGTGCAACAGAATTTTATATATTAGTATTATCATTATAGGATAATAGAGTGTTGGTCTTAATGGATAAAAAAATAAAAGGAAATTTTTTAAGAATATTTCACAAGAAAAAAACTATACCAAGAGAAGTTTCTATAACACTTGGGCCAAATGTAGATAAAAAATACATCTTAAAAAAAAGTAATTGCAAAAGAACAAAAATTAAAAATCAAAGCTCTCATTATGTTTTTAAAAGAAGAAAAGACTATCAAACAGGAATCAAATAAGCATGAAAATAACAGATTTTTTTTTTTTTGTCTGTAAGATTATTTTTACTGTAAGATTATCACATATTGATTAGTGCAGTCATGTTTCATGAATAGACCGATAAGTTGTACAATTTCTATTCTTTTTTTTTTTTTCTTTGAAGATAATTTTCTTGTTCTGCATCTCCTTTCCCGTTATGAATAAATTTATTTTCACTTGTATTTGGTTTGAGTGCATACAAATGCTTACCCTTTATAAATTTATTAAATAAATATTAAATACTTTCTGTATATACATACATACATACATATACGTATATATATATATAATGTTTTATTAACATTGTATGAAAAAATTAGGATTCCATATATTTAATACATAGTTTACCAAATGTCTAAATTATAATAGATAAGTATATAGGTATATAATTGTATATAAATGTTGAAAAACTACTATGTTGTAATCATAACAGAGTTTTTTTTCCTATGCTATTAGTAGGTAAAAAAGGCCGCTCCTAGCGCATGCGGCGGGTGCCCTGGTGCACCGACAAGCCGTGCGGGTGCCAGACCGTGCTCCATGCGTCTAGACGAGTTGGCGAGGTCCTTGAGGCATCCCTCTGACTTAATCATATAACGTGATGAGGGTATTAATTAAGAGTTGTTGATGAAGTAATATTAATGAATTTCTAATACTCTTAAAAAATAATAAATTTTGCAACAATCTTAAAGTTTCGAACACAGTGATAATTAGAAATTACCATTTTTTAGTTTTAAACGCGATATGGAATCGGACTTTAAACTTCCCTACTGACACTGTTTAAATTTTTTTGTAATTCATTCCCAACAGTAGTTATTTTAAGATATATTTCTTAAAAATTATTCAACGATCTGTGTCAAATAAAGACTTCCCACTACGTTTTTTACTACTTTTCACTACTTTCTACCGCTTTAACACGGTGAAATGGCCACCTTATATGCTATCTTTAACTCGATTTTATTAGAATTTTTTTTTTTTTTTTTTTTTTTTTTTTTTTTTTTTTTTTACAGATATGCAAGTTTGTAAAGAATGAAAATTAACTTTGAAAAAATTCGGAGTTAAAAAAATACTAATATATATTTTATAAATACATTCATGTTCACAGATGCATACTTAGGTTTTCTAAAGTGTACTTAAACTGAAAATGTTTTTCCATAAAGTTTTTTAGAAATTAAGATAATTTATTTTAGAATAAAAATATAAGAAACTTATTTTTACAATAATAAGATTGAAAATGTAAGATAAAGTCACAAAGTTAACAGTTTAAGAGACTGTAGGTATATGAAAAGAACACGAAGTCAACAATTTTAGTGTTGATAACACATCTTATTTTACAAAGTATTAGGTTGAGTCAAAAGTTTTGTCCGGTTTCTAATCATTCATTAAAAGTTAAAAAAATATAACATATTTTAATTAACATATTCACCATTACTTTCAACAACCATTTTCCAACGTGGATGCAACATTAAAATTCCACGGTTGTAAAAAGCCGCTAGTTTTTGAGCGAAGAAGTCGACAATGCCTTGTCGGAGATTGTATTCGTTGCTGAAGCGCTGTTCACGCATAAAGTGCTCTAGCGACCTGAACAAATGGTAATGTGTAGGGGCAATGTCAGGGTTATATGGCGGGTGAGCGAGAAGTTCCCAGCCCAACTCATTCAGCTTCTCACGCGTCTGATTTGAAACGTGTGGTCTTGCGCTGTCATGTTGGAAAAAAACTCTAGCTGGATTAAAGCCTTTTTTCACGAATTTCTGTTGAACGTGATTTCCTTGAGTGCAATAGACATCTGAGTTCATTGTTTGTCCTTGAGGAAGAAGAACCAATGCACAACTCCTGTCGACATCCAAAAAACGCACAAAAGTGCGTTTTTTGAATGCATCCCAGGTGTAGCCGTCTTAACTCCAAGCTGATGTGGGTTTAGCCATTGACATCCGGTTTTTTTGTTGTCGTATAGTACCCACTTCTCTTTACATGTAAGAATTCCACGCCATCCATCTCATCTAAACTCTCGCAGCAGCAATTGACAGACTGATTTTCAACGATTCTTTTGCATTTTGTTGAGCTCATGCAATACCATTTGACGACGCCTAATCTTCATGCCAATTTTGTGAAGGCGTCGATTGACAGTTGACTGAGAAGGGCCAAAACCTTGCCCTAATTTTCGGGTCGTTTGAGACGGATCGGCTTCAATCGCACAAAGTAAAGCTCTTTCATCGGTTGTCGATGGTTGCCCAGAGTGTTTCTTATTGCCGCGGTGCATATCCCTGAAACAGAACTTTGCATATCAACGTATGCATGTTCTTTCGTTTACAGACTTCATACCAAATGTTGCACATATGTTACGACTTGCTTCAGTTGCATTGTGGCCTTGTTTGAACTCGTGGAAAATTAGGTTGCGGATTTGTTCACGATTTTTTGACATACTTGATCTTATTTAAAGAGTAATAAGTCTGTGAAAATTAAAATAACATAACAATTAAATACATCATTTCGATCAGCAGAAAATGAGCTTTCAAAATATATATGATATTCACATTACAACTTTAATGTAACACATTTATTGATACGCAAATAAAAAACGGACAAAACTTTTGACTCAATCTAATAATATATTTCTAAGTTTTTTTAAATAATATAATTCGAAGTTTTTCAGACATATGCTTATAAACGAAATTTTTTGTAAATGTAAAATTTTTATGCAAATTATTTTAGAAAAAGTATCATCTCAGAAATTAACTTATTTTTAGAATAAAAATATAAGAATCTTATTTTTTTTTTCAACTAGGGGGCTCTGCCCCTGGTCGCTCCGCTCACCAACCCCCGAGGGAGGCTTCGTCTCCCCCCGACTCACTTTATTTATTAACACATGCAGAGCTCTTCCCGCCTATTCGCTGTTTTCTTTAACTGAAAAGGAATATTAATAGTGCATATTACAAGACAAAAGCAGAAAATTATTATGGAAATCCTCATATTCAATGTCAAATAGAAATATATAATATCTATGTATATTTTTAATAAAAAGAAATTCATAATATCTAGACCATTTTGCATTACACCTTTAGTATATGAACATTTTTATTTATTTTTTACAACCTTCGACCGCTGTACGCCTTCGTAATTGGAAGATTGCGGGTTCGGTTCTCGAGCCGGCCAAAGACCGTCGTGTACACTAATGGTGGCTGGTGCACGTAAAGTATGTCGTGGCCGCAATATCCTCCATGTTCCCATCAAATTTATACCTCTGGGGGCCACTGAAGCGGGAGACCATCCCTTTCGTGTAGGACCAAAATTGTGGTGGCATGTCTCCGGAACATCGGGGTGCGTCCCAGTCCATCGCCAATTATCCATAGTGCAGTAATGGTGCGACGTCAAACACAACCTACCTAATTATATACCTACCTACAGCCATGCATCATATTTTAATTTTCCTGTGTAAGAAAATTAATTTTCTAAAAGTAGAGAAAAAAAGTCTTTTTACATCCATGTTTTCGGGCCGCGGTACCCTAGTCTGTAAAGCGCCGAGCACGTAATTGGAAGATTGCCGATTCGATACTTGAGCCGGACAAAGACCGTCGTGTACACTAATCGTGGCTGGTGCACATAAAATCTGTCGTGACCGCAAAGTCCTACATGTTCAAACCCACACTATACCTCTGGGGATCACGAAAGCGAGGGGGGGGGATCCCTTCAGGGAAGGATCAAAAGTGTGATGACATGTGACCGGAACATCTCTAGAGGTGCGTTCCAGACAGTCGCCAATTACCCATAGCGCAGTACAGATGCAACGTTAAATCGAACCTACCTGCCTACCTACGTACAACCATGGATCATATTTTAATTTTCCCGTGTAAAACGACTTCATGACAGAAGAACAACGTCACTGGGAGAAACTTTCTTCAAAATGGCAATTAGCGTACCTTCATAAACTTGTCGTTTTTAGTGAATAACTTGTTTAATTAAAATGATAGAAATTTCTAAGCCACTGAAATATCTCCCTTGGAGTATTCGAAACACATTGATACCTCTCATGACGCGAAGGACCCTGCCCTCCGCTAGAAGATGCTATCGCAAACAAAATATTTGACGCCAGTGACAGTAAGTTCTTTTTAATATATAGAGATAATAAGAATGAAAATGTAAGATAAAATCTCATACTTATCAATTTATGAGACTGTCAGCATTTCAAAAAATCATGAAGTATGGAATTTTAGTGTTAACACCACATCTTATTTTACAATGTAATATATTTATAACTTTTTTTGAGTAATATTGTTTAAAGATTTTCAAACATATGTTTAAAAACTGATTTTTTTTTTTTTTTTTTTTTTTTAATGGAAAGTTTTTTGCACAGAATATTTTAATACAAATACTATCTCAGAAAAATTTACTTATTTTTAGAATGAAAATGTAAAATAAAATCTAAAACTTATCAAATTTAGAAGTTGTATAATATAAACTCAACAGTTTAAGAAGCTGTAGATGTATGATGAAATCATGAACTTGAAACTTTAAGTATTAACAACCTATTTTCTTTGAAAATACTAAACCACAAGTTTCGGCAAATCTATAACCAACTGTTAAAAAACACAGATCTTGCAATATTTTACCCTAAAAATTTTACATTGATGTTACATCCATAAAAATACAGAGTGAAAGTGTACAAATTGTCTGTTTAGACATGTTGATAAACTAGAATTTTCCACAAGATTCGACTATTATAACAAGGTATTATAAGACAATATTTGGCAAAATTTCTACTAATATTGGCGATAGTTATAAAAATTTGGCATAAAATAAGAGGATTTGGCGTTAATTCTTAAGCAAAACTGAAGAAAGAAGAAAAAATTTGTATTAATTGCAATCTCTTCACGCCTTTGAGCTGCTTAATTTCTTATACTTAATAGTTTTTACGCATTTTTAAAGTCTTACTTTTAGAGTGATTTTTTATACTTTCCTAAACTAAAGTACAAAATGGATAATACTTTACCGTGCGAGGAGACCCACTTTTCTGTTCAACAACCTCCCTCATCAAGTTCAGAGGGTGAGAAGTTGTCTAAACTTTTTGTTTGTCAAACTTGCAATAAGTCATTTTTTTAAACATCCTATCTAACTGAACACAAGAAGGTTCACAATGATGTAAAACCGAATATTTGCAATGTATGCGAGAAAGAATCTGTTACTTTGCATCGTTTCAAAAGACATATAGAAACTCACAGAAAAATTTCCAGAAGGTACGGATGGGAACATTGTATCGAAAATTTCAGATGCAAGTGAGATTTATTTAAACATAAGAGACTATTTCATCAAACAGTCTTACCTGAATACCTATGTGTTATTTACAATGATACTTTTAAACGGAAATATGAACTAGAAAAACACGAGAGGATATTTCATCGTAAACCTGAATATCTATGTGAGGAATGTTCTATAACCTTTCCAACCAAACATACTTTTTAAACCATAAGCGAAGAAATCGTAAAAAGACTTTGCATACATACACCTGTGACGAATGCACTGATACATTTACAAACAAATGACATTTTTAAAACATAAAAGAAATATGCATAGAAAATCTTCTATTCAAACTATATGTGATGAATGTTCTGAATCTTTTCAGTGTAAGTATGAATTATTGCATCATAAGAGAAAGAATCATCCTAAAGACTTTAACGTACTTTGAAAAAGTAATGAACGAAGTCCTACCCATGAATTAATAACAGCAAGGAATGACGCTGAGAATCTGGACTTATTAAAATTTGTAGATAATTTTCACATTGAATGCATGAATGATGTTTTTGGTTTATCTACTGAACACTTTCAAAATGAAAATATAGACTTAAACTTAATTTTTTTTTTTGAACAATTCGAATGTAGAATATGCGAGTGAAAATAATGGCGATGCTTTATCTGTCAAAGATGAAAATATCGACTTGAATAATTTTAACCAAATACAAACTGATTTACCTCTAGCAATCTATGATAATGAAAGTCTGAAATTGTTAAATATTTTGTATAACTTTAATCCCAAATGGTTGAATGATGTGTTCACGATTTTTCTGTTAACAACGAAAATACAAATTTGAATAATTTTAGTATGAGTCAAAATGAGTTAGAAACAGATAATTTCGACAATGAAAATCTAGACTTGCTAAATTTTTGAATAACTTTAATGCCGAATATATGAATGATATCCCAACAATATAGATTTGTATGACTCTGTTGTTTTATATTATTGTAAATAAATTTCAAATAAAGAGATTTCAATGAAAATGATTTGTTTTAATTTTTATTATGAAATTACCTTTTACATAATATATTCTGTTAGAATATAAACTGAAGTGCCATCTTTTTAACCCTTTAACGCGCGGTGGTACAAATGTGAAACCACCTCCAGCTGCAAAAACTCATCCCAGAAATTTCTTAGCAAAAATTTACGTTTATAACGTAGCTGAAAAAACGTATTTTTTTTTTTTTTTAAACTTAAAATTTAAAATTTCTTTTAATTTAATTTTGTTCGTGAATTCCGGTGGCAGTATAATTTAAATGACCCGAATTACCTTGCACCGCAAAGAGTTAAAACCAGAACATGTAAAAAAGTTTACTTACGTAAAATGTATTAGAGATATACTTTTTTCATTATTGTAGTAGAATTGTTTAAGTATAATATTTAAACATAAAGTAAAATTTATATACAATAGTAGTTTTTTAAACTATCAAACTTACATCGAAAGTGTGTTTATGAAAATCTTCAATGAATATATATTTTAATAACTTTTTCTGAAAAACTAACTTATAAAATTTTTCTAGATATACTTATGAAGTTAGCAGTTTCCTAAGTATCATAGTTTTAATCTTATTTTAGGTATGCATATTCAGAGTGATTTGCATACTTTAACTAAAATGACAAGTTCCATTCTGAAGAGTGTAAGAGTGTAAAAAAATAATTTTAGAGTAACAACTTAAACTTTTATACTCATGAGTGTATTTATACTTTAACATTTTTAGAATACATAAAATATTTTAGAAGTTTAGACGGAAAATTTTTACATAAAAGTGTAAAAACGACAAAGTTTTTTACAGATTTTTGGTTTAATATGCAGAGTAAAATAATATAAGTTGAGCAAAGACATGAAGTGTGAGCAAAATAGTTGTTTTTGTAACAACATGGGTTCATGACGTAGTGCATTAGGGGGAACTCATAGCCAATGATTATAATCTTTCGTTACACGTGTTATGACGTCAGGAACAGGTTTTAGTGTATCCTCAAGGTTGTTCAGCCATGTCTAAATTTGAATGTAAAGATTTTTTTCTTTCTTTTTACTTCGCATACGGTTTTTCATATCTTATAAATTTTATCTCCAAATTTTCTACCTTAACGTTTTGTGTTAGCAAACATACTAAAACAGTTAAATTTTTCTAAGTTCTTAAACAAAACATTCGACAAAAATGTTTAAACTATTTTAAAAAAATTGTGTAATTTCACAAAATTTTAAAATATTTTCTGTATTCTAAAAATGTTAAAGTATAAATACAGTCATGTCATGAGTATAAAACTTTAAGTTGTTACTCTAAAATTATTTTTACACTCTTCTGAACACAGATTGTCATTTTAATTAAAGTATATAAATCACTCTGGATATGCATACCTAAAGTAAGGTTCAAACTATGATACTTAGGAAAATACTAACTTCATAAGTGTATCTAAAAAATTTTATAACTTAGTTTTTCAGAAAAAAAAAAAATTTTTAATAATAATATATATTCGTTTAATATTTTCATAAACACTTTATGAATGAGTAACAAAACAATTTTACAAGTTTTTTGACTTTCGATGTAAGTTTGATAGTTTATAAAACTGCTATTGTATATAAATTTTACTTTATGTTTAAATATTATACTTAAACAATTCTACTGGAATAACGAAAAAAGTATATCTCTAATACATTTTACGTAAGTAAACTTTTTTACATTTTCAAGTTTTAAAAGGATGGTACTTAAGTTTATATTCTAATAGAAAATATTATATAAAAGGTGATTTCATAATAAAAAGTAAAACAAATCATTTTCATTGAAATCTCTTTATTTGAAATTTATTTACAATAATATAAAACAACAGATTCAAACAAATCTACATTGTTGGGATATCATTCATACGTTCCGCATTAAAGTTATTCAAAAATTTAGCAAATCTAGATTTTCATTGTCGAAATTATCTGTTGCTAACTCTTTTTGACTCATACTAAAATTATTCAAATTTGTATTTTCGTTGTTAAAAGAAAAATCGTGAAGATCATTCAAGCATTTGGGATTAAAGTTATACAAAAAAAAATTAACAATTTCAGTCTTTCATTATCATAGTTTGCTAGAGGTGAATCAGTTTGTATCAGGTTAAAATTATTCAAGTCGATATTTTCATCTTTGAGATAAAAACTTTTGAAACGGTCATAGCCCCGTTGCCATTGCCACAACAGCACAGCAAAACTTTCATGGCGAAACTCCTCTTATTCAACAAACTTTTCGCATGTTACAGAAATCCACCTCCTTCGCGCCTAAAAACGATTCTCGACCCCACGAAACTGACCTTGAATGACGAAAGTGTCAAAGTACGTCTCCCCTCTTTTCACGTATTCCTGATAAAAGATAGTGATAGAAAATGATATCACTTAAAAGAAGGAGCATTTAAAAGACAGAGGTTTTATCCTTTTCTTTTTTCGCATGAGATAATTTTATTTCACTTTAATCCTAGGATTTATTTTTCCCAAGCCAAAATAATTCAACTATAGTTTTGATAAAAAAAAAATAAGCTAAGTTATAAATTATTTATTTATTACTATTTTATTTATTTAACTAGCTAAAAAACGAAAAAAAAAAAAAAAAACTGTTAAGGAAAAGAAATTCTTAACAACACTCTCCGTCTTTCGACAAAAAAAAAAAAAAAAAAAAAAAAAAAAGAGGCACAATTTTTTATTTAAAGGATGCCAGATAACCAGCAAAAGTACCCAATCCAAGAGAAATCCAACACCGACCCCCACGAGAACAGGTACAAAATGCTAAGAACTGGAATACGCGTGCATGAATTTGTGGCCGTCAATTCAGCACCATAAACATCCCACAAAAAAAAAAAAAAAAAAAAAAAATTAAGCACACTAACCTTACATTTAAAACCTATTAAAATTTATTATTTTTTTTCTTTTTTGAACAAAAAAAAAAAAAAAAAAAAAAAAAAACTACAATTGTCAACTTTCTCCTATAAGTAATCAACAACTGATGAATCCAGCACAATTTGAAACTCTTAACTCAAAAAAAAAAAAAAAAAAAAAAAAAAAAATATATATATATATATATATATGTCTAACTCAGTCTGTACAAGTACCATCAAAACTTCAAAATTTCACAAATTTAACAACTCCTAACACCAAACAATCTGTTTTACAATAGCAAACTTAAACTCATTTCACTAAATCCAATGTCATCTGATAACCACAGTAATTCGTACCGTACTCACCAACCTTAGGGAAATTTTACACCCGACGAGAATGTTCACATGTTGCACACATCTGTAGAACAAGACAAATTGTAGATGCCGGTAAAACAAAAAATGACAAAAAAAAAAAAAAAAAAGGCTGAACCAGGGTACACATAGACGACCTCCATCAAGCAGCATGGCACACGGGTTCACTACAAGGAAAAAAAAAAAATGTATTTGTCATGCCCTACCAGGGATAAACCTAAGCGACCGCCAGCCATCCACTGACACTCCCCACTACAAAATAGAAAAATTTATATAGAAACAAATATTATAATACAAGGACAATTCTAGAATAAATTCCACTATTACATTACAACATTTTTCAGCCACATTCGTATTTATACATTTTTACTTTTTGTAAAAAAAATGAAATCATAAAGATTTTTTTTTTAACTTCCCAGTGCACATATTATAACACACCTAGAAACATAGCAATTCCACTACAGAAAATTTTCAAGCGAAACAAGAGCTTTCATATTCGCCAAACGTGTACTAAATTTAATTTTTTTCAAATTTAACATTTTTTTTTTCATCTTTTGCTATCTTTATATTCTTAATATATAGTTGGTTACTAGCTCAAGTACCCGTGCGCCCCCATATAGCACAGATCTTCCTATGTTTTTTTTTAAAATTATTTTTTAAATTCCAAATTTAATTAATTCATCTCAGAAAGTGATTACATGCACTGAGAAGTTGCAAAGTGGCTGATCCAAAACACATAAAAACAAATTACCATAACATTTCATTCGCAACTTGTAAAATCCCAAAAAACATATACGCATTATTACACTGACAAACTAATACGAACTTCAAAATACCAAATTTGAGTTTCCTGCAGTTATTTGTTTTTACGTTATGCTGAAAAGAGATATACACACTGAACAATCGCGAGGACTTTCGTATTCAGTGCACCTCAAAAAGAGATACTGTACAAATAACCAGAGTTGAAAATATTAATTCAAAATATACTTTGTTTACAGTATGAATATCAAAAATTAATTTTCTTTTCTGAGTAATGTTCGTCGACACAGTAAAATGTAGCAAAGTACTTCCATCAATTATATCAATTATATCCATCAATTATATCAAATATTAATTCAGAATATACTTTGTTTACAGTAAGAATATCAAAAATTAATATTCTTTTCTGAGTAATGTTCGTCGACACAGTAAAATGTAGCAAAGTACTTCCATCAATTATATCAAATAAAAAAGTATGTTTAGCCTAATTTTGAATAGCCCTGCATATTTTCTGCAAACTATATGTACGGCACATTGTGTACTTAAATTTAGTTTTAAATGAAACCATTTAACACAAAGTGAAATATATTTCCTTCAAATTCCAAATATAGGTGTAGCATATCCATATATTTTGAGTCTCCCTGTTAACGAATGATGAATGATTTCCATAACACACTACATCTACAAAAAACATGCTTTAATGCATATAAAAAAAATATGCTAATTCCATTTCCTTTCGTGCAGCCTATAGGTGTTAAACTGTGTGTTTTGATACTCTTGGATGGCCTTGTACACGATATATTTTCTTGATCTCAATGAAAAGCTTAGTGTAGGATATGATACAGATTTAGAATACTGTGTTTGGACTTCCTACTACTATTTGTTCTTCAGATATGCTGATAACAGGCACACATACAAACACACGCACAGACACACAGACGAACTGCTAAAAACATGATTTTAGGATTCAGTGGACCTCAAAACGTGTAAATATAACAAAAATTGAATTTCGAAAGTTTAATCAAAAAACAATACTTCCTGTACCATATTCTGAATGTAAAAGTAAAAAGGGGTTATTCTGGGGAAGAAGAGATGCGAATGTAGTTCGTACGTCTTGAGGTAAATAAACTGTCTGAGCGCAGTTGGTACATTTCTAACAAAAGGCAGATATCTGTGAGAGCAGATAATACATCTCCTTATTTTCAACCAATGTACTCTATACTACCATTAATTGAAGTAAGATAAATATTTCGGTAAACACCCATATCATTTTGCCTTTTTTTTTTTTTTTTTTTTTTTTTGTTTGTTTGTTTGTTTTGAGAGAGAGAGGAACTAAAATTTTCTTCATTTTATCTACGATAACTTTTTAATTTTTTACGATATTTGATTCGGTTTTTACATAAGTATCTCAGTACGTTTAAATATGTAATGCAAAAATAAATTTTGTTAAAGCTTGCGCATGCGCAATTAAAAATTATTTATTAAAAAAATGTTCATATTGCATGAGATATTTTTATATTCTGATTTCAGTATATTGTGTCTAATATAATATGTCTAATTGACTCGTCACAATATTGACCATGTCTTAGAAACTTTAAATTCAATTGACAGTAATATCAAGTTTACATATGAAATAGAAAATAATGGTTCTCTTCCATTTCTTGATACCCTCGTCTCTCGCACTGTAGATGGATTTTCAATCACCGTCTATCGTAAAAATTTTGCAGTCTCCCTTCTTCCCCATGCGCGTTCATGTCACCCACCTAACCAAAAAATGGCTGCTTTCTATACTTTTATAAACCGTGCCCTTAATATTTGTTCAAATCCTATTTTATTAAAATCTGAAATTAAATACCTGAAAGCCATTGCAATTGACAGAAGTTATGACCCTTCCATTATAGACAAAGCCATCCAAAAATTACACCTCCCTCGTATTTCGTCTACTAAATCAGTCTCTTCTAATATCAGTATTGTTTTACCCTATTTTCCTAAATCTAGTCAAACCATAGCTAAAATTCTCAAACAATATGATTTTAAAATAATATTTTCGCCTTCCAATAAACTCACCTTTTCTCACTTAAAAGATCCCATTGATATGCATAATACTTGGGGCATTTATAGTATTTCCTGTCAGTGTGGTTTATCATATATTGGCCAAACTAAACGCAGTCTTAAATTTCGTCTAAAAGAACATATGAATTACGTCCGCAAACAAGAAACCAATAAATCGGCTATTTCTAAACATTGCTGGGAGGAAAATCATAATTTTAATTTTAATTCTGCTAAAATAATTTGCAGACCTAAATCCATTCATGAACTAGATTTCTTTGAAGCTTTTCATTTTTATAAAAATTTTAAAAACCTTGTAAATTGTGATTTCGCTGTTCCCTATTTGTCTGATTGTTGGAAATTTTACATTCAGTCCACATTTTTTTAACTTTTTACACAGCTAACATTCCTAAATTCCTATTTTCCAGACACTCCACCTTTCCCGTAATCCTATTGGTTGAACTAAATTCGGTCCCTCTCCTATATATACGAGCACTTCTCCAGATTCAGAATTCTTTTTGCACTGTAGACGGTACGCTTAAGGCTACCGAAACAGCTGTATGCATCGCAAAAATTTTTCCTTTGGCGTTTCTGACGTTGTAGTTTATTTGAGTTCAATTATAGTATGTCAAGTTTTCTAAAAATGACACTGAGGTGGGTTAAATACCCTTCATGTTAAAATCGGAAAACGGCAATCTTTGCTTTAATTTTTTAACTAAATCTTTATACCTCCATGGTTGGTTGGTTGGTTCAATGACTTTTTTTTTGGCGCAAGGTCCAAAGTAGGACATGCTGCGCCAAACAAACATTATACCTCCATGAATAAACGTGTTATTCAGATACACTGATAATACCAGAGCTGCTAACATTTTAATTTATTCCGGAGCATTTTTAGCCCCACCTTTATTCTATACACTTTTTTTTTTTTTAGCATAAGATTTTCTTATTTTATCTCAGTTTTATACTGGAGAAAAATGGTCTAAAAATAAAGTGGTGCTAAATAAAGGCGGGGCTAAGAATGCTCCGGAATAAATTGAAATGTTGGCAACTATGATAATACTGCTAATACTTGAATACGTGCTTATTTCGAAAATGACCTGCATTTTTTTCCCATTACGTCAGAATTTTTTGTAAGATCGATACCGATATTTTTGCTAAAATCGCACTTGAAAAAGAATTCTCTCGAACAATTCTGCATGTACTATCTGGCAACAGTAGATTTTATCCATTTTTGATGAGACAAATTGATTTTTCAGCAATTGATTTATTTTTTATAGGTTTAAGTGTATGAAAACCATTGTTGCCAGATCGCATGAGCCGCCTTTGGTCGAGAGAAAAGCAAAACGTTCCCCTGAGTTTAAGCTTTTTACAACAAATTATGTTGCAGTTATTAGAAAAAAAATCACCAAAATACTATTTTATTTGTTTTTATTAAGGTAACTTGCATAAAATAAATGGTTGACCAAGAGAAGCAAATATTATGCATGCGAATCGAAGTAAAATTAAAATCAAAGTAAAATTAAATTTTTCAAGAAAACGTGACGTGATGGAAATTTTTCATGATATTTTTTTAAATCAGCACCAAAAAACACATAAAGATCAGCTATCAATTCTCTTCTATTTTTTTTCATCGTACACCTGTGTAATTAAAAGAAGTCTCATAATCACATGGTTGTTTCATCTATAATTTATTTCAAGCAGTATTTTTTATAGGGTGATTTTAAACATTACCTTTTTCTGTTTACTTTGTAATTCGTCCCTTTTTGCCTTAGGGTCAAAACCTTCGCTGAAATATATGAGTTATAATATGCTCTTTATACTCCTCCAGTTCCTGTAGAATCCATTTTTTATATTTGTCAAACATTAAGTGTCTAAATACTTTGAAAGAGCACAACCATAATTCGAACTGCATCAGTATCAGCTTCGAAAGCAGAATCCTTCGGTCATTGTTTTCTTTCTTTCTAATTTTTTTTTTTTTTTTTTTTTTTTTTTATGACTGTTATTAGATGATATCAGATACATTTACGATGACATTTCATATGACATTTGTTTCGAAAGTTTGTAAAATATTCTTCATTATTTTGCATTCAAAGAAAAGAAAGTTGTACTCTGAAACAAGTTTGAGATATATTCATCGAATTTATACTTTTTTTTTTTTTTTTTTTTTTTTTTACATGTATATAATTAAAATTTGTGCATTATTAAACGTATTTCATGTTTATCTAGTTAGTTATAAAATATTTGCCTAAGATAAATGTATCAAATTCTGTTTCTTTAAAAATTCCTTTAATTTTTTTTTGCTTTGCTTACTGGTGAATTTTAAACAGTTAAAATATTATATATATATATATATATATATATATATATATAATATCTTGCTTTACTTAAAAACAGTTGTCTTTGTAAAAGGTTTAATTATATTAAAAATTAAGTTCCTTGTACATTTTCATTTATTATTTCAGAAATCATAATATTCACAAAAATTATGCCCAAAGTTTATTCTCCGCAAATAAATGTATAAAAGAAACAAACTTTTCAATCGGCATCGAAGCTGGGTATGTAACATTTGCTAGATATATTATTGAAAACTTTCATTTAACTAAGACAGCTCGACTTAAAAAAATGTCAGGTTATTGAATAACCTTAAACAATGATACCATGTTCAAAAACTCCAGTGATAATTCATGATTTTATTATGTTGCCTACGGTAGTAATTAACGTATCTTACAAAGCTATTGAAATATCAAAGGTAATTTCATTTCTAACTTTAAAAAGACACAGCAAATAGCCAAAGGGAATATGCATCAAGAATGAATAATTATTTGCAAGCTGGAGAGATCGAATAAGACTATTTATGAAGAAATGCATACATATATATATATATTTTTTTTTTTCGAAAAATTCTTCGATACAAATTGTTTATTCTAAAATTTCTTCACATCCTAATAAGGTCTTTTATCGAGTAAATATAAGTAATTTTATGGAAAAAAAAAAAAAAAAAAAAAAAAAAAGACGATAGAAACGCTATTCTTTTAACGAAGGTGTAAATATTTAGTAGGTAATCTCAAATATAAAGCTTAGAGTCACACCAGAAATACATCAAATACATGAAGTTAATACTTTTCAAATCATTTGAATATTTTTTTTTTTTTTTTTTTTTTAAGTTTATATTAATAGATTAAATAAAGTTATTAAATTATAGAAATAAAGATACAAAATTTCATATTTGTATCTGTATACTTTATATTGCTTCATGGTGAAAGTTTTCTTTGCGACTACACGTAATATTTTTTTCTCTGTTCTGAAATTTAGTAACTTACAACATAGCCTCCTAAAAGATGCCTGTCGCGTTGCTCGTAAGCTCGGCAACAGTTCAAGCGGTAGTCAGTGCCACCTGGTATAGTTTGCGCAACTTTTTTATTCAACAGTCACCAGTAATTTTTAAAAGTGAGATTCGATATACATAAAAGGCGAATAGAATCGAAGAAACATCGAGTCGCTCAATCTGTACTAGGTGGCGCTGTTTACCGCTTGAACTGTTGCCAAGTTTACGAGCAACGCGACAGGCGGCCATGGATTCAAGCTACTTTCCTTCTTGTTTAAATCTATTATTACAACGAGTAATGCGAATATATATGTATATATATATATATATATATATATATATATATATATATTGAAAACCTTTTCAAACATTGAATAGATGAAAACAAGAAACATTGAAAAAGATAAAACGGAAAAATTCAAAAAGAGATTGCGACTATCAAACATCCATAAATGGAAACATGCAAATTCATTACGTTTTCAAGGGAGCAGAATGAATGTTGCATGTAAAGTAGGTGTTATTTCTGTCTTGTTGTATGCAAATTGCTAAATATTTACAACAAGCTACCCCCAATAACACCACCAAAAAGGGAAAATTAAAACTGAAAAGTTATGAAAACCTTATTAAAATCAAACATTTTGATTCATGCAGCAATATACAATATTATTAATGGAAATACTAATAAAAATAGTTAAATGAAATACTAGTAATAATTAATGAAACTAAAGTATAACATACATTACACCTGAAAAACTTGTATAAGAAACTTGCACCCATGCACGTAAAACTAGAACACGAGACATACATGTGGCTGTATACAGTTAGATTCACAGTTAATTTTGGAATCGTATTAAATAACTGAACGATTAATTTATTTTTGAATTTGTATTAAGCAACTGAACGATAAAGTTGAGTGAACTGTTTGATTTTAATAATTAACCTAAAAGTGATAATTATATATATATATGTATATATATATATATATAGGGGAACATCTATAGTTGTGGGCATTCTCCGGTTGTGAGCACCCCACTATACCTTTTAACAAAAAGTAAATATGGTGGATTTGAGTACTGTCAAACATGTATTGCAACAGTACGCAGTTACGGCGCTAACACCGAATTGAATAGACGCATTTGCTTAGTAAGTGCAAACATCGAAACAAAATTTTGAACAAATAGCAACACGAAAGTAATTTCTGAATTTTTTTAATGTGCAATAAATCGAAGTGAATTAATTAAAAAATGTGAGTGTAATATATATTCATGCAGTATATTCAATATATTTTGTAATGCAATATCGAATTAAGCCAAAATTTCGAATGAAAATAGTTTTTTCTGTCATTATAAAAGTGACTGTCATTTCCGGTTGGGGGCACCTTCATGTAACTGGTTGTGGGCACCCATGTTTCTTTCATTTAAAGCGTGCTTTTGACTTACAAATTGTGAAATATGGTTGTTTAAAACAACATAACATATTTTATTAGTGTTTTATGTATTTTTAGGCATTTTTAGGCTATTTTAGCCATTTCAATCCCGGAAAAGTCAATCTATCCAAAAGAAATGCATTTTAAGGCGATGGTTAAAGCCATTTAGGATTGCTTAGTATATACGAAATCCATAAAATCGGCTGACCGAGAATACGGACTTCCTCTCAGTTTCTGTGTCCATACAGAAGAAGCCTAGAAAAAGTAAGGGTCACCTGTCAAACTGCTGACCAAGCGCGCTAAAAATAGAAACATTCACAATCAGTAGATGATGTCGATTTCTGCATCATTTGTTTGGAGCACCTGCTCTCATGCCGAACAAGAGCAAATTCAGTCAAATGCAACGAGTATGATCGTCTGGTACATTTGAAATGTACCAATATACATGAAAATTATTTTATTTACAAGCATTGCACTTCAGATTTGAAGGATGAAGAAGATGACGAATAAAATTGGAAAAATGCCATATTCTGCTATTATTTCAGCAACTGAATCCTTACAAAATGAATAAATTTTGTTGTTTTCTGTATTTATGGTGGTTTTTCTTATTATTTTCCCATTTTTAGCGGATTTTTCAAGTGTGGCCACAACCGGGTACAAAATTTTCATTGGCAAAAAATGATCACTTCACAAAATTGGTAATAATTTTTTTCTGGTTTACGGAATCAATACATCTAATTCATCAAACGTTGGCTAATGGTTCTAGCTTTCCATTGGTATTCATATGTTTGCATAATATCTAGTCTATTAAAAGTTATAAGCTAAAATCAAAACTGTGCCCACAACCGGAGATTTTCCCCTATATATATATATATATATGACGAATTCTTTACTCCATGTCGCATAATATCTCTAATGAAGAGAGGTTTTCACTCATTAACGAGTCCATGGATTCAAAATAGTCGTTTATTGGCACATCTTGAACATCTTACAGGTTATGGTCCAGGATTTAAGTCTGAGCAGGTGGAACCGAGTTTGTCGGAGCCGAAAACGAAGGCAGCCGCGATTATAACGCGTCGCCTCCCGGGGTCGTAATTGTGACGTGATTTTACTAGGCAAGAGCACACACAAAGAAAGGCCTCAATCCCCGCGCGTTTTCTCTTAAATATAGGTACTTTTGGCCCGAATCCTCACCCCTCCTTCGTCTAATCATTGGCTATTAACTTAATGTAGCAGTATTCTTAGATATAAAGTTTATGTGTTAAATCTTTGATCGTAGAGTTTTAATTTTTTAATTTATCACTTTTTTTGACAAAATAGTATATGTAATTCGAATTTCTGGATATTTCGAATTTTTCTCTGATCCCTTTAAATTCGAATTATCCAAGTTCTACTGTATTTCCTTATCTTTCTTTTGAAAGACTTAAAACATATAATGCACTTTAGATGAGAAAAATCTCGGGAACAAATTTTACTGTAATATTTTAAAGGTAATCGTATGAAAAATTCGTATTCTCCAAGATAGAATTCGAATTATCCACGATTTTTTAACATTATTTTAATGCAAAATTCAAGGGACCGTGTAAAATATTCGAATTATCCAGAATTTCGAATTAAACAAGTTCGAATTATTCAAGTTTCACTGTAATACCAAAAATTTTACAATCTATTTACACACAAAACCAACTTAATTACTTTCAGTTAGTAATTATTTGTTTTCAAAATACTATATATTGATTCAAAATTCAAGTTTGGCAAGCCAAAAAAAATTATATGGTGGGTAGCAACTTGGTATATTTTTTAACAATGGTAGAATACTATTATTTTGTTTTACAAGTTTTTTAGCACAATCAAGATTTAATTCAAATAAGCCACAATGATATAAGCTAAGGAGAGCATAAGGTAAGTTAATATTCAAAATAAACATATCAGTATTTTTTGTAATATGACCAATTTTTAAGTTAAAAGCAGATATTTGCTTAATTGTCAGCATTCCTTTAGTCTGAATAACATCTACTGGTGATATATTTTCTGTTTGAAGTTTATATTTATTTATAAAATGCTGAGGAAGAATACTTAAACTACTGCCTGTATCGAATACTAAGGGAATGGTAATGTAGTTCGATTTACATGGAAAAGAAGGTAAAGTTCCTTGAAAATGTAGACGTGCATATGCATTTGACTGCTGGGGGGGTCTAGGCCCTCGTCCATTGGGTCGGGGATCACTAGTCCTGGTTGGTTGATTCTGATTGGAGTATCCCATATTGGGTCTATGTACATTAGGAAACCGATAACTCCAAGGTTGTGGTCGGGGAGGATATTGAATACGGACCCTATTAAATCTGTCTTGTTGATAGTTGTATCTTGGACCCTGACATTGCGCGAATCACATTGCGCTCTAATACGGAGGGGTTCAGCTGTTTTTTCAGATATGTGTTATTTATTGAGTTTATGTACGAGGTCCCTCCATTCATTTAGACTTTTTGGTGCATTGACTACCACAAGTTGTTTTAATGCTAGTGGCAATCCGTCCGTTAACCCGTCCAACAAAAATTTACGCTCTAGACCTAAAGCTCGTCTCCATTGGAGTTTTTTATGATAATAATCTATAACATTGTTACCCTGTTTAAATAAAACACTTGAAAAATCATTTAAAGATGTCTCTCCCGGTTAGTATTGCCAGACTTGGGGATTTCTCCCCATTTTGGGGAGTTTTGAAGCGTCAGGGGAAATATTTGGGGACAGAAATTTAGTGGGGAACAGTTTGGGGAAAAGAAAAATTTTGGGGAAATACATGGGAATTTTCTTTAAAATTAGTAAAAGATGACATTTCCCTAAAATTCAATAAAAACGAAAAAATGGACAATTCTGGGTGCTATTTGTATTTCAGAAATAGAAAAGCAACTTTTTCAACTTTCTGTGATTATTATTGTTATTTTTTATTCTATAGAATGTGGAAATAAAGTCTAAAGTGCTGTAACCCCTGAAGAAAAAATTCATCAGTATTTGTCTAAATCTATTTCAAGGCAGAATGATGGTAATTAAAAAATATCAACAGCGTTTGTGGAAATTAATTTGGATCGGGTCAGCTTTGGCGTCGAAATCTAGGGGTGCCTAGGCGGTTTGAGAACTTTATAGTAACTTTTTGAGCCCCTTTTGGTTCTGTTTCTTATTTAAGTTTAAACCCCATTTCGTTTCAACTGGTTTCTGCTGACTAGCTTTCATTAAAAAATAATACATTTTCTCACTCTTATTCCTAAAATCTAAAATAGTTTAAGACCTCAGGTAAGTGCAAATTTGTCCCGTTGTAAATCCATGCTCTGTCTAAATCTTTAGAAGGGGATACAAAAATATATGATAATTTGTTTTTTATATGAATAACTTCATTTTATTTGTATCGATAAGCGCTTTCAGTTTCTTTTTCTATCTTTCTTTTCTCCCCCCTCCCCCTTTTTTCAGATAAAATTAATGAAGATAAAATCAATGCTTAATATAAATAAAAACATAAAATAAATAAATAAACCTAGAAGTAACTAGAGATCGGAAATATAACACAAAAAATCTTTAAAAGACGTTAAAAGTTTAGTTTAAATGTTTAATGTAGAGTCCAATAGGAACATTCTGTCGGCATAACAATTACTACTTTGGCTTCACTAGCCATTTTGCCGGGTTCGAGTCTCGATTTAGGCATGAATCTTCATAGTATGGTTTAAAGTCCACTTTAAGTAGTCGGGGCTGGACTAATTGGCCCTACTGTGCAAAACATGGCCGTAGAGCAAATGTCGAAATTCAAAATAATAAACTTTAATTGTACTGACATAAGAAACTACATTCCATTGATTAAAGAGAAATTCCAACCTTTAATTATAGCGTAGCACTAGCAGTGTTAAAAAAAAAAAAAAAAAAAAAAAAACTACATTATATTTAAATTATTAGTTTTTATTTATTTATTTATTTATTTTTAATTCTGTCTAGGTTTAAGTTTATTCAACAATTTATATCACTAGTCTTCATCTTTGATGTAAACCTTACAAATAAAAATAATAATAACAATATAAATAACTTACAAATGATCAAAAACGTCACAAATCCTGCTCTTAATAAAATAATGTATTAGATATTATAAATGTTAGACTTAAGAATTATATCCAATATAAAGAAATTCAATTTTATCTGAAGCAAAGAATATTTAACAATAATAGATTACTAGTAATGGTAATCCGATGTACCCCTACCAATTGTCCATCTGTGTAGCACTAGTGCGACGTAAAACCCAACCATCCAACCATCCATCCGATGTACTCCTAAAACGACATTTAGTGAAAAAAAAAAAGTTAATAAAATTCAATAGACCCATTACGGTATGAACGTTAAAGTATGGTACTAAATTTCTTACATCTTCTAAAAATATGGTTTTAATTCTCATTTAATTGACTTTAGTTTTGGATCTCTTCATCTATAAGACTGCTATTGATTTTAATAAGCCAATGAGTATTTCAGTAAATAAAAAGATAATATAAATAATTTATTGAAATGAAATTTCCTTCAAGATCTATATATTAAGGAAAAATAATCTGGTGTGTCACTCACACGACTTTTTCTTACCCTGAAATTTAATACTATAAATACAGGTTGCAGATTAATAGCTAAGATAACGAGTACTGTTATGTAAACCTATGTTAAACAATTCATATTAGGCTTCTGAAGAGTTTTATATGATAATTAGTTCTGTGTGAGGGGGGCTACCGCCCCCCTCAACCCCCCGTTTAATGAATGCACCTACATTTATATAGAATTTAATTCGGTTATTAAAAAATATTTCTCTTTTTAAAAAATAATTTATTTAAATTATTATTTAAAAAAATTATCTTTTATGATAAGGCAGACGATTTCCATATTAGAGAAGTAGTATAACACTAAATATCCCCCAAAAAAAGTCCATTTTATTCTCAATAAAAAAAAAAAAAAAAAAAAAAAAAATCTGTTTTTTTTTTTTTTTCGTTAAAAGTAAAAAAAAAAATCGATAACTTTGTTTTAAATTATCGCAGATCGATGGTTCAACCATTCGTTTTAAAGGTATTGGCGAGCTCTTTTGAAAGATACCCATCATGAAAATTTACTCCCCTCGAGGGGGGACTTCCCCCCCAGGGGGGAGGCGAGGCTCCTACATACACAAAGTTTTTTTCCCAGTTGACTATCTCTATTACAAAATATATATATTCGTTTCATTTGGTTTAGTGCAGTCTATAGACGTTAAACTCTACTTA
Organism: Salticus scenicus; assembly: GCA_963930645.1. Classification (NCBI taxonomy): domain Eukaryota; kingdom Metazoa; phylum Arthropoda; class Arachnida; order Araneae; family Salticidae; genus Salticus; species Salticus scenicus. Next base: position 286,027,684 of record OZ005657.1, on the reverse strand, counting down.
CCTGCAATTTCCCCCATAGACGTAATGTATTAGAATTCTCTTGATTGTCCCTGTACACGAACCATTTGCTTGATCTTAACGAAAAGCTTACTGTAGCATCCCTATATGATACACATTTAGAATACCAAGTTTGAACTTTCTGCCATAATTTGTTTTTGAGATATGCTGATAACAGACAGACACACAGACACACAGACACACACACACACAGACCATTTGCTAAAAACATGATTTTCGTATTCAGGGGACCTCAAAACGTGTAAATATAACAAAAACTCGCGTTCGAAAATTTTACACAAAAAAAATAATTTCTCTACCTTATGGGTAAGAGAAAGTAATAAAAAATTCGATTAAAATTTTCCGCTAGCTAAAAGCGCAAAAGTTGGTAACTATGCTTTTACGCAAAAGAATTAGAAAGTAAATTTGTTATCTTTTGCAGTGATGAAACTAAAAATAGGTTAGCTTTAGATGCATATCACACATGAAAGATTATGAACGATCTCATACATGATACGTGTAATGAATTCACTTTCAAAGTTAGTCATTTCATAACACTGCTCGGCATAAAAATTGCCTCTGACACCAGTTTAGCATATTCTTATGCAAAATGACCTCCTGAATCCGAATATGACCACCATTTTGCCCAATCACCCACCGTTTTGTAGATACACCCCTCTCTTATTTTTATCATTGTTTGGCAATTTTATACCCATCAGAGTAACGATGATTATTTCAACCGTTAAATGTCTTCTGACCTAAGGAGCTACAGAGGTAGAAAGTTCTAAAACGCGAACATTTATAAGTAAAGGGAAAATATGAGGGGATGTGCGCCCAGAAAACAAAAGAAAATCAATAAAAACAATCAGTTTCTGTCTTTTTCTTTTCGCAATATTTCTCTTATTTTTTTACATATTCCAGCTTCCAGTTTGCCATTTTCTTACCAAAACACCCCAAATAATAAAAATTATACAGTGAAATTTTTTTCAAAATGTTGGTAAAGTCTCAAAGCCCTCACAAGAAAGTTTGACAGATTCACTGTACGACGTTTACTTACAATAACTCCCACGTTAAATGTTTTGAGCAGTAAAACAAGAACAGTAAAATATCCTTCTTTGACACGTGTTAAACATCACCACACAAGATCACCACCGCCGAGAACACCATAAAGTTCACTCTCTTATCGCAAAACGTGTACTAAAGGTAGATAACGACTGACGACTACAATGATAACAGCAATAACCTTGAACAAGTGTCAAAGCAGGATATTTTACTGTTCATGTTTTACTGCCCAAAACATTTAACGTGGGAGTTATTGAAAGCAAACTTCGTACAGTGAATCAGTCAAACTTTCTCGCGAGGTCTTTGAGACTTTACCAACATTTTGAAAAAATTTTCACTGTATAATTTTTATTATTTGGGGGTGTTTTGGTAAAAGAAATGGCAAACTGGAAGCTGACATATGTAAAAAATAAGAGAAATATTGCGAAAAAAAAAAAAAAAAAAGAAAGAAAGAAAAACTGATTGTTTTATTGATTTTCTTTTGATTTCTTGGCACATACCGCATCAGATTTCCCCCTTACTACAAATGTTCATGTTTTAGAACTTTCTACCTCTGTAGCCCCTCAGGTCAGAAGACATTTAACGGTTAAAATAACCATCGTTCCTCTCCAAATCAAACTGATGGGTATAAAATTACCAAACAATGATGAAAATGAGGGAGAGGGTGTATCTAAAAAACGGTAGGTGATTGAGAAAATTTTGGTCATATTCGGATTCAGAAAGTCATTTTTCTTAAGAATCTGCAAGAATAGCATCAGATCTCGAATTTTTTTTTTTTTTTTTTTTTTTCCCCGCATTTATGTGTTAGTCTTGAATGCCCGATTCGTAGTCGAGTAATAACTACATCGTATTTTCTAGGGATGACTGTAGGCCAAATTGAAATTTGAGGATTTATTTCTTGCAATATATAATTCAGTGTAATTAGAAGCTTTTTATATGAAATTGACTTTGTCATTGTGTCCTCCTGTCACGCTAATAAACCAGGCGCCTCCATTTTAAAGTAAATTTAAGCTGTTCAGCTTGTCGCATCCATGGCTTAGTTGGTTAGAGCGCTACGTTAATAACACGGTGGTCGAGATTTTTTTAAAGAAGCTTTTTTTCCCCCTTAGATATTGAAAAAACATAAAATATTTTAGACATTAAAAAAGCACAAATTGAAAAGTTTTAAGTAAACTAGTATATTGTGGCCACCACGAGACTTTCTTCTATATTTTCCTATACAAATTCACTCAGTAACAATATTAATAATAATAATAATAATAATAATAATAAAAAGTGGGACTTTGACAAAATTTTGGGTAAAATGTGAAAATTATTCTAAGTTTGTCAAAACACGGAAACCGTGGGACTTTGACAAAATTGGGGGAAAAATGCAAAAATTTGTTTAAGTTTGTCAGAATACGGAAACCGTGGGAGTTTGATAGAATTAAGGGGAGAGAAAAAAAAAGAAAAAAAAAAAAGTGGGACTTTGACAAAATTTTGGGTAAAATGTGAAAATTTGTTAAAGTTTGTCAAGACACGGAAACCGTAGGACTTTGACAAAATTAGGGGAAAAAAGCAAAAATTAGTTTAAATTTGTCAGAACACGGAAACCGTGGGGGTTTGATAAAATTAAGGGGAGAGAAAAAAAAAAGATTTTTTTTCTAATTTTTTTTTCGTAAAAAGTAAAAAAAAATCGATAACTTTGTTGTAAATTATCACAGATTTATAGTTCAACCATTCGTTTTAAAGGTACTGACGAGACCTTTCGAAAGATACCCATCTTGAAAATTTTTGCCCTATATCACCCTGTTAAAAATTTAGAAAAAGCGGGATGGCAACGCAACCTGTAAGACGATTTTTACCAAAAGTTGATAGGCACTAATTTATGTCAAGGTGCAACTACATACCAATTTGTATGAAATTATGTGCAGTAGTTCCAGAGATACAGTTGCCACAAAATTTTGTCACACACACACACACAGACAGACAGGCATTTTCTAAAAATGGTAAAATCGTGTTCTACAGCTCTCAAAACGTGTAAATCCATCAAAAACCCGAAATCGAAAATTTTTACGAATCCAATACTTTCTTCTATCGAAGATAGAAGCTTTTTATTTATTAAAGCTTTTTTGAAGCTTTTTATTGAAACTGGATTTGCCACCGTGTTTTCGTGTCACAATGAAAAAACAAAACGCTTCCACTTTAACTTAAATGTTAGCACCTTTTTTTGTCACTTGTTAGCTCAACTGGATAGAGCGTCAGGTTGATAACGGGATGGCTGTAAGTTCGAAGACCGATGTGTTACTTTATTGCAGATAATTAATAGGAAAGATGTCAAATGATAAAATAAAGATCCTTCGTTGTGTCTGCACACTATCCTAAAAATTCTTGATTAATTTTTTAAGAATCTTCTTTTAGTTACTAAAACGCAGAAGAATAAAAATGTAATTAAAGAAAATTATAAAAATAAGAACTGGAAGTTTTTATTGTGCAGCCCTAAAAAGCACTAAAAAAAAAAAAAAAAAAAAACATTCTTGCAAGGACATGCTATAAAAAAATAAATAAAAGTTTCAACAATAAGAAAATTGTTGAAACACAAAAATATGAATACTTAAAAAAAATATATAAACATTTCACTTTGCAAGAGAGAAAAAAATTTAATTATTCAAAAATTTTTAAAAAGCAAACGAGAACAATATTCTTTTTGTATAAGTATTTGTTGGAATATTTTAACATGTTCCATGGCTTTTCTTTATTGTTTTTTGATTTTTGGTTAAAGCGTGTCGTCGGTTCGATTCTCCAAGTGCCGATGTGTTAATATTTGCAGATAATTAACAGAAAATGTGTCAATTGATAAATGAAAATCTTTCAAAGTCTACAAAGTATCCTAAGAAATTTTGAATCGTTTTCTTTTTAAAGTATTTTTATAACTAAAAAGTAAAAAATAAAAATTTAAGTGAAAAAACTTTTTAACAGTAGAAACTTTTTATTGTGGAGCCCTGAAAAGCATAAAATAATAAATAACTACAGGATAAAAAGAACTTTTTATATACCATGTTTTTAAATTTTCTGTTGAATCATATAAACGCTACCGAAGGCAGCGGGAACCCGGAACAATTGGCTAAAAGTATTAAAAAAATTTATTGTTATCGTGTTTTGAGCTATTATAAAAGTTTCAAAGTTTCACTAGCTAGTCGAGAAGTTAGTTAACAATTGATTTTAATCTTAGTACTGGTAACGCTACCGAAGGCAGCAGGAACTCGAAACAGTTGGCTAAAAGTATATAAAAAATGCATTTTCACCGTGTTCTGAACTATTCTGAAAGTTTCAAATGTCTAGCTAGTTGGGAAGTTAGTTAAATAAATTTTCTGTTGAATCACATAAACGCTGCCGAAGGCAGAAGGGACCTGAAACAGTTGACTAAACCCAACAAGCACAAACCTTTCAGCATCGACTCGGGCAGCAGTCGGCACTGTCAGTTTACTGTCGGCAAAGGCGCATTGCTATCGACGACTAATCAGTAGAATGCCAGCAACCGACAGTAGGAAACAATGTCGTTTGCTGTTACCGGACCGCTTACGGCTAACAATCGGCAAACCATATCTATCGGCATATGATACTGGGCCTAAATCTGATATCCGGTAGTGGCCCGAAAAAAAATTTGCCAACGTCGGTCCGATTTTGGGACAGTTTGCTTCGAGTTCAAATTTTTAAGTTTAATGTAAAAATAAAATAAAATAAATAAATAAGTTTATTTATTATTATTTTTTAAGTTTTACTTTTGTCATAAATGCTGAAAATGTTTAGTATAACAGATGCATATATTTGTCATAATAATAATATTATTATTAATAACAATAATACTATTAAATATAAAACAAATTAATTAATTAAATTAAAATAAATAAATAGTATTAAGTAATTCGTTTATTTGAAATGCCAATGAAAGAATGTATACTTTTTTATCCTTTTCATTAAAAATAAAGTAATAATAATAATAATAAATAGATAACTAAATAAAAATGCTATAAAACGTATATTTTGAGCATAATTTAAGTATTAAATAGTTTTTTAATGTGTATATAATATGTATTATTTAATAAAAATATTTAATTCGTAGAAATTACTCAAATTGTAATATTTTCATTAAACAATACACAGATTCAAATCATACTCTATAAATTATTTGATCTGAAACACAACTCAAAAATTAAAATCAATTTAACTGGATATTTAAACTAAAATAACAATAAAAACTAATTACATTTATATAAAGTATGAATTTAATAGAGAATTTTGTTTTATTTGCATTTATCTTTTTACAAAATTGAAGTTTCCATGCGTCTTTTATATAAGGAATTTTTTCTCCTTAAGAAACCATGCCTTTTTATTTTATTTATTTTTTCTTTTACTGACAATCTTAATTTGAAACAATTAAAGAATTACGTAATCTCTGTCTCAGAATTAACGATAAAATTTATGTTCTTAATAACTTAAATATATTTTTAGTTTCGCTGCCAATTGTTTCTACAAGGGATAACACATAATAAATTATTAAAATCTACTAAAGTATTAAACTCAAAATACAATTTTATTAACAGATAAAAGTTCAATAATTTCACTGGACTCAAAACATTTTCCTTAAACAATATGTAATATATTGAATATATATATATATATTTATGTAACTATTTGGTATTCTAATTTCATTAAAAAAATATTTGATCTAAACCACAACTTAAAACTAATTTAATTATATTTCTTTTGATTATATTGACTTTTAAAGTTTTAATTTAATTGTAACACCTCATAAAAGTATACAATATCTATCTAAAATAATAAACAGCGAAACTATCCTTTATCAAGAAACAAAGTTAAAAGCGCCGATGGTCGAATGGTTAAACGCATGCAAAGTACAAAGAGAAGCTACTGGTTGGAACATTTGCGGGTTCTGTCCTCTTCTCGGGTAAGTTAAACGAAAATTGTAAACATAAAAGTTTACGATTTCTTCACTAGATGGCAGCACTGACCAGTCGGGCAAGCATTTTTTCCCCCTGCAAATAGAAATGGACTGGCATCGGCAAGCCAGTGCCAGTCCATTACCAATGTATGTTTGCTTAGGAAAAAGTTAGATGTCGGTGCAGTGTCGTGCCGGCTGCCTTATCGGTTTTGCCGGCAACGGACCGATTGTGGACCAGACAATTGGGCGACTGCCGCCCGAAGGCCCACAAAAGGTACGTACCCGATTCGGCAAACGGCATCGGTACGTTACCGCCTAAAACGGCAAGCCGGTAATAGACCAACTGTCTACCGATAGGTCTGTGTTTGTTGGGAAAGTATTAAGAAAATGTATTGTCATCGTGTTCTGAGCTATTCTGAAAGTTTAAAATGTCTAGCTTCTCGGGAAAATAGTTAAAAATTGATTTTAATCTTAGTACTGGTAACGCTACCGAAGGCAGCAGGAACCCGAAACAGTTGGCTGCAAGTATTTAAAAAATGCATTTTCACCGTTTTCTGAACTATTCTGAAAGTTTCAAATGTCTAGCTAGTCGGGAAGTTAGTTAGATGAATTTTCTTTCGAATCTTATAAACGCTGCCGAAGGCAGTAGGGACCTGAAACAGTTGACTAAAAGTATTAAAAAATGTATTTTGACCGTGTTTTGAGCTATCCTGAAAGTTTAAAATGTCTGGCTAGTCGGGAAGTTAGTTAAAAATCGATTGCAAGATTTGTACTGGATAAACAAACGTAAAAACAAACAGACAAGCAAACAAGAATCGAAGTTAATAAAAACATGATGAAAAATTATTCTTGCAAAGCCATGCTATAAATAAATGAAAATTTCAACGCTAAGAAAATTTTAGAGGAAAATATACATATTTCACTTTTGCAAGAGGTGGAAAATTTTAAATATTTTAAATATTTTAAAAAGCTTTCAAGAACTTTGAAATTTATGGCTTAACAAATACTGATGTAGAAACTAATGTCTAACAATATTGGTCTCGACAAGCTTTTTAAAATATTTTGAATATTTAAAAATTTTCGTGTCTGGCAAATAGAAATATCTATATTTTTCTCTAAAATTTTCTTAGTGCAGGGATGGAACACGGGCGCAGAATTCATACCGGAATCCGTTTAAGAAATATCTCTACCTATAATATCGTTGATTTAAGAAGTAGAACATTTTCTTACATTGAGAGTGGTATGAATTCTGCGCCCGTGTTCCATCCCTGTTAGTGTTAAAATTTTCATTTATTTATAGCATGTCTTTGCGAGAATAAATTTTTGTTTTGTGCTTTTCAGGGCTACACAATAAAAAGCTTCTGCTGTTAAAAAATGTTTTTTTTTTTTTTTGCTTCAATTTTTATTTTTAAGGTATACTAATTACACAAACTTACACAAACGTGTAATTATTAATACTATTCTTATTTTTCGTGTTGAATATATTGATACATAAATAAATAAGTAGAAAAAATAAAATAAAAATGTAAGTTAGTTTCCTGTTTGAGGACCAACCATGTGATTTTGCAAATTTTGGCTACTCATACACACGACGAGACCCAACGATAGTGCTATCTAAAGACCAAACAATTTTAAACGTTCTTCTTTCGCGCAAACCAAAAATTATAATTTTGTTCTACACGAAATTTCATTTTGGACGAGAGTTTTTTTTATTTATTTATTATTTTTTAACCAGATGATGTTAGATATACTGCTTTATTTAGGGTGCTCTGCCGTAAAATGATGAAGGCCCCTTTATTATTTCTATCTTTTTGAAATAACTCTTTTTCCGTTGCCATCGAAATTTTCAAAAGCATTATGGGAAAAAATAAAATCAAAATGAAACTCACGAAGCACTTCTACAGAGGCTGTTCGCACATTTTTTAGACGATTTTGATGGAGTGTACTGAAGCAATTTCACTCATATTTCGAGTTTTATTTGTTCAGTTTGATAGCCCTTGTTCTTAACTAACATGCTACACAATAATTTCTATGATAATAATGCTTTTTATAATATCGGAAGAGGTATATTTTTCTACTCCTCTTGAACGGCTTTCCAGAGTCCACAAAGCGTTGTAGGTTGGTGTTTGGATAATGTTGATTTTAAGAGTCGAAAAACACAAAAATCCAACAGTGATACATCAGAAGATTTAGCAGGAATGTCAGTGAAGGGTATGGTTTTAATTCCCGTTTTTTGTTCCATTTTTTCTAGAAAAGCAATTGCGGATTGTGATGTGTGGCTGCTTGTTTTGTCTTGATACAGTTCAACGGATTGATAGCATTGTGGATAAAGATCTGGATTATCATTTTTAAAAATTGGAATTAAAATATGTTCTTGAGAGTATTTAGAGTTGATTTTGACATATTTGTCACATTTTTTTGCTTTTATCTTGCGCTTGTATGAAAAACCAGTGGCAATCATAAATCCTTTAGAAAAACTTTCTTTTGATGCTTTGAGCCATGTAGCAAAATTTTTTTTCTCCACTTTTGTGATAATAAATTGACCTTTTTTTTATTGCAACCACTTAAATAGACCCAAGATTCATCTGTTGTTGCAACATTTTTCCATTTTTCTCCTGATAAATGCTTTTCATAAAGATTTCACTAAAAACTATCTTTGGAAAGAGCGGAAACCTATCCTTCCCTCCGCTTCCATTTTAAAAGCGCATTTTTGCATCTAAACAAAATTTCTAAATATCAGAAGATAAATAAAACTTCCAAAAATATAACTGTTGTGAAAATAAAATTCTCCATACAAACGATTTTTTCTTACTGCGAAATAAAATCGTCTAAAAAATGTGCGAACGGCCTCTGTACAGTGGGCTCGGCAGTCTAAGAACATGATTCGACAAGGATTTATTTAACAAAACAGTATTAAGCATATAGTAATATACTATATAGATCAATCATCTCATTGTTATCATGCAAAGAACTTTTGATGCCGAAAAATTTTTTTGGCATCAGCCAAACAGTGGTACTGAAACTGAGCAATTGTAATAGAATAGAATGTTAATAAGTTTTTAAAATGCCGAAATATTGCGCGGTATACAATTGTATTGCAAAATGGAGGAAAAGGAATATTATAGGTTTTCATAAGTAAGTTATATTTGACTAATTTATGAAAAATATAATTTTTATATATATTTATATTATTATTGTTTAAATACTACTTTGATTATTGATGGAATACTTCTTTTAAAGTTTGATATTTTGTAACACTTTCCAACAAGGTTGAAAAGTGTTTATGACTTCGGTATGTCTGTCTGTTTGTCCGTCCGTCTGTCTGTCTGTCCACGCTCTAACTCCCGTAAATATTTATGGAATTTCTTGAAACTGATATATGTTATTCAAGTTCACTATCGAATGTTCCCTATTGAAAATTGAGTGAACACCTTAACTGGTTTGTGTACAGGGACACCCGAAAGCTTTCCAAAGCATTGTGTCCTATAAGAGGCATTTCTATAAACCATATTATAATACCGTTACTTTACACAAATCTGAATGAAATGGAAATATGTTATTCAAATCCACTATTGGAGGTTTCTGATTGAAAATGCAGTAAATACCATCTATGAAGATTATTGAAGATGACATAGAAATTGATTTTGAAAATGTAGAAAAAATAGCAAACTATAACAACTCCACCTACGCGTATATCCGTGAAAGCATAGAGATCGCGCATCATAGTGACGCAATTAATGACCACGAGTCGGCAGAGATGGGAGAAATATGGCGGCACCTACTTAAGGAAAAACATCAAACCTACGACTGCCAGCCGCGAAGTGCGGACGACACTGAAGACAGAAGGGGCCCCCCGTCCGAAAAGAGCTCTTCTGCAACGCACGAAGTCGAATAATAAGGTATTTTGTTTAATATTTATTTATATATGTTTTAATGACTTCGTTTAAATCATAAAGTTATAATGTTTTAAGTCTTACCTGGACGTTTTTTCGTTTCTCGTGGTGTCTCTTGTCCCTGCCGACGGCTCGTGGTCTTTTCGTTTTTAAATCATCATAAATAAATCTTATAAAAAATTTTTATACTGTTTAATTGGAGTTCCTTTTTCTTACCCGTTTAATGTGTTTTAAATTAAAGGTATTAAATTTAGTTCATTGAACTTTAGTAACTTAATTGTCAGTGTTTAATGCGTTTTTTTGTATAATGAGATTGATTTCGTTTTTAAATCACCGTAAATAAATTATGGGAATTTTTATACTGTTTAATTGTGGATTCTTTTTCTTACCCGTTTAATGGGCTTTAAATTAAAGATAATGAATTTAGTTCATTGGACTTTAGTGACTTAATTGTTAGTGTTTAATGCGTTTTTTGTATAATGAGATTGATTTTGTGAATTCATAGCTTCTCTTTGTTTATTTTTTAAACCACCATTTCATTTCAACCGATCTATTCAAGTTTTTTTTTTTTTTTTTTTTTTAATAATTCTTGTTTTTGGAATGTTTTTACCCGGTTTATGGGAGTTTGTTGGCTTATGAAGCCATAATTTAATAGATTCCGTTTTCTGCCCTTGTTTCTTTCCCGTTTTTTCCTTCCCCCCTCCTCCCCGGTTTAGTATTGCGTCCTTCTTCATTAAGCCGTGTAATGAACAAATATAAAAGTAACGCGTCAAAATTAAAGAAAATCAATAAGAAATGTACTAAAACCAAAGAAAACATTAACTTCCTACAAGATTGTAAAAATTTTAAAACTATTCCAAAAAGTTTTCGAATACATAACAAAACCCTTAGACAATTATTTTCCCGCGATGTCAAAAATTTTGAAAATAAAATCCTTTCCAAGATAATAAAGCGTAAAAAATCTGAATTATATAACTATATCAAAATAAAGAATGAACTGGAAGATCTAGCAAAAAGTGAAATGGACAATGACTGCTTTAATGAATTAAAGATGAAGATTGAAATCTATAATAATATTGAAAGGAACATCGCGATTAAAAAACACAATAAAAAACTTAGGGGGTGGGTTAATCGAGATTTTCTAAATGAGAAAAAGATAAAAGAACAACAATATATTAACATTTCGGATTATAATTTTAACAGCCACGAAGATGCATTATTGAAACTTGGCCCCAAATTCATTCTTGAACAACCTATTAATGTTAAAGATTCAATAGCCAAAATTGAGACCGCTATAAATTAAACCTCGACAGAATGTAAAAATACTGTACGTAACGTTGCCCACGATCTCATTAGCAAAAACATAAAAGACAAGCACCATAATATTAATCAAGCTGACCTAAAAACCCTAAAACAACTTAAGAAAAATAGAAATATAACCTGTACACTTACAGATAAAACACGCAAAATCGCCGTTCTCAATCGTACCGATTACGAAAATAAAATACAAGAAACTATAAAAGAGATTAATGCCACCAAATTATCAATCGACCCCAACGGAAAGCTTATTAATAAAGTCCAATAGTTAATCAAAAAAGGTAATTGGCCTAATAACAAACCTCCCTATATTAATAATTTTGCCCCTAACACCCCCCGTTTATTTGGACGTTACAAAGACCACAAAAATCCTCCAAAATTCAGGCCCATTGTCAATAAGAAAGAAGGACCAACGTATCCGCTAGAAAAATACATGACCAAAATATATAGCGAACTCCTACCCCCCTCCCATACTAGTTTACACTCAACTGAAGATTTTATTAAACAATTAAAAGAAGTTTCCTTACACCAAAATGATTATCTTATTAGCTTCGACGTTGTAAATTTATACCCCTCCATTGACATAAACGAAATATCCGAAATCATTAATAATGCAATTAAAGAGAAATATGAAACACCCATTGCAAACACACTAATTTCAACAAGTAATCTAATTTTAAAAGAAAGCTATTTTCAATTTAATAACACTATCTACAAACAAAATATGGGCGTCCCTATGGGGTCCCCCATATCAGGCATAGTTGCAGAATATAAATTAAGACTTATGGAAAATCAAATCACCAAACAACTAGGAAATAAAATTAAATTCTGGGTCCGTTACGTTGACGACGTGTTTGCCGTTATTAAAGATAATTACAATAGCGATGAAATCTTAAACCAATTAAACAAATTAGATAACAATATCAAATTCACTTTTGAACACGAAAATAACGGGGAAATCAACTACTTAGACGTCAAAATCATTAAAGATAATAACAAATTCAAAACCACAGTATACAGAAAACCTACCGCAAGTAACGAAATCATTAGTAATAAAAGCAAAACCCCCTACAGATACAAAATTAATACCATACGCAGCTATATTAATCGTGCCATTCTTATTTGCTCAGATGAAAAAGAATTAAGAAAAGAATTAAAATTCATCAATAAATTAACAATCGATGCAGGATACCCCAAAACATTAGTCAACCACTTGTACAGAAAACGATTAAAACAATTAAACAATATTCCAGATGCCCAAAAAACTTCCACAAAATACACCTTTTCTATTCCCTATAATCAAGGCACCTCAAATAAAATAAAACACACCGCTAATAAATTTAACGTTAATATTCCCATTAAACCCAATCCCAATATATATCAATTAATAAGAAGCGATAAAGATTCGATCCCCCCCACCGAAACTGCAGGTATCTATAAAATTCCCGTAAAAAATAAAGAAAATAAAGAATTTAAATATATAGGAGTCACCAAAAGGAAGATTAAGACAAGGGTAAAAGAACATAAAAACGATATTAAATTTAATCGCCGTACCACCGCGCTAGCTAGAAAATATTTTGAAGATGACATAGAAATTGATTTTGAAAATGTAGAAAAAATAGCAAACTATAACAACTCCACCTACGCGTATATCCGTGAAAGCATAGAGATCGCGCATCATAGTGACGCAATTAATGACCACGAGTCGGCAGAGATGGGAGAAATATGGCGGCACCTACTTAAGGAAAAACATCAAACCTACGACTGCCAGCCGCGAAGTGCGGACGACACTGAAGACGGAAGGGGCCCCCCGTCCGAAAAGAGCTCTTCTGCAACGCACGAAGTCGAATAATAAGGTATTTTGTTTAATATTTATTTATATACCATCTATGGTTTGTATACATGGACACCCGAGAGTATACCTAAGCATTGTGTTGCATGAGGGGTATTTCTATAAACCAAATTTGAAGAACCTTATTTTGCACAAATATTAATAAAATTAAAATTTATTATTCATGTGCACAAAAGAATACTTTTCATAGAATACACTATGATTAACATTAGATTTACCACACAGATTAGGGCCACACAAAAACATCTAGTTTTATTAGAAATTTGTTGAAATTGCAATTTCATTTTTATTTATCGTTTTTATAATTTTCTAAATGTTTTTAACACTTTCCAATAAGGTAGAAAAATGTCAATGACTTCGGTTTGTCTGTCTGTCTGTCCGCGTTCTAACTCCCGTAAATATTCATAGAATGTCTTGAAAGTGATATATGATATTCAAGTTCACTATCGGTTGTTCCCGATTTAAAATGGAGTGATTACGGCTTGTGTACAGGGACATCCAAAAGCATTCGAAGCACTATGTGTTCTATGAGAAGTATTTTTAAGAACCATATTTTAGTTTCTTTACTTTGCAGAAATTTCAAGGAAATTGAAATATGTTGTTCAAGTTCACTATCAAATGTTTGTTATAGAAAATGAAGTAAATACCACCGCTGGTTTGTGTACAAAGACACCCAAAAGTATTCCAAAGCATTTGTACTATGAACCAAATTTTAATAACTTTACGTCAAACAAATCTTAATAAAATTGAAATAAGTAATTCATATGCAGAAAGGAATGCTTTCTACAGAAGGTAGTATGATTAACATCAGACTTACAGGGCCACAAAAAAATGTTCAGTTACATTCAAGGATTTTATTGCAAATTTGCTGAAATTGCATTTTCGTTTACATTAAGCGATGTAACACTTTTTAACATATTTTATGTGTGAATATGATTTCAGTTTAAGTGTCCATCTGTCCGACTGTCCATCTGCCCGTTGCAGCGTCCTTAAATATGTTCAGAATATTTTCAAAATTATATATATGTTATTAAATTCGCTATGGAATGGTCTCTATTTTAATAGACATTAACAGGTCCTGCGCAAATGATTTGTGTACAGGGACACCCAAAAATATACCAATGCATTGCAATTGTATTTTAGGATAGCCATTTTATAAATTACATTTAAAGAACTTTCTATAATAAGCGCGGATAGACACACAGATAGACAGACAAACCGAAGTCATTGACACTTTTCAACCTTGTTGGAAAGTGTTATAAACATTTAGAAAATGATTAATATAAACGAAAATGTAATTCCAGCAAATTTCCAATAACACCCATTAATGTAAATGAATATTTTTATGTGGCCCTGTAAGTCTAATGCTAATCATACTATATTCTATGTAAAGCATTCTTTTGTGCATATAAGTAATATATTTTAATTTTATTAAGATTTGCGCAAAGTACAGTCCTTCAGATTTGGTTTATAGAAATAATTCTCATAAAACACAGTGCTCAGGAATAATTTCGGGTATCACTGTATACAAACCAGTGATGGAATATACTCCATTTTCAATGAGAAACATCCTATAGCGAACTTGAATAACATATTTCAATTTCATTAAGATTTGTGTAAAGTAACGGTATTAAAATATGGTTTATAGAAATACCTCTCATTGGGCACAATGCTTTGGAAAACTTTCGGGTGTCCTTGTGCATAAACCGGTAAAGGTGTTCACTCCATTTTCAATAGGGAACATTCGATAGTGAACTTGAATAACATATATCAGTTTCAAGAAATTCCATAAATATTTACGAGAGTTAGAGCGCGGACAGACAGACGAACAGACAGACAAATCGAAGACTTAAACACTTTTCGACCTTGTTGGAAAGTGTTAAAAATGTTAAAAAGTATTAAATCGCTTAATATAAATGAAAAGGCAATTTCAACAAATTTTCAATAACACCCATTAATGTACCTAAATAACTTTGTGTGGCCCTGTAAATCTAATGGTAATCACACTGTATTCTATGGACAGCATTCTTTTGTGCATATGAATTATATATTTCAATTTTATTAAAATTTGTTCAAAATAAAGTTCTCCAAATTTAGTTTACAGAAATACCTCTCAAAGAACGCAATGCTTCGAAATACTCTCGGGTGTCCCTGTACAAAACTGGTGGTGGTATTTACTTCATTTTCAACTGAAACCATCCGATAGTGAACTTGAAAAACATGTTTCAATTTCATTGAAATTTGTGTTAAATAAAGGAATTCGAACACAATGCTTTGGAATACTTTTGGGTGTCCCTGTACACAAGTCAGTAGATGTATTCATTTCATTTTCAATAAGGAACATCCAATAGTGAACTTAAATATTATGTAAAAATTTCATTAAATTCCATGAATATTTACGTAAGTTAGAGCGCGAACAGACAGAAAAACCGAAGACATTAAACTTTTCAAATTTATTGGAAAGTGTTAAAAGCATTCAGAAAGTGCAAAAAAAAAAAAAAAAAAAAAAAAAAAAAAAAAAAACGATTAATGTAAACGAAATTGTAATTCCAGCAAATTTCCAATGATACCCATTAATGTAACTGAATAATTTTTTGTGGCCCTGTAAATCTAATGCTAATCATACTGTATTCCATGGAAAACATTCATTTGTGGATAGGAATAATATATTTTCCCAAGCAGTACGGGAACGTTCTGTGAACGTCTAATAACGGTTACAGTCGTTCAAACACAGTGTTTCGTGTCAAGAGAACGTTCGTTTAGACGTTCAAAAATAGTATTACTTAGAACGTTCTAAAAAGGTTTGCTTTGTACTATCTATAAAACGTACAATTCTAGTTCTATGAAAAACGTTCGAGTGTATCACCGTCGTAACACGTTCTGTCACAGTGTGATTACAACAAATATGGCAAAATGCCCCCCCTTTTTTTTTTTTTTTTTTTTTTTTTCCAAGTTTTGTTTCCTTATTTTCAGTTTCAGATTTTGTTCGCATGCCAGTATAGAATAATCATTGAAATGTAATAGAGATGAGGTGGGAAAAAATTACAAAATTTTAAAGTTTAATTATATGTTATAATCATTATAATTATTTATTATTTTATTTAAATTTTATATTGTTGAAGTCTGTCAAACACATTACTCCTGATTACTTTTGCAGATATTCATTATTATTTGCTTCTTAAAATGTTAATAAATTAAGTTACGAAAAAGTAATTTATTTTATTTATTTATTTATTTTGTACATACGAAAAAAAAAAAGGGTTGGATAATTGGGAATTTTTGATCTCCGGTTTCCCATATACACTCTTGAGATGTCCAGAACACAATTCGACCATTCTTTGAAAAGGCCAGTCAGTCTATCTTTTTAAGTGTGTGTTATCAAAGTTTTGTGGACTCTGCATCTCACAAACCAATGGACGAAATTTAACCAAACTTTATGTTTAGTTAGACTTTAAACTAATTTCCTAAACATCAGGAATATTTAATTAGGTGTTGACCTAAATATTAGCTTTGGTGCTCATTAGCCTTTGGAATGTATCACCAGATAGGGGTCGCTTCTATGCTGCAAATTCCCCCTTTTATGGGGAGATTCTATCTCAGCTTCTACAGTGCACAAATGCACGAAACTTAATACGTGAAACAGATATTATGTAAAACTACGCTGATTTAATTCGGGTGCACATATTGACCAACTGGTGGCGCTGCTCTCCTGCAATTTAATCCCGTTAACGTAATGGCAATAATTCAGTTTTTGTAATATAAATAATTATAAATACACTAAACTTAGTAAGTGAAATTAATATCATATAAAACTTCGCAGAATCAGTTTGCGTGCTTATCTGACAAGTGGAGGCACTGATATGCTGCAATTTAATTTCATTCAAGGGAACACAATGGCTCATGTTCTATGATTTATAAATGCTCTAAAATTGGTACGTGAAATAAATATTACGTAAATTTTACTGATTGACTTCGTGTACATATGAAATGACAGGTGACACTGCTACGTTTCGTTTCAGCTTACGAGAAGGCTATACCTCATCTTCTATAATACGAATACTTATCGAACCTTGTATGTGAGATATATATATAATGACAAAATGTGCTGCTTCACTTTCGGTATATATCCACCGACGGATGGTGCTGCTATTACTTTCTGCGATTTTCCAGATATCTGTATTTCAGCATCTTTTGGTGAAAAATGTACAAAATTTCATATATAAAAATATTACTTATAAGAACCTGAGTTGCTTAAATTTTTATGATTAAATTAATAAATTTTAAAATTTTATGGATGCTGTATCTCACGAACTAATAAACGTAATTTATTCAAACTTGGTTTACTTGGACTGAGACCTAAACTGGTGGCGATTATATTTGTTAATATATCGTTCCATAGGTGGCGCTGTCATATCATTATTTTCGGAATTTTTAATATGGCAGAATAAGACAAAATTTCGTATAAATGTACATAAGTCAGCATTGTTTTTAACTTTTCCATGGAAAATTAAATATGTATATATATATATATATATATATACATTTATATTAGTAATATTTAAAAAAAAATAAAGTATGGGCGATTTGTACGGCTCATTGCTTTCGCTATTGTATTAAGAATTTCAATATTCTTGCGAAAAAGGTCGTCTATGCTTTTAAAACGAAAGGGTAAACCCTGAATCTCTGATAATTTAAAACAAAGTTATCGACTTTTTACATTTTTCATTATGTAAAATAGATTTGATAGATTATTTTAGCAAATAATATTTATGGCATCGACCTGCGCAGGAAAATATAGAAGAGAGTTTTATGATGGCCTTAATGTACCAATTTTTAAAAAGTTTTAAGTTTTGAACTGTATAAAATTTTTTTTATTAGAAACAGGTGTTATTGAATAAATTGCTTAATCAACAGAAAATTTCGCCGCGTGTAAATGGCCATCTGCAGTTGCGCAGGAAGTTGGTATTCGTAGGTGTGGTATCCAAAGTCCAAAGCTTCTGACTACTGCCTGCTTACTCATCGTATTTTGTATTTACATTCATATTTGAATTTAACTTTCGGATACGCTAGAGCTTCGGGATACAGATAAGTTCACTTACTTTTCCTTTTTGTAAAATTTTGCATACGTATACATTGAAATCTTACAAAATTTAGTTTATTAAAATTTATCAAAAAACATATAATATTTTTAAATTAAATTTGAAAATTTTTATTTTTTTACATATTTCACGCTAACTACTAAATTTATTTCGTTCGATATTTTATTATTACAATTCAACGTTGCATTTTAAACTAGCAAACAAATGCGAATATTTCGCACTTTTCTTTTGTTATTTACTTTTAAAATTTGAAAGTCATAAATATTATACCGAATTTCCCATCTAATTAAAATTTTAATTTACTAGAAGCCAAATTATTATTAGTGCCAAATTAATATATTGTAATAGTGAGACCAAGATCATTCAAAGAAAGGTTTCAAAATAAAATTCATGGATGAAGAACCAGTTTCATACTTTCGCAGGCAGTACAGTTATAGTATAGGATTTCCATGATGCCTTTTAAATTTTTGTCGCGATGTTGGCGGTGACTTTTTATTTATTTTGGTATATATATATATATATATATATATATTTAACTAATTATTATTTTGATTATACTTTTTATGTTTATGGTTTTTAGTCAATTTATGACAATAATTCATATTCTGTATAACCTTTAAAGTATTTCTATGTTTAAAATGACGCTTATGAAGATTGAAGAAGCAATTTTTAAAAATACAGATTTCCATAAAATAATGTAAGCAGACAAATGTCGTAATTTTTCTTATTAGTTCATTGAGTTGAGTCGGTATGGTTAAATATTGTTCATTTTTAAATATTATTTTTTATCCTCGCGTATTTCAATAATTACACTACTATCGTATCGTTTCGACAAAAATTAATTGTAACTGATCCACGTTAAAGAAATATTATATAGATTTGAGGATATATGTTTACATTTTACATTACACTGTAGAAATGTAAAAGCAGGGAGAAGTATTAAAAAAGAAAAAAAAAAAAATTGTTACTGAGGTGATTCTTAATATTTCTAAATGTTTTAAATTTTGAAGTTTATTTATTTATTTTTTATTATTATTATTATTATTTGCAAAATAAACTTTTAATTAATTATTAAATTATTTTTCAAAAAGTTTTACCACATTTTTATACTGTTATATTTCACTGCATGGTGCATGTAAAATTTCTAAACTCAAAATCAATAATTTAAATAAATTTTGCATACGTGTGATTTGAAATATGAAAATATTAAGTAAATTTCACGGAATCTATTTAAATAAATAAAAATAATATATATATATATATATATATATATATATATATATAAACGTATATAAAATACACTGCTGTTCAAAATTAAAGGAACAAACCTGCTTTCCCATTTTCTACTTTTGTGCATAATTTTTAAACAAATAAACACATGGACAAAGAATTTGGATGGCATGTTCGTTGTCATATCGAATTTTACATAACTTTAGCACACGCAATAATTTTAAAGTAATAATTATTAATTTTTCTCAAAAGTAAGCTTTGGAAAAAATAAAAATTTCAACAATTTTAGTAAAAAAAACTTAATGAAAAATTGTGCTAAGGATGCATTATAGACAAGTGTAGACGCACATGCCCTCAAATGTTAAAAACAAAATCCTAATTTTTCTTCTTTGTTCACTTTTCATTTACTATAATAACGGAATTTTTGAAAAAGAAAATAATAATAATTACTAATTTGCATAAACTGTGACCATCACCAGAATAATAAAAACGTTGATAAATAATTTAATAATGAACGACTATTTGAATTTCATGTTTCTATGTAACATTCTTAAAAAAATATTCACACGCGAAAAAATGAAGAAAAAAGATGAAACAAACAAACAAACAAACAAACAAAAAAAAAAAAAAAACAGACTACAAGAAGAAATATACGGGTTTAAACTAAAATATGGATGCACGTACATCTTTAACCTATCTGTAATGCATCTTTATGACCATTTTTCATTAAGTTTTCTTTTCTAAAATTGCTGAAATTTTTCATTTTTTCAAAGTTTACTTTTGAGAAATATTTACAGTCGGTAACAAAAGTGTCCGAACACTAGCAAAAATTCCTATGCAAAAAAAGTACACTTCATACAGTTTTTTTAAATAAATCCTTATCGAATAATGTTCTTACACTGACTAAGAATAGGATTCGACAAGGATTTATTTAATAAAACCATACGAAGTGCACTTTTTTACATAGGAATTTTTGCTAGTGTTCGGACACTTTTGTTACCGACTGTACTGATTTTTAGTTTAAAAATTATTACTTATGCTAAAGTTATATAAAATTCGATTCATGGTATTTTAAAAAACACGCTATCCAAATTTATACTTCTGTGTTCATTTGTTTAAGAATTATGTGGAAAAAAAGAAATCGAGAAAACAGTTTATTGTTTTAATTTTGTACACTTGTGTACATCTTTTAACTAATTTTTATTTTTTGTTTTCCATTGATTGTGCATTATTATAGTTTAAAAATAGAATATGTAACATATATGGGCATTAATTTGAGATTTCATTGATAATTTAAAATTTAATAAAATATTTTTGTGTTTGAATGCTAAAAGTTTGTAGTAAGTTTCAAAATTTAGACATAAAAATATTTTTAAAATTTTTCTGCTTAATTTATTAAAATTAATATCCAAATATGGTTATATTCTATTGTTAAATTATAGTGATGTAAAATCTAGGGGGGCGGGGATAATAATTAGTTAGCAGGGGGCATATATATTAAAATTTTTCAAAATATTCCAAATCTTGAATTTATTTATTTGATTGTTTTTTAATTCAAATATTTAAACAGAATATTCAAAATACTTGATCTTTTGTTATACCATATTTCAATGCATGTATGTAAAATTTTATAATATTAAGACAATTATTTATGAGAAAAAAGAAAGAAAAAATAAAAACTACACAAAAAGGAAAAAAGAAAAGTAAAGATAAATAAGATAAATAAGGAAAGGAAGAAAAAAAAGAAAAAAAAAAGTAAATAAAATAACAAGCGCAAAACTTTGAATAGACACTATAAAATTCAAGAACTCGAAGCAATTGTTTCGGGTCGAGAAAAGACACAACCCTTCATCAATCGAACAAAGTAGGCACGAGTGCTGAAAAAAAAAAAAAAAAAAAAAAAAAAAAAAAAAACTGCAGCGTAGCTCTTGTATTAGCAGCACTCCTGCCTACTATGTTCGTCTGACGAAGGGTCGTGTCTTCTTTCAACCCGGAACAATTGTTGCGAGTTCTTCCATTTTATTATACATGAAATACATTTTTAGCACGTTCAAAAATTGTTTACATAACGTTGCTAGAACGTGTGTATAGAACGTATTCAGAACGTTTCTACACTATTTTAGAACGTTTACAGTACGTTTTCTAGAACGTTCTGAAAATGTGTATAATGTTTTGAAAACGTTCTAAAAACGTTTAGAACGTTCTCAGAACGCTTCTATAACACCGATGGTGATAGTTACACGTTCATTGAACGTTCTCTGAACCGTACTATTGTACGTTTTCAATATGGACAGATAGACGTCTATGACACAATCAAAGTGAACGTTCTTAGAACGTGTTTGCAGAAAAATTTTTGAACGTTCAGAGAACGTTTCGGCGCTGCTTGGGTTAATTTTATTAATATTTGTGCAAAGTAAAGTTCTTCAAATTTGATTTATAGAAATACATCTTATAGAACGAATGCTTAGGAATACTTTCGGGTGTCCCTGTATACATATCAGTGATAGTATTTACTTCATTTTCCATGGGGAACATCCGATAGTGAACTTAAATAACGTACTTCAATTTTATTTATATTTGTGGAAAGTAACGGCATTAAAATAAGGTTTATAGAAATGCCTCCCATAGGACACATTTTTTTTTTTTTTTTTAATTAACTTTCTGGTATCCCTGTACACAAACTAGTAAAGGTGTTCATTCCGTTTTCAACAGGAAACGTCCGATTTTGAGCTTGAATAACATATATCAGTTTTAAGAAATTCCAGGAATATTTACGGGAGTTAGAGTGCGGACAGTCAGACAAAACGACAAACAGACAATACCAAGTCATTAACACTTTTCTACCTTGTTGGAAAGTGTTAAAAACGCTTAAGACAACATAAAATATTAATTTCTAATTGGAAAGGGTTAAAAAAGTTTTAATACAACTAAAACGGTAATTTTAGTACTTTTCTATTGTAACTGATTATTTACGGGAGTTAAAGCATGGACAGACAGACAGACCGAAGTCATAAATGTTTCAACTTTGTTGCTAAATGTTATAAACAAAGTCGATGCAATCAAATTTTACCAAGAAATTAAATGATTAAATTCTTTAAATGTCGTTTCTTATTTAAAAAAAGAAAAAGAAAAGAAAAGAAAAAAAGTAAAAGAAAAATTATATCAGAAGTTTTTCATTCACCTTTCGTACATATTCATATGTTTTATTTGCTAAATTATCCGCATGTATTCACTCCGCGAAAGGTGGCCATATTGTAGACTTTTCTCCGAGTAAAAAGGAATAATTTTTTATCCCCCAATGATGAATCTCTGTGTTATTACTATATCTATGGCATTATGTGTACTTTTTTTTAAGTAGGACATATTGCTAGCGTTCGAATAATTTTGCTGTCGACTGTATTTTGTCTAAATGACGTCACATTAGGAGTTTTAGGTTAGGATACGACTTGCTAGGTAACATTATTTATTATTTAATTCTTCTTTTCTAAAATTGCACACTTTTAAAAATTGCGAATATTTTTTTTAAGCCAAAGGTTTTTAAAAAACTGAGTGCTAAATTACTCATAAAACTAATTAAGATTCTTTTTTATTGGAATTATTATTAATTTTACACAGCCGCCTATATGCATGGAGATATAAACGTTTCTTAAGAAGACTTAAAAAAAAAAGAAAGAAAGAAAGAAAGAAAAACTTGACAAAATTTAGAAACAACTTACTGCAATCAGAATATAAAAATATTAAAAATCTAATGAAATATGAGCATTTTTACAAAATAATGATAAATTACGCATACGCAAGTTTAAAAGACAGGACATTTTATCAATATTCATTTATTATCAACGAAAGAATATTACCATTGACTGAATAAAGATAAAAATGGGTATAACCCCTTATGCTTTTACTTTATTCTAGAGGAACTGAAATTCAGTCCATTTTATTAACGATAACTTTTTGAATTGCCATGTTATTTTCTTCAGGTTTTCATATAAGTAGCTCAATACATTTGGCTAATAAATAATACAAATGAACATTTTTTACGTTTATGCATGCGTAAATAATAATTAATTAGTATAAAAACTTATATTTATTAGGCATTTGATATTTTTACATTCTGATTGCAATATGTTGTGTTGAATGTAGTACGTCAAGTTTCC
Source organism: Salticus scenicus (assembly GCA_963930645.1). NCBI lineage: Eukaryota > Metazoa > Arthropoda > Arachnida > Araneae > Salticidae > Salticus > Salticus scenicus. Next base: position 286,004,138 of record OZ005657.1, on the reverse strand, counting down.
TAAAAATGGCTTTGAAATGGGTTTAATACACTGTATGTTCAAACAAAAAAGCGGTAATCTTTTTGAAGTGAAAACTTCTTTAGGCGCGTTGAGCACTTTTGTGTGAACAAAAATCATGGAACTCGCGTCATCGTCACCGAACGGTTTCCATTTGAAGTGAAAACTTCTTTAGGATTTACATAGTAAATCTAATATTATAAAAATTGTTAATAGAATAAAAGAAAAACAGCATGTCAATTAATCCTATTAATCATACTTTGAATTCAACTTTTAAATTGCATTATACCAAGAGTCTTCCCTACTGTAAAGAGTTCTATAGTTTTTAAAATTATATTCAAAGTAAATTTAATATATTAATTCCTTTCAGTTCCCCCCCTAACTATTAAACAATTAACTCTTTGTGATCGTGACCAAACTGGACCTACTGGAGGAGTATATAAAATAACCATTGAAAATAACAAAGAACTTTTCTGTTACATTGGACAAACTAAGCGAAGTTTAACAAAACGAATTCAAGAACATAAGCGTAATATAAAGGAAGGAAGAAGTTCTACTTTAGTTGATTTTATTTATGATAACCCTAACGCTACTCCTATGTGGGATAACGTCAAAATTATTTCAGCCCCTCCTACGATCCAAGAACTGTATATTTGTGAAGCTATAAATATAATTAAACATAAAAATTCAGCAAATTCAAAAGATGCTGCAATTTTGCCAATAATTTGACACTATATTATAAAATAACTAATAGCTTGTTTTTTCCAGTTCCGTATAGTTTTACTCTTCAATAGCCTCATGTGACTCTTGAAAACACCTGTAATAAATTCATTTCCTGCATTTGCACTCTGATGTTTCTACAACTCTTGACTAGCAGTTCTTCAATTCTACAACTGTTCCCACCTCTAAGTGTAGCACCTCGTCACCCTGCAATAACTCCAACCTCCAAGTGTAACACCTTCTCTTCCTGCAATAGTTCCAACCTCCAAGTGTAGCACCCCCTCATCCTGCAATAGCTCCAGCATCCAAGTGTAACACCTCATTACCCTGTAATAGTTCCAGTTGAATTTATTTTTTTTTAAGGACTTAACTGTTGATCATATGGTACAAAAGTACATATAACTGCCCTGTAGTGTGTAAAACTAATTCCCTGATGATGCCTTGTTTTATCTAGGAGAAAAGCTTTGAAAGTTTTTATATTTTTAATAAATGTATTTTTAAAGTGTTTTTAAAGTGTTTTTAATTTTATTACAATAATGACACGTGTTTACAATTTAACTATTAACTTGAGTTTGTTTATATCTCTAAAAGATTTTTAGTTATAAAATGTCTTGTGAAAAATTCGATGTTTCGTAAAATCTAAAAATATGGATCGCTAATTCGTATTTTGTTAAAATGTTTACATGGTTTGAAAGAGGATTAAATGTCCTTTCCAAATATACTGATTGTTAAGAAACTGGGCAGTTACTCTTCCGCACAGGGCGATTGAAAAAAGACGATCGAGAAAAAGAGAAATTTTGGACCCTTTTTAAAAATATAAAAAATCCGTATTTAAAAAAAAAAATAATACCGTAAGAATCGGTAATAAATGCTCTCTCTCGTGGTACAGGCGTATTTTCAATATGTCTAACCGTTGAGCTGGGATGGCTTTACAAAAACCCGCGAAATTTTCTCACTCTGCTTTTTCTTTTAAGGAACGCGGTTGAGGGTGAAAATTGCGGTCGCCTGGTTTTTTAAATCGTTTTTGATTAGAGATAGGTGGACGTTTTAATTAATATCGCAACTAATTAGGGTCGCATCGCTTAGCGAATTATTGCGATGTCGAGATGAAGAAATTCCACGTATTCTGGTACCGGTTTCAAGCCGCTGCGACCATTAGCGCTGGAGCTTTAGCTGCGATAAGCCATTTCTCACAGACACACACACAGATAGACAGATGCGCACAGATTTTAATAATATAAGGGATAAATCACATGTTACAGCCAGAATGCATTCCAAGCGTTAAGTTTTATAGGATGATCCTAAACATTTAGTATTTTTTTATTTAATTTTTTATTGGTCCTCTGTTTGGTTTCGGGGCAAAGCTCTTACTGAAATATACAAGGTATAACAAGTTCTTTACCGGTCTAAAGTTTTAGGATAATTCGTCTACATTTTTTCTTGTTATTTGACAGAACGTCTGAAATCGAAAGTGTCAGGTCATTTATCGAAAGGTAAGGTATTGTAGATCAGCCTTCGACTTCTCGGACTACTAATTTCGCAATTTAAAATAAAATTTAAAATTTAAAATCTTGCGAACCACTAATTTTATTGATTAAAAATGCAATTATAAATTTAGTGTAAGAATAAGACAAATTGCATTTCATAAATAAGGAAACAAACGTATTTTATATAAAACATTAGAATTATTTATTTTATTTTAACAAAAACGTAAATGCTTATTTAATCCTAAAAAAGATGCTTAAAAAGTGTTTAATTATAATAAAGTAAATGTAGGGGAAGAACATAAACATCTTTTATTTGCTTGTATATTTTAAGAAACTTAGATGAAAGATTTAACTACAATAGATAAATTATTATAGAAGAAAGCACTGCATTGTACAAAAAAAAAAAAAAAAAAAAAAAAAGGAAAATTACAACAAACATCACTCATTTTCTGATGTGATAAAATCAAGCAGTCGTGTTGTAAAAACTTTTCAAGCAAAACGCGCTGTTTTTTTTTTTTTTTTTTTTACATTCACTATGACGTCAAACAGTCATATGACACTTATACGCAAATGAGCTTCAAACAGAAACTAAAACTTTTAAATGTTTGTTACGTTACGCCTTCCGCTATGATAAACGGGAAACGCAAAAAGATGGAGGAGCGAAGCCATGATTAGGATTCATATATTATGACCAGCGAAAAAGTTTAAGCAACAAGTAAGTTATAATTGTTTTAATTTTGATTTTATTTCTTCTCTTTTTTAATTCTGCCAATATAAGTTTGTAAGGGTCTGCGTTTTATTAATAAAATCTAATATTAATTAAAAGTTCTCTCTCATAAAGCTGCATTTTGAATTATGAGTATTAAAATTTACAACACAGTAATTATTTACTCCCGAAATAAACTGTTAAACCCCAACATTTTCAGACAAATTTATTTTTAAAATGATTTAAATTACTAATACTTATTGGGAAAAAAATGATGTATTAGTTTTTAATTCTGAAAGATGTTATGGTTCAAAATAAGAACAATATTTAATAAATACTTAATACGAAATTTTTGTGCGGTTTTTTTTTTTTTTTTTAGCATTTCATTGCAATTTTTCTTTCAGTTTCAAGTTTCCTTTATAAATTTTATGTATCATAATTATATTTTATTTTTTAAATTTTGTTCGCTTCTTCAGATAATTTCGTTGTAGTTTGTTACGTAGAATGTATTGATAATTTTTTTTTTTTTTTTTCTTGTTCGTTTTGTAAAATAATATAAATAATGTGTAAAATATTTGTTAAAATTGTACAGATTATGCTACAAAATATAGTTTAATAAAGCATTGGAAAACTGTCATTCTAATTTTCATGCGTTCAAAAAATATTAAAGCAGTTTTAATTATTTGAAGTACTTATTAAATAATGCTTCGGATTTGACTAATTTAATATTTCTTTAGTGAATTGAAAATTTATGCATATATATTTTTTTAAGTAGTAACTGCAATATAAGTTGTTAATAAAACCCCCTTTTTTTTATTTAAATGGTTAAATATTTTTATTTTGAAAAGAAGTCGTTACTGTGTTACAATTCCAATATTCATTCATAAAATAGAATTTATTGAAAGCTTTTAAAGGTATTATATTTCATATTAAAAATTCATAAGATCTTCAAACTTATATTGACTGAATAATAAAGATGAAATTAATAAAAAAAAAATTAAACAAATATAACTTAAAAAGAGATAAAAATTTAAACACACACAGATTAAAATAAATAAAGAAAACAAAAGAAAATACAAAAGAAAACTAATATAATCCTTTTTTTTTTTTTTTTTTTTTTTGAATGAAAAAAAAACAAACACAATACAGCGTGTTGTAAAATTACAACAGCCTCTTTGAAAATTCAAGCACGAATTTATTTACATCACACTTGAAATTTACCACATATGGTGCCGGAGGTTTTTCTACCCGCACATTGTGATGTAATCTCGCATGTTCATTTTTTACAGTGTGGATTCATGAAATCTTTTGTTCTGCATGTTTTGTTCTGCATTAGGAAAATTTTGTGGACGCTGTATTTCACGATCTAATGAACGGAAATTAATATAAGTTCATATTCGGATGGAACTTGAACTAAGTTAGTGCTGATAAGCTTTTGGGTTATATTACCCGACAGCTGGCGCTGCCGTCCCGTTTTATAATAATTTTTAATCAGGGATGAAAGTGGGAAATGGACAAAAAGTCTAAAAATATGCGTAAAACTAAAAAATAATTTAATTTTTTAATAAAAAGATTAAAGAAACAGGTACAAGAAATCATACCTTCCATAAGAAGAATATATGAAAATAAATTTTTCAAGAACATGTCAAAACAAAGAAAATTAAACAAAAATAAGACTATTTTGAAATAAAAAAATCTAAAACTTACTTTTAAAAAATTAAGAAAAGTCTGAAATTCCTACTAAATCTAAACTAAAAAGAATCTCATATCTATTTAATGCATCATAGAACAAAATTTCACATAAATGTACAGAATGTGGTGTAATTTTTACCAATTGTTGTGAAATGAAGTTGAGCCATAGCTGTGCGATAATTTAAAACAAATTTAACGCTTTTTCTTTCTTTCTTTCTTTTTTTTTTTTCATTTTTAGTCCCCCCGCCTAAAAAAAAAAAATCCTTAAAAAGAAAAAAAGGGCATTCTCAAAGCTATTTCTGTAGGGTATAAAACCGACCTTCTTTCGACATTTAGATTTGTACTTTTCTGACATGAAAATTGTCTGCACTCGACATGGAGAATAATTTTGATAAATAATTCTAATAAATAATTTGTTCTGCGTGAATTTGTTTAAAATAATAAGAAAGTTTTACAATTTCCACAACATACTAGTTTTATTTTACTAAGGAATGAAAAAAAAAAAAAAAAAAAAAAAGAGTGGTTAGTAGATTGCAGAAGTTAATTCTAATTTTTAACATCTTTAACACCAATTGAAATATTATATGAATTATAATGTTGCGTTTCAACCTTTATTTACACGTTAGGTTTGGTCTCATCTCATTTAAGAATGAGTTTTTGTCACAGTATGTTTCATTTTTAGGATAAAAATTTCAAATGATGCAAATGTAAAAAGCACAATCATTTTTTTTTTTTTTCAGATTTGTTTAACAAGTGAATTAGAATTTTCACGCTTTCGCCTGCATTTGAAATGTTATTCCTGTCTTTTGTTTGTAAAAGTGTCTGTTCAAATATGCCATTGTTTGCAGCGAATTCTTAATGTAAATGTGATTATACGAAATTGTGTCACATTGTGACATTCTAAGATTAATCTCTTAGGAAACATATTTTGGGCTCGCGGTTTATTTTTCACCTCTTCGAAAATTTTCAGGCTTTAAATTAAGTTTATCCATTTTTTTAAGTATGTTTTTCTGTATTCTTACAAAGATTTGAGAGAAATAAGCAATATATAATATCAAATTTAGACAAAAAGTATCTTTTAAAAGCATTCCTAAATCTATTGAAACTGTGATTATTAATGAAGTATATTGTTACGCATTAAAAAAAAAAAAATGTACTTACATAAATCACGTGACATTGTGGGTTTGTTCTAACCGGTAACCGTTGCTGCCAAACTCCTCACTAACTTCTTCAGACGTTTCATTAACACTAATCTATTAAACAAAGATTCCTATGAATATACTAATAGTATTGAATAAATTTTAACAATAATTTTGCAGAAACTATTATGCGTTTTTACTGTTATATAAATTAAAAAAAAAAAAAGAAAGAAGAAGAAGAACGTGGGAGTTTTGACTATTTCCTTATTACTCAATACTTAAATTAAAAAAAAATAATAATAATAAATACATTAAATGAAATAATCAATCGCCAATACAAAGGCGGCACCGGCAAGCCGTGCGGGTGTCACACCACCCCTGAGGGGTCTAGATGAGTTGGTATTGACCTTGAGACATCCTCTAACTTGATCGTGAAAGATGACGAGGGTATTAATGAAGAAAATTAATTAAAAAATTTAATGAGTGATTTATTGTAAAAGGTGACGATGGTTTTAAAGTGATGTTTGCGGTATAAGGTAAAAAGTAGGATATTGTTTGTGAGTCATTAGGAAATTAATTAGGAGGTTAATTAAGAGGTTAATTAAGAAATTAATTAAGAAATTAATTAAAAAATTTAAAAAATTGAGAAATAAAAAAGGAATGAATAAAATATACGAATGTGTATGTGTATGTACTATGAAAGAAATAGAGAGGTTTGACTGGGGTTCGAACCCGGTACCTTGCAGTAAAAATATTTCAGTAGTTTTCACGTGTGTGTGAGTGATTTTTATAGTATATGTCTGCACTGTTCTTTTAAAACTATGAATGCTAGTGTCCGAAAAGAATTCAATCGTTTTAATGATATTAATTAGAGAATAATAATTAAGAAAAATATTAATTAAGGATCTTCTTGTAAAAAATCGTCAATTATTTTCCGAAAAAAAGGCAATGAAAGCAAAAATTAAGTATAAAGAACGAAAGAAAGTTTAGAAACATAGATTTTGACTGAGATTCGAACGATTCAACCATTTAAATTATATAAATTTACAGAATAATAATTAATAAAGTATTAATTAAGCATTTCCTTCTAAAAGATTACGAATGTTTTATGAAAAATGACATTGAGAGTTAAAATTAAGTATAAATAATGAAAGAAAGTGTAGCAATAGAGACACCTGACTGAGATTCGAACCCGGCGCCTGTTTGAAGTGAGGAAACAGTAGTTTACAAGTACTTTAACCACTGTTCTTTAGAAATATACCTACACAGATCTTTTTAAACCTAAGAATACAAATGTTTGAGAACGACTCAACCATTTAAATAATATTAATTACAGAATAATTAAAAAATAATAATTGAAGATCTTGCAAAATTCGCTAATACTTTATGAAAAAAGATGATGTATGTGAAAATTAAGTTAAAAGATGTTTAAAATCTCAAATGTATAAGTGAAATTAAATTAGAATGAAAGACGAGAATTGTTTTTTGGAAGATAACTAAAAAGAGTGATTAAAATTTCTTATTAATTACTTAATTGAAGAAAGTTCGTTAAAAAAATACTTTTCATCATAAAGATTTTTTTAATTGTGAATACTAACTAGCATCCATTTTAAACTGTATATATTTTTTTACTAAATAGAATAAAGATCGACTTAATTCGCCAATGGTGACGTCACAATGTTTTTAGGGAAGAAGGTGACCATCCCTTTAAGCATTTTCTTAGAATCGGGGGAGATGCTATTGTACATTCAATACAAGAAAGAGGAGGAAAAATACCAGTTTTGTCGCTACCTTTAACCGTGTTTAAATTTGATTATTGTTAGACGTTTTAAAAATATAAATTCATTTCTTTCTATCTTTAGAAGAATCTTATTGATTATTTGATATACAATATGGGAATATAATAACTTTTAATAATAGACATTTTCAGTAGATTTTTACAAATCGCTACAAAAAATTCATTACAACTTCAGAAAATCAAAAGTTTTTTAGATATAATTTGTAACTTTTTCGAATAATCCTTCACATATTAGACTACACCCTTACATTTCTTTAGTGTAAACCCGTGAAATTTTACCAATAAAATCAGAAATAGGGTTGTAAAAATAAGAATTTGGCATGATTTTAAATAAATTTTAGGATATATCTACAAAAATTTTAGAGTATCTGGCGATAATTCGGATTTGGTGAGAAACACCTAGTATTAATTTCGAGTGGAGTAAAATTTTGTCACATGCTAACTTATTTTTGCGTGAGTGAAGACATCTGTTTTTTAACCTGAATTCAGTACTACATAAAAATTATTTTTTCAAGATGGATGTCAGAACAGATATTATTTTGTTAAATACATTTACTCATATATTCAATAGATCACATCTACGCAAATCAGAACTAGGGATTATAAATCAGCTTAAATTTCGAATGAATGAATTTATCAATTCAGAAATTAGCAATCAACTTTATGAAAATGTTGATATGTTATCTGATGAAAATTTTTATACCTGTTTAGATATTGTTTTAAAAGAAATGATAAAAAATGAAATTAATTGGGATAAAGTTGTAATTTACTTAGTATTTTCAAGTGAACTTATGGCAAAGCGCTTTAAGAGATCTGGAGAGTTTATCATACTTTGGATAAAATTTTTTAATATCTTCCAGAAGTATTTAGGTAGTTGGATTATTGATAATCAAGAATGTATAAAAGTCAAAGAAGTGAAAAAATCATTTTTTCAAAGAATGTGGAGTTTTATCACTCGATCATAATATGAAAATTGTAAAAATATTATCTGCTATGTTGAATTATGTTCAGTTCAATCTGTAAAAGAACAATGTTCAAGAAAAATGTATGTATGTAATGTGAAATTCAAAGTAAATAAAGAACTTTAAATGGGAATTTTGTTTAAGAAAAATTATTTGAAGTAAAATTCATCTTTAAAAAATAAATAAATAAAAATAAAAATAAGTTGATCAATGTAAAAAACTGAAAAATTCACTAAAAATATAAGAAACGCATTTTCACAAAAATAAGATTGTAAATGTAAGATAAAATCACAAAATTACCAGCATAAGAGACTGTAGGTATTCGAAAAAAAATTATGAAGTCAACAATTTTGATGTTAAACAGCACATCTTATTTTACAAAGTACTAAGTTTTTTAAAATCATTTAGTTTGAACTTTTTCAAACTTATACTTATAAACTGAAATTTTTGTGAATGTAAAATTTTTTACACAAAGTATTTTAGAAAAAATATCATCTCAGAAATTAACTAACTTATTTTTAGAATAAAAATATAAGAAACTTATTTTTACTAATGATAAGAATGAAAATGTAAGGTAAAATCTCATTCTTACCAATTTAAGAGACCGCAAGTATTTGAAAAATCATGAAGTATGGAATTTTAATGTTTCACACGTGTTAATAACGCGTCTTATTTTACAAAGTACTAAGTTTTTTTAAAGTCATTTAGTTTGAAGTTTTTCAAACTTATACTTATAAACTGAAATTTTTGTGAATGTAAAATTTTTTACACAAAGTATTTTAGAAAAAATATCATCTCAGAAATTAACTAACTTATTTTTAGAATAAAAATATAAGAAACTTATTTTTACTAATGATAAGAATGAAAATGTAAGGTAAAATCTCATTCTTACCAATTTAAGAGACCGCAAGTATTTGAAAAATCATGAAGTATGGAATTTTAATGTTTCACACGTGTTAATAACGCGTCTTATTTTACAAAGTACTAAGTTTTTTTAAAGTCATTTAGTTTGAAGTTTTTCAAACTTATACTTATAAACTGAAATTTTTGTGAATGTAAAATTTTTTACACAAAGTATTTTAGAAAAAATATCATCTCAGAAATTAACTAACTTATTTTTAGAATAAAAATATAAGAAACTTATTTTTACTAATGATAAGAATGAAAATGTAAGGTAAAATCTCATTCTTACCAATTTAAGAGACCGCAAGTATTTGAAAAATCATGAAGTATGGAATTTTAATGTTTCACACGTGTTAATAACGCGTCTTATTTTACAAAGTACTAAGTTTTTTTAAAGTCATTTAGTTTGAAGTTTTTCAAACTTATACTTATAAACTGAAATTTTTGTGAATGTAAAATTTTTTACACAAAGTATTTTAGAAAAAATATCATCTCAGAAATTAACTAACTTATTTTTAGAATAAAAATATAAGAAACTTATTTTTACTAAAATATTTTTGTACAATGTATTTTAGAAATTTAGATAACTTGTTCTTGAATAAAAATATAAGAAACTTATTTTCACAATAATAAGATTATAAATGTAAGATAAAATCACAAAATTACCAGCTTAAGAGGTTGTAGGTATTCGAAAAAATCACGAAGTCAACAATTTTGGTGTTAACAACACATCTTATTTTACAAAGTGCTAAGTTTTTTAGTCATTTAGTTTGAAGTTTTTCAGACATATGCTTATAAACTGAATTTTTTTGTAAATGAAAAATTTTTTACACAAAGTATTTCAGAAAAAAATATCATCTCAGAAATTAATTAACTTATTTTTAGAATAAAAATATATGAAACTTATTTTTTCTAATGATAAGAATGAAAATGTGAGATAAAAACTCATTCTTACCAATTTAAGAGACTGTAAGTATTTTAAAAATTATGAAGTATGCAATTTTAATGTTTCACATGTATTAATAACGCATCTTATTTTACAAAGCACTAAGTTTTTAAAAGTCATTTGGTTTGAAGTTTTTCACACATATGCTTATAAATGAAATTTTCGTAAATGAAAAATTTTTACACAAATTATTTTAATACAAATTCTATCTCAGAAAAATTAACTTTTTCTTTTTAGGTTGAAAATGTAAGATAAAAATCTAACACTTATCGAATTTAGAAGCTGCAGATGTATGATGAAATCATGAACTTGAAACTTTAAGTATTAACAACCTACCTTCTTTGAAAATACTAAACCACAAGTTTCGACAAATCTATAATCAACTGTTAAAAAACATAGAATATTTTTTTCCCTAAAATGTTTAACGTAGATGCTACATCCATAAAAATACAGAGTGAAAGTGTACAAATTATCTGTTTAGACATGTTGATAAACTAGAATTTTCCACAAGATTCGAGTATTATAGCAAGGTATGGGATAATATTTGGCTAAATTTCCACTAATATTGGCGATAGTTATAAAAATTTGGCATGAAATAAGAGAATTTGGCGTAAATTCTTAAGTAAAACTGATGAACGAAGAAAAAATTTGAATTAGTTACATTCTTTTCTCGCTGTAGAGTTGTCTAAGTTCTCATACTTAGTAGTTTTTAAAGTCTTACTTTTAGAGTGATTTTTTACACTTCGCTAAACTGAAGTACAAAATGAATAATACTTTAACGTCCGAGGAGACACACGTTTCCGTTCAACAAACCCCTTCATCAGGTTTTGAGGATGAGAAGTTATCTAAACTTTTTATTTGTCCAACTTGTAAGAAGCCATTTTTTAAAAAATCCTATCTTGCTAGACATGTCAAGGTTCACAATGATATTAAACCTAATATTTGTTACGTGTGTGAGAAAGGATTTGTTACTTTACATCGTTTAAAAAGACATATGGAAACCCATAGAAAAATTTCCATAAGATACAAATGTGAATATTGTATTGAAAATTTCAATCGCAAGTGTGATTTATTTAAACATAAGAGATTATTTCATCAAAAAGTCTTACCTGAACATCTATGTATTATTTGTAAAGATGCTTTTAAACACAAGTATGAATTGGAAAAACACAAGAGGGTGCATTATCGTAAACCTGAGTATCTATGTGAGGAATGTTCTATAACCTTTACAACAAAACATGCTTTTTCAAACCATAAGCGAAAAAGTCATAAAAAGACTTTACATACATACTGTTGTGACGAATGTACTGATACTTTTTCAAACAGACGACATTTTTTTAAACATAAAAGAAATATGCATAAAAAATCTTTAATGCAAACTAGATGTGATGAATGCAGAGAAACTTTTCAGTGTAAGTATGAATTATTGCAACATAAGAGAAAGAATCATCTTAAAGACTTTAACATACGTAGAAATTGTAATGATCGAAGCACTAACAATGAATTATCAACAGTTAATAATGACAGTGAGAATCTGGACTTGTTAAATTTTTTGGATAATTTTCACATTGAATGTGCGAATGGTGTTTTTGACTTACATTCCAACAACTTTCAGAATGAAAATATAGACTTAGACTTAAAAAATTTTTTGAACAATTCGAATGTAGAATATACAAGTGGAAATAATATTGATGATTTATCTGCCAGAGATGAAAATAAGGACTTAAATAATTTTGACCTGATACAAACTGATTTACCTCTAGTAAACTATGACAATGAAAGTCTGGACTTGTTAAATTTTTCGTATAACTTTAATCCCAAGTGCTTGAATGTTTTTTCTGCTAACGACGAAAATATGAATTCGAATAATTTTAGTGCGAAGGAAAATGAGTTGGTGACAGATAACTTTAACAATGAAAATCTAGACTTGCTAAATTTTTTGAATAACTTTAATACTGAATGTATGAACGATATCCCAACAATATAGATTTGCTGTCTTGTATTATTGTGAATGAATTTCAAATAAAAAGATTTCAATGAAAATGATGTGTTTTAATTTTTATTACAAAATCATCTTTTTTATAATATTTTCTATTAGAATACAAACTGAAGTGTCATCTTTTTCAAAATAAAAACATGTAAAAAGTTTACTTGTGTATTAACGATATACTTTTTCATTACTGTAGTAGAATTGATTGAGTATAATATTTAAACACTAAGTAAAAATTATGCACAATAGTAGTTTTATAAACTATCAAACTTACATCGAAGAAGAAAAAACTTGTAAAATTGTTTTACCACTCAACTGTAAAGTACTTGTGAAAATCTTAAATGAATTTATCTTATTAACAATTTTCCTGAAAAACTAGCTTATAAAAATTTTAGATATAATTATGAAGTTAGTATTTTCCTAAGTATCACGTTTGAATCTTACTTTGAATATACATCATCAAAGTGTTTTATTCTTTAACTAAAATCACAATCTCTATTCCAAAGAGTGTAAAAATAATGTTATAGTAACAACTTAAACTTTTATATATAGATACTTTCACGATTGTATTTTAACTTTTTTTATTTTTTAGAATACAGAAAATATTTTGTAAGAATTGTGAAAGCTTAATTTTAGAAGTTTGTGAAATTTCACAAAATTTTTTAAAACATTTTTGTCAAATGTTTTCTTTATGTCACATCACTTAAAAAAATTTAACTGTTTTTAACAGAATTGCTAACACAAAACATTAAGTTAGAAAATTTATAGATAAAACTTATAAGATACGAAAAACCATATGTGAAGTAATAACAAAAGGTGTATATACTTTCAAGTTTAGACATGGTTCAACAAGCTTGAGGAGACACTAAAACCTGTAGCTGACGTCATAACCCCTGTAGCGTAACTTTTCCCTTACTACTACGTCACAAATGTATAATTTAACAAAAAGTACTTATGTCACCCCACAATTCCTGTCTTGTATTATTTTACTTTGTGTATAAAATCAATGATCTATAAAAAAAGCTTTGTCGTTTTTATACACTTTGAAGTAAAAATTTTCTCCAAAAACATCAAATTATATTTCGCAAGTAGGAATTGATATGTATTTGTTTTAAATATCTCTAAGTTACATTATACCAAAGTATAATTTCTAATATTTAAACAATTCTCACTTTACAAAAATTAACTTGTATGCATTTCTAGATCTTTAATAAAAATCTTTAATTTTTTTATCTCAAAGACTTTAAACTATTCGAGATATGTGCAGCTTAAGTGCAATCCAATACTATTTGCATAACAATGTGGAATATCATATGTTAAGAAAATCTTAAATTTTGAATATTTTTCAGTTATTAAACGAAAAATTGTCTAAAATTAACAATTTTTTACTTATTTATTTATTTATTTATTTTTTATATATTTTTATTTTTTAATTTGTTTTTGCAATAATTTTTTAAAGATTTCTCTTATATTGTGTGTTTATGTCCACGAATGTAACTTAGTGAATTTAGTATTTCTTGTCAAAACTTTTTAGTGTAATTCTCTTCTTTAGTGAAACACTTAGTAAATTTTACACAATTTTTCGTTTAATAGCTGAAAAATATTCAAAATTTAAGATTTTCTTAACATATGATATTCCACATTGTTATGCAAATAGTATTGGATTGCACTTAAGCTGCACATATCTCGAATAGTTTAAAGTCTTTGAGATAAAAAAATTAAAGATTTTTATTAAAGATCTAGAAATGCATACAAGTTAATTTTTGTAAAGTGAGAATTGTTTAAATATTAGAAATTATACTTTGGTATAATGTAACTTAGAGATATTTAAAACAAATACATATCAATTCATACTTGCGAAATATAATTTGATGTTTTTGGAGAAAATTTTTACTTCAAAGTGTATAAAAACGACAAAACTTTTTTTATAGATCATTGATTTTATACACAAAGTAAAATAATACAAGACAGGAATTGTGGGGTGACATAAGTACTTTTTGTTAAATTATACATTTGTGACGTAGTAGTAAGGGAAAAGTTACGCTACAGGGGTTATGACGTCAGCTACAGGTTTTAGTGTCTCCTCAAGCTTGTTGAACCATGTCTAAACTTGAAAGTATATACACCTTTTGTTATTACTTCACATATGGTTTTTCGTATCTTATAAGTTTTATCTATAAATTTTCTAACTTAATGTTTTGTGTTAGCAATTCTGTTAAAAACAGTTAAATTTTTTTAAGTGATGTGACATAAAGAAAACATTTGACAAAAATGTTTTAAAAAATTTTGTGAAATTTCACAAACTTCTAAAATTAAGCTTTCACAATTCTTACAAAATATTTTCTGTATTCTAAAAAATAAAAAAAGTTAAAATACAATCGTGAAAGTATCTATATATAAAAGTTTAAGTTGTTACTATAACATTATTTTTACACTCTTTGGAATAGAGATTGTGATTTTAGTTAAAGAATAAAACACTTTGATGATGTATATTCAAAGTAAGATTCAAACGTGATACTTAGGAAAATACTAACTTCATAATTATATCTAAAATTTTTATAAGCTAGTTTTTCAGGAAAATTGTTAATAAGATAAATTCATTTAAGATTTTCACAAGTACTTTACAGTTGAGTGGTAAAACAATTTTACAAGTTTTTTCTTCTTCGATGTAAGTTTGATAGTTTATAAAACTACTATTGTGCATAATTTTTACTTAGTGTTTAAATATTATACTCAATCAATTCTACTACAGTAATGAAAAAGTATATCGTTAATACACAAGTAAACTTTTTACATGTTTTTATTTTGAAAAAGATGACACTTCAGTTTGTATTCTAATAGAAAATATTATAAAAAAGATGATTTTGTAATAAAAATTAAAACACATCATTTTCATTGAAATCTTTTTATTTGAAATTCATTCACAATAATACAAGACAGCAAATCTATATTGTTGGGATATCGTTCATACATTCAGTATTAAAGTTATTCAAAAAATTTAGCAAGTCTAGATTTTCATTGTTAAAGTTATCTGTCACCAACTCATTTTCCTTCGCACTAAAATTATTCGAATTCATATTTTCGTCGTTAGCAGAAAAAATATTCAAGCACTTGGGATTAAAGTTATACGAAAAATTTAACAAGTCCAGACTTTCATTGTCATAGTTTACTAGAGGTAAATCAGTTTGTATCAGGTCAAAATTATTTAAGTCCTTATTTTCATCTTTGGCAGATAAATCATCAATATTATTTCCACTTGTATATTCTACATTCGAATTGTTCAAAAAATTTTTTAAGTCTAAGTCTATATTTTCATTCTGAAAGTTGTTGGAATGTAAGTCAAAAACACCATTCGCACATTCAATGTGAAAATTAATCAAAAAATTTAACAAGTCCAGATTCTCACTGTCATTATTAACTGTTGATAATTCATTGTTAGTGCTTCGATCATTACAATTTCTACGTATGTTAAAGTCTTTAAGATGATTCTTTCTCTTATGTTGCAATAATTCCTACTTACACTGAAAAGTTTCTCTGCATTCATCACATCTAGTTTGCATTAAAGATTTTTTATGCATATTTCTTTTATGTTTAAAAAAATGTCGTCTGTTTGAAAAAGTATCAGTACATTCGTCACAACAGTATGTATGTAAAGTCTTTTTATGACTTTTTCGCTTATGGTTTGAAAAAGCATGTTTTGTTGTAAAGGTTATAGAACATTCCTCACATAGATACTCAGGTTTACGATAATGCACCCTCTTGTGTTTTTCCAATTCATACTTGTGTTTAAAAGCATCTTTACAAATAATACATAGATGTTCAGGTAAGACTTTTTGATGAAATAATCTCTTATGTTTAAATAAATCACACTTGCGATTGAAATTTTCAATACAATATTCACATTTGTATCTTATGGAAATTTTTCTATGGGTTTCCATATGTCTTTTTAAACGATGTAAAGTAACAAATCCTTTCTCACACACGTAACAAATATTAAGTTTAATATCATTGTGAACCTTGACATGTCTAGCAAGATAGGATTTTTTAAAAAATGGCTTCTTACAAGGTGGACAAATAAAAAGTTTAGATAACTTCTCATCCTCAAAACCTGATGAAGGGGTTTGTTGAACGGAAACGTGTGTCTCCTCGGACGTTAAAGTATTATTCATTTTGTACTTCAGTTTAGCAAAGTGTAAAAAATCACTCTAAAAGTAAGACTTTAAAAACTACTAAGTATGAGAACTTAGACAACTCTACAGCGAGAAAAGAATGTAACTAATTCAAATTTTTTCTTCGTTCATCAGTTTTACTTAAGAATTTACGCCAAATTCTCTTATTTCATGCCAAATTTTTATAACTATCGCCAATATAAGTGGAAATTTAGCCAAATATTATCCCATACCTTGCTATAATACTCGAATCTTGTGGAAAATTCTAGTTTATCAACATGTCTAAACAGATAATTTGTACACTTTCACTCTGTATTTTTATGGATGTAGCATCTACGTTAAACATTTTAGGGAAAAAAATATTCTATGTTTTTTAACAGTTGATTATAGATTTGTCGAAACTTGTGGTTTAGTATTTTCAAAGAAGGTAGGTTGTTAATACTTAAAGTTTCAAGTTCATGATTTCATCATACAGTCCCTGGCCAAATTATTAGACGCACTGTAAGATTCTATGTAAAATCTTAATTATCAGGTGATACTATATAGCTTTATTGTTTTTACTAGATACAATGTATTTTTTTTTATTATTATCCAACTTATTACCTGTTTTTTAACACAAATAAAATACCATAGTTATAGAAAAAATATGTATTTATTAACTCTTGAAAAAATTTGAAATTAATGCAATTAAATGTTAATATTTTGTTGAGCCACCTTTAGCCTCTATGAGAGCTTCAATTATGCATCTGAGGATGGTGATCCCACACATGAATGACCTTTTCCAAGAGTTGCGTTTTATTTATGATCACACCTTTAGCCACTTCTCTCGTCATCAGCTCCCTCACGTTTTCAGTAGGTTTCATATCTGGGCTATTACCCGGCCAATCCAACAGAGGGATTTTTGGCACTTCCAAACAATCTTTAACAGGCCGTTCTGTGCGGCAGGGAGCTCCATCTTGCATAAAAATGAATGGTTATCCATTTGGAAACCATTCTCTGAGCTACAAAACATGTAATTATTAAAAAATTATAGTGCGTCTAATAATTTGGCCAGGGACTGTACATCTGCAGCTTCTAAATTCGATAAGTGTTAGATTTTTATCTTACATTTTCAACCTAAAAAGAAAAAGTTAATTTTTCTGAGATAGAATTTGTATTAAAATAATTTGTGTAAAAATTTTTCATTTACGAAAATTTCATTTATAAGCATATGTGTGAAAAACTTCAAACCAAATGACTTTTAAAAACTTAGTGCTTTGTAAAATAAGATGCGTTATTAACACATGTGAAACATTAAAATTGCATACTTCATAATTTTTAAAATACTTACAGTCTCTTAAATTGGTAAGAATGAGTTTTTATCTCACATTTTCATTCTTATCATTAGAAAAAATAAGTTTCATATATTTTTATTCTAAAAATAAGTTAATTAATTTCTGAGATGATATTTTTTTCTGAAATACTTTGTGTAAAAAATTTTTCATTTACAAAAAATTTCAGTTTATAAGCATATGTCTGAAAAACTTCAAACTAAATGACTAAAAAACTTAGCACTTTGTAAAATAAGATGTGTTGTTAACACCAAAATTGTTGACTTCGTGATTTTTTCGAATACCTACAACCTCTTAAGCTGGTAATTTTGTGATTTTATCTTACATTTATAATCTTATTATTGTGAAAATAAGTTTCTTATATTTTTATTCAAGAACAAGTTATCTAAATTTCTAAAATACATTGTACAAAAATATTTTAGTAAAAATAAGTTTCTTATATTTTTATTCTAAAAATAAGTTAGTTAATTTCTGAGATGATATTTTTTCTAAAATACTTTGTGTAAAAAATTTTACATTCACAAAAATTTCAGTTTATAAGTATAAGTTTGAAAAACTTCAAACTAAATGACTTTAAAAAAACTTAGTACTTTGTAAAATAAGACGCGTTATTAACACGTGTGAAACATTAAAATTCCATACTTCATGATTTTTCAAATACTTGCGGTCTCTTAAATTGGTGAGAATGAGATTTTACCTTACATTTTCATTCTTATCATTAGTAAAAATAAGTTTCTTATATTTTTATTCTAAAAATAAGTTAGTTAATTTCTGAGATGATATTTTTTCTAAAATACTTTGTGTAAAAAATTTTACATTCACAAAAATTTCAGTTTATAAGTATAAGTTTGAAAAACTTCAAACTAAATGACTTTAAAAAAACTTAGTACTTTGTAAAATAAGACGCGTTATTAACACGTGTGAAACATTAAAATTCCATACTTCATGATTTTTCAAATACTTGCGGTCTCTTAAATTGGTAAGAATGAGATTTTACCTTACATTTTCATTCTTATCATTAGTAAAAATAAGTTTCTTATATTTTTATTCTAAAAATAAGTTAGTTAATTTCTGAGATGATATTTTTTCTAAAATACTTTGTGTAAAAAATTTTACATTCACAAAAATTTCAGTTTATAAGTATAAGTTTGAAAAAGTTCAAACTAAATGATTTTAAAAAACTTAGTACTTTGTAAAATAAGATGTGCTGTTTAACATCAAAATTGTTGACTTCATAATTTTTTTTCGAATACCTACAGTCTCTTATGCTGGTAATTTTGTGATTTTATCTTACATTTACAATCTTATTATTGTGAAAATGCGTTTCTTATATTTTTAGTGAATTTTTCAGTTTTTTACATTGATCAACTTATTTTTATTTTTATTTATTTATTTTTTAAAGATGAATTTTACTTCAAATAATTTTTCTTAAACAAAATTCCCATTTAAAGTTCTTTATTTACTTTGAATTTCACATTACATACATACATTTTTCTTGAACATTGTTCTTTTACAGATTGAACTGAACATAATTCAACATAGCAGATAATATTTTTACAATTTTCATATTATGATCGAGTGATAAAACTCCACATTCTTTGAAAAAATGATTTTTTCACTTCTTTGACTTTTATACATTCTTGATTATCAATAATCCAACTACCTAAATACTTCTGGAAGATATTAAAAAATTTTATCCAAAGTATGATAAACTCTCCAGATCTCTTAAAGCGCTTTGCCATAAGTTCACTTGAAAATACTAAGTAAATTACAACTTTATCCCAATTAATTTCATTTTTTATCATTTCTTTTAAAACAATATCTAAACAGGTATAAAAATTTTCATCAGATAACATATCAACATTTTCATAAAGTTGATTGCTAATTTCTGAATTGATAAATTCATTCATTCGAAATTTAAGCTGATTTATAATCCCTAGTTCTGATTTGCGTAGATGTGATCTATTGAATATATGAGTAAATGTATTTAACAAAATAATATCTGTTCTGACATCCATCTTGAAAAAATAATTTTTATGTAGTACTGAATTCAGGTTAAAAAACAGATGTCTTCACTCACGCAAAAATAAGTTAGCATGTGACAAAATTTTACTCCACTCGAAATTAATACTAGGTGTTTCTCACCAAATCCGAATTATCGCCAAATACTCTAAAATTTTTGTAGATATATCCTAAAATTTATTTAAAATCATGCCAAATTCTTATTTTTACAACCCTATTTCTGATTTTATTGGTAAAATTTCACGGGTTTACACTAAAGAAATGTAAGGGTGTAGTCTAATATGTGAAGGATTATTCGAAAAAGTTACAAATTATATCTAAAAAACTTTTGATTTTCTGAAGTTGTAATGAATTTTTTGTAGCGATTTGTAAAAATCTACTGAAAATGTCTATTATTAAAAGTTATTATATTCCCATATTGTATATCAAATAATCAATAAGATTCTTCTAAAGATAGAAAGAAATGAATTTATATTTTTAAAACGTCTAACAATAATCAAATTTAAACACGGTTAAAGGTAGCGACAAAACTGGTATTTTTCCTCCTCTTTCTTGTATTGAATGTACAATAGCATCTCCCCCGATTCTAAGAAAATGCTTAAAGGGATGGTCACCTTCTTCCCTAAAAACATTGTGACGTCACCATTGGCGAATTAAGTCGATCTTTATTCTATTTAGTAAAAAAATATATACAGTTTAAAATGGATGCTAGTTAGTATTCACAATTAAAAAAATCTTTATGATGAAAAGTATTTTTTTAACGAACTTTCTTCAATTAAGTAATTAATAAGAAATTTTAATCACTCTTTTTAGTTATCTTCCAAAAAACAATTCTCGTCTTTTATTCTAATTTAATTTCACTTATACATTTGAGATTTTAAACATCTTTTAACTTAATTTTCACATACATCATCTTTTTTCATAAAATATTAGCGAATTTTGCAAGATCTTCAATTATTATTTTTTAATTATTCTGTAATTAATATTATTTAAATGGTTGAGTCGTTCTCAAACATTTGTATTCTTAGGTTTAAAAAGATCTGTGTAGGTATATTTCTAAAGAACAGTGGTTAAAGTACTTGTAAACTACTGTTTCCTCACTTCAAACAGGCGCCGGGTTCGAATCTCAGTCAGGTGTCTCTATTGCTACACTTTCTTTCATTATTTATTCTTAATTTTAACTCTCAATGTCATTTTTCATAAAACATTCGTAATCTTTTAGAAGGAAATGCTTAATTAATACTTTATTAATTATTATTCTGTAAATTTATATAATTTAAATGGTTGAATCGTTCGAATCTCAGTCAAAATCTATGTTTCTAAACTTTCTTTCGTTCTTTATACTTAATTTTTGCTTTCATTGCCTTTTTTTCGGAAAATAATTGACGATTTTTTACAAGAAGATCCTTAATTAATATTTTTCTTAATTATTATTCTCTAATTAATATCATTAAAACGATTGAATTCTTTTCGGACACTAGCATTCATAGTTTTAAAAGAACAGTGCAGACATATACTATAATTATCACTCACACACACGCGAAAACTACTGAAATATTTTTACTGCAAGGTACCGTGTTCGAAACCCAGTCAAACCTCTCTATTTCTTTCATAGTACATACACATACACATTCGTATATTTTATTCATTCCTTTTTTATTTCTCAATTTTTTAAATTTTTTAATTAATTTCTTAATTAATTTCTTAATTAACCTCTTAATTAACCTCCTAATTAATTTCCTAATGACTCACAAACAATATCCTACTTTTTACCTTATACCGCAAACATCACTTTAAAACCATCGTCACCTTTTACAATAAATCACTCATTAAATTTTTTAATTAATTTTCTTCATTAATACCCTCGTCATCTTTCACGATCAAGTTAGAGGATGTCTCAAGGTCAATACCAACTCATCTAGACCCCTCAGGGGTGGTGTGACACCCGCACGGCTTGCCGGTGCCGCAGTGCCACCCCCTCCTGATGGTAAACCGGCCTTTCTTACCTACTGTAGTTACTAACATTTTGGAACCTTTTTACTACAAAATACAGTTTGAATAAAATTAATAAATAATACGATTTTCCTTAGGATATGTTAGCGATAAATTTTTAAAATATGTGTAAATCGCAAAGGGCGATTGCCTTATATGTATCTGACATAATACACCATTCATTAGAATAGAAGGGAAAAAAAAAAAAAAAAAAAAAAAAAGAATTTATTGTCTTATTGAAAAAAGGAGAATGTAAAACTTTCGAGATTGAATAAAATATTAAAGCTAAGCTTGCGCATGCCTAAACTACCTAAAATCTGAAAAGTACAGTGGCTGAAGAAATGTCAAAAAACGAATGCAAATAATGCCAGCGTCATTAATAATACTACTGTGATGACATGTATTTTTTTTTACAGGTTATAATTGCTGCTCTTTATAATATATTATACATCTAAATATAATTTATATGTATTCCTTTCCTTAAAAAAAAGAAAGAAAAGAACTAAGGAAAGCTTTGTAGAACAATTTCAAATTTTTAAAAAACTCACTTTTATTTGCTTTAAAATTTTATGCTAGTATAATTTTTTCATGCTGTATTTTTTTACTGCTTAAATTGATTTAAATCGTTTAATTATTTTTAATTTGCCAATTAAAAGAAAAGTAAAGCTTTTTAGAATTACTTTTTTCCCTGTATTATTATTATAATTAATTTACTTTTTAATTTTTTAATTATTTATTTGCTTTTAACATTTCAATTTACGTATTTTCCTGCCTTATTGGAAACTTTTTAAATTGATAATTATTTTTCGTTACTTCTTCACGATTTTTTTCTGTTTTTTTCTCTTTCTCTTTGAACTTTAAAAAATTATATTAAACGTTTCCTATTAAAATAACTATTGCTATATATATATATATATATATATATACATATTTGTATCATTATATACATATTATATATGCGTATTTATAACTGTATATAGCTGTTTGTGAGTAGATAGATTCATATACCTTAGTGTAACCAAGAGCATATATGTATCTACATGTATATGTATTTATGTATAAGTGTGTGTAAGCATATATACATATAACTTATATAAAAAAATTTCCAGTTATTTTCATGTTAGTTTATATTAAAAAAAATTATTATTTATTTTTTTTTTCCTCTTGAAGAGAATGAAGTAAACTTTGACATCAAAATTTTTAATTTTATTCTCAAAAATGGTATAAAATTGAAATTTTGTTGATACATTAAACTTTTTAGTTGATTTTTCATGACTTTGGATTGCAACGTACTGTTCATCACTATTTTGAAACTACTTGAAATATACTTTCAGACCGCGGCTGTTAAAAAAAAAAAAAAAAAAAAAAAAAACCTTGCTAAACAAATATTTGTTTTTTCCCATTTTAATTATTTGAACCGTTTTAACTAAAATGTTTTATAACAAAAAACACTAGAAAAAATGATAAAAGTAAATGATAAAATACATTCAAGAACGCACACACATATAAACACATATATCATGTACACTTAACACGCATGTTGATGAATGTATATGTATGCATATATGTACCAGATGTTTTATAGGAAAAGTATTCAAAAAAGTGATTCTGTTTTTACAAATTTTTAAAATGTTTAAAGCTTTTAAAAGTGTTTATAAAATGAAATTTTTTTCTAATGGCTGGAAAAAATGCACACATAACAATAATTTTTTTTTTTTTTTTTTTTTTTTTTTTTTTTTAAGGTTAAATATAGACAAAGATTTTTAACAAATTAAGAAAATTTCGAACAATGAAAAGTTTTTAAAGCGTTCAATAATTTAATAATTTTTTTAAAAAAAAGTGTGTGGCACTAGTGAAAAATAAATTAAAAAAAAAGTATAATTTTAAAAAGTAAATAAATAAACGGTTAAAAAATGCTTACAATTACTAGGAAAAAATAAGTATTAAAAAATATGTTTATAATGAAAAAGAATTTAAATATTTATAACAAAGTAACAATTATAAAAAAAATGAATAATAAATTTTTTTACGAATAAAAACATTAATAGGAATATGTTGACCAAATTATTAGGATTTTTTTTAATTTTTTTTTTTATATTTAAAAAAAAAAAATATATATATAGGGAACGAATTGACCTTGAACTTTAGACATGCAAAGAACATTTACACATTCTTTTTCCGCTATCGATTTAATTACGAATGCATTTAGGAGACCAACTGCAAATTAAAGAAAAACACAAACATTTTGGATTACCCTGTATCATAAAATTCGACAAATCCCTTGTTACTTTAACACAAAATTTCTTATACTCCGAGTAATTATATCTCTGCTGGCCACCGAAGCGGGTGAGCCATCCCCTCCGAAGAGGATCAAAATTGCGATGGCATGTCTCCGGACCATCCTTAGGGATGCGTTCCAGACCGTCGCCAATTACCCATTGCGAAACACTAGTACGACGTTAAACCCAACCAACCAATCAGTCACTATATTTTTATGATTTTTTGTGGGAATCGCTGGATTATTTAGACCGACTTTTTTTTTTTTTTTTTTTTTTTTTTTTTCATCAAAAATTAGTAATTTTTTCGGCATGTTTTTTGTTTCTAACAAGAGTAGATTTCAACAAAATTTTACAAAACCTTCAGAAAACTTTACAAAGCATTAGAGAATTATTACTCGGAAACAAAAAACCACACGCGTAGTTTTCGCTGAGATATGCGTATTTGTAGTAAATATTTTTTATTTTATTATTATTATTATTATTGTTGTTGTTATTATTATTATTTTTGCTGCGCGCATGTGATAACGATAGAAATTTTTTTGTTACATAAGTTGAAAGTTATGTATATTGGGCAACTTTATCCTGTCAAAAGTTCATTTGAATAGAGAAAAAAAAAAAAAAATAATAAACAAATTATCGGTAAAAGATTGAGTTAGATTTTTGATATTTAACAGAGTTAAAATTTCAAACTTTTTTTTTTTTTTTTTTTTTTTTCACTTTTCATGCATTTAAATTGGAGATTCAATTATTTCACTTACGTTGCAAAAGTTCTTTTTTGTGAAAACCCCTATGAACTCAATAAATAAAAATGTGTTATAGTTACAAGTCCATTCATTAGGGTTCTTTCATAAAAACGAAATTTGGACACGTAGGTGAAATAATTGTCTGTCCAAATTAAAAACGTGGCATGCGAATGAAGTTTCCCCTTATGAAGTTTCAACTCTGAAAAATATCTGAAATTTTGCTCATTCTTTTGCCGATAATTTGCTTAATTTTTAATCTATTCAAATGAACTTTTGAGACGTATTTTCTAATATAGCTGTCTTTCAAACTATGTAACAAAAAAATTTCTATCCTTCATGCATGCGCAGTAAGAAATAATTACTGCAAGCACTCATATCTCAGCAAAATTTACGTGCGTGAATTTAATATTTCAGAATAATTGTTCTCTTACATTATGTCAAGTTTTCTAAAAGTTTTGTAAAATTTTGTTCAAATCCGCTCTTGTTATAAGCAAAAGACTTACATAATTATACATATATATATATTTGTTTAAAAAATCGTGCGATTTCAATAAAAAAGTATGCAAATAGTACGCATAGTATGTAAAATTATATGTTAAAGTTACAAGTCATTTGTAGCATTTTATGTTAATCCAAAATATTTGTGTTTTTCTTCAATTTGTGGTTAGATCCCTAATTGCTTTCGTGACTAAATTGGTACTGAAAAAATGTGAGTTTATAAATGTTCTACGCACGTCTAAAATTGAAGGTCATTTCGTTCAGTATTTTTTTTAGAATATTGAAAAAAAAAAGTAAATTAAATAAAAAAAAATTCCTAATAGTTTGGCCAACACTGTAGTTTGAGAGGAAAAAAACTTAAAAATCTGATTAAAATCATAAATATATTTATAAACCATAATATATGCATATATATATACAGGGCGCGAAATTTCCGCTCACCAGCTCACCATTGACGAGTGGATTTTTTACTCTGGCGAGTAAAAATTTGGTTTCGTTATAGATAAAATTCTTACATGATACGGTGACAGAAAACATTATTTTTATAGATTTAAATATGGCAAAATCTTGTCATCTTATAACCTCATATTTAACCTCTCCTTTTTAGATTCTCGGAGAGCCGAGTCTGTGTGTGCGCTGCCCGAGATCACTTCAAAAAGGGGGAAGGAAAAATGCTTAGTGCATACCATTGAGTGCATACATGAAATTTTTTATCTCTTCTGCAGTTTCGTTTTTCCAACTGTTATTTCTGCAAGCAGAGTGACACTAGACGAGCAGAGAGCCTCTTTGCCAGTCGCCCACTATCCGAGAGCAGAGACGCGTGAAAGTCTGCCTATGCGATATTGTCACATAAAAATAAGCCCGAGCCCTTTTAAAGATACTGCCTATGTTTATTTAGTTGAATAATGATAAAAAAAAAAAAATAAATAAATAAACAGTTCATATTTTTCAGTTTTTTACTGAAACGTCAATGACTTGCGCTTGTAATGATTTGTAAGCAACGATTTTATCGAAAAAGTTATTCCGAAATTGCTATTTCAAATGACAACAATGAACAAGTTATACACAACGACATGTCGTCTGATTACAAAAAGTTTAATGGACAAAAAAGACATTTCTAATATAAAAAGTTAAGTAAATAAATAGATAAATAAGGAAGCTAAAACTTCCATAATAAAAAGGTTTTCACAGGATAGTGTTTGACAAAGAATTTTTACCTTAATTTTTTCTTTAATGACTCTTTGCATTTATTTTATTAGATATTTTAGCATTTTTCAAATCTCAAATGCAATACATTATAATGATTTTTAATTATAGATGATTATGAAACATGATGATATGTGACACACTTTTAATATGTATAATTTTAGACATATTTGTAAAAACCTTTCAAATAGTTAGGAAAAATAAAAAACCCAAAATACGTTAAAAAAGAAAAAAAAAAAAAAAAAAAAAAAAAAAGAAAAGAAAATGACAACCCTATTTTGTGGCGAATAAAAGTTGTTTTCGGCGAGTGTAATTTGAGTTGAAATTTCGGTCCCTGTATATATATATATTAATTGAAATTATATTAATTGAAATATATATATATTAATATATATATATTAATTGAAATTAATAGTTTCGAAAAATAGTACATTTTAATTTGTATATATTAAAAATCGGTTTAAAGAAATGTTGACAAATTTTGAAACGTTTTCATTTAAATCTGATAAGCTTAACTTAAATTTGATTATTATATATATATATATATATATGTGTGTAGATAATTGTCGGAATAGTTAGGGTCGTTCATTTTGGTACTTAAGTAGTTGAAACATTGGGCTTGTGTGTGGTGATTTTTCTTCTCTCCTCCTAAACAGTAGCAGATTTTAGAACAATATTTCATGTTTTTGCTTTTGTTATGTGAAATAAATATTTTAAGTCCATAAGGATTAAGCCATGGTTAATACGTATAATGTCTTTGATAATTTTCATCAATGTACGGCTAATTATGAATTGTAGCTACGACAAAATGGAACCTATGCTATTTTCTTTTTCTGCGATAAATTACATTTTTTTTTTTTTTTTAAATAAAAGATGAATTTATAAATAGTTTAGCAAGATTCAATTTTTATTTATCTAAATTTAAATTGTATATTGCATATAAAAACACTGCTATATATATATATAATTTTCTCTTTTCTTCTGTTTTTTTTTTTTTTATATATATATAGATATATATTATTATTTATTTAAAATTTTTAGTGATTCGTGATGAACTATTCTACTTTTGTTTATTCTTAAAATGTTTTTAGAGTATTGAGTTAATTTAAATAATTTTTAACTAAGAAAACAATTCTAAACAAAAAGCTGATAACCGTCACAGCTTTTTCCTTTTAAAAACTGGACAAAAAAAAAAAAAAAAAAAAAAAAAACATATAAAATTTTATAAAATTTTACTAAAGTTCATTGATTCTTTTTATTGTAGTTATAAAATTTCTGTCTTAATAGAGAATTAATACTGCAATATATGAAGATACTGACCACAATGGAATGCTATTAGAAAGAATTAACAACCAGCAGTTTCAATATTTAGGAATGCTTTTTACATAAATAAAATTTTTAGTTTCAATTCGAAAATGTATATTGTTACTTTTTTTTTTTCAAAGATTTGTGAGCAATATAAAAAAAAATATATATATATATGTTTTTTTTAAATTAAAGATGGATTTACATGAATACTGGACAAATCATTACAGGACAATACATTTTAAATTTTCTATATTATTCTAACAAAAAACTGTTTTTTAGAAGTTATGTCCTGAAACGCTGTAATTTGTCAGATTTAAGGATACATTCTCATGAAAACCAAATACATGTGTAATATCTACTACCAGATCCTATGGAAAGTGAATTATTAAAATTCATATTTCTTTTCTGATTCGTCTTGCAAATGAAACGTGGAAGAACATTTGTAAATTAGTTGTTTCCTTGTATGTGATTTTTTTTTCCTCCAGAGCTGAAATATTATATATTATAAATTATGATTGATTACGTTATCTTAAAGAAACTGCGACCGTAAAAAAAAAAAAAAAAAAAAAAAAAGACCCGAAAATAGTTGAAAAAGTTTTATGAAACGTCGCAATTCTTGTAAAAATTTCGAGTCGAGTAGAAGGAGTAGTTTTTGCTTAATTTTTAAAAGTGTCCCTCATTGGTGGCGGTGTTCAAATTTAGTCTGACTATTGAATCGTGGGATCTAGGCCTCACTCTTGAGGAAGACGCCTTTTTAAAATACATTATATGAAGAACTTATGAAAGGTGGATATGGATGGATGTTGTACGATGTATAAAAATCAGAATTTTAATCTGTACGATATCCATACTTCGAAAATATTCACTCTTATTTACTAGACAAATTGTTTAAAGGAAAAAAGAAAGAAAAAAGAAATGAATGGAGAGTCACTGTTAAAAATTTCTGTAAATTTAATGTAAATATTTATCCAGAGTCTCTGTAAACTTACAGTAATTCTTAGTTAAAAGTGAATAATCGAGATTCTCAATCTTTATTCTGTTTTTTTACCTGATTTTTTTATTTAATCTTTTAATTAGAATTAAAAATGGCTGTTTCTATTTTAGAAAAAGCATTCCAAGTCCGAAATATATTCTCACCAAAAATTAATTAAATTAATATTAGTTATTAAAATGAATGTATATAATAAGTTTTTTAACATTTCCATTAACTTTTCTCTGTAATTTTACGTAAGACTTAAGATAATAGATTACGCAGAGATTTCTATTGAAATTTTTAACAGTGTAGATTGACGTAAAATATTTCTTGTAGTGCAGTCTATGTCACAAGCTTAACTTAGAAAGAAAATATCAGCCACGACGTTTTTATCACTACATTTTTTTTTTTTTTTTTTTTTTTTTTTTTAGAAAATAAAACATTAATTGAAAATTCGAGCTTTCTAGTTCTAGAGGAACTAAAATTTACGTATAAACGTATTTTGATATGAAGGAGAAATCAAATCGTTCCATATATACACTATCTACCAATAAGTATTTGGACACTTTCAAATTTAGACATTTTGTCAAATATCTAGAAAAGTTCTCTAGGAATCATCTTGAAACTTTAGAAGTATAAAGAACATTTTATTCCTCATATATTTCAGCAAAAATTTTGTCCTGAAGAGGAAAAGGGGACCAGTAAAAAATTAAACAAATGTCTAAATGTTTTGAATCACCCTGTAAAAATTAATGCTTGACATACATTTTGTTAGTGGTATAAGAATTTTTTTACTTATCTATATACATTTTTATGAGACTACCACATATATTCATGGAGATATAAATATTTCTTTAAAAAAATGCAAAAAAATTACCACTTTTTTAATTATAACACGTAGGGTATTAGACCCAGTGAAAAGCCATTTTTAGAAAACTTGACATACTACATTAGGTACAGTCGGTAACAAAAGTGTCCGAACACTAGCCAAAATTTCTATGTAAAAAAAGTACACTTCATACTGTTTTGCTCAATAAATCCTTGACGAATCATGTTCTTACACTGATTAAGAACAGGATTCGACAAGGATTTATTTAACAAAACCGTATGAAGTGTACTTTTTTTACAAAGGAATTTTCGTTAGTGTTCGGACACTTTTGTTACCGACTGTACAACCTACTGCAATTAGAATACAAAATTTTAACCTTAAATTTTAACCTACTGCAAAATTTTACCTTACGAAATATGAGCATTTTTAGTAAATAATTTTAAACTGCACATGCGCAAGGTTTAGCGAAATGTCATTTGCATTATTTAATAGCTTAAAGTATTGAGCTATTTCTATAAAAACCCCAAACAAATACCATGTAAATTCAAAAAATTATGAGACACAGAATGGACAGAATTTCAGCTCCTCTCAAAATAAAAGCTAAACTATAAGGGGTTTTACTCACATTTTTATTTTCATTCAATCAATGCCCAATGATAATAAAGTGTTCGCTGACTGTAAATAACTATTAATACCCCCCCCCCCTCCCCCATCATCATCTTTTTTTTTTTTTTTTTTTTTTTTTTTTTGAGACGAACTGAAATTCTGTTCATTTTATCTCTCATATTTTTTTTTAATTTATACGATATTTTTTTCGGAGTTTCATAAAAGTAGGTCAATATTAATGGCTATTATACTATGCAAATTAAATTTCGCTAAATCTTGCGTATGCGTAGTTAATAATTATTTAGTAAAATTGCTCATATTTCGTAAGATATTTAAACTTTTTTCATTCTGATGTCAGTAGGTTATGCTTAATGTGGTGTGGCAAGTATAATAAAAATGGCTTTTCACTGGGTCTAATGCCCTACGTGCTATAATTAAAAGAGTGGTATTTTTATTTATTTATTTATTTATTTAGCAATTTTGCAATTTTTTAAAGAAACGTTATATCTTCATGAATATACATGGTAACCACATCAAAATTTATACAGATAGTTAGAAGAATCCTCATAATCACTTGATACAGCCAAAGTGCATTTCAAGAATTACTTTTTACAGGGTAATCCAAAACATTTTGATTTTTATTTAATTTTTTACTGATCCCCTTTTCCTTTGCAGGACAAAACTTTTACTGAAATATATGAGGTATAATATGTTCTTCACACTCCCAAATTTTCAAGATATTTTCTGAAGAACTTTTCTAGATATCTGGCAAAACGTCTAAATTCGAAAGTGTCCAAATACTTATTGGTATATAGTGTGTAATAATCCAAATAAAGACTATCGAAAAGTTTTATTGAGAAGTTGTTACTCTTTACTTTGTTCACTTAAGATTTAACGAGGAATTACTGATATAATACTAAACAAGTAAAAATTTTAAACAAATTTATTTTTATAACTATCAATTATTTTTACAACCCTTTTTTCTGGAGGACGGCTTCTCATAATGATCCTTGGCTTCTCTATCCTCCCCGGCGGCGAGGGAAGGGGGGTATGATTGGTAGTTAGGGTCGATCTGATCTCTTGGAAATATCCTTTTGTGTTTCTTAAAACCTCTCTTGAAGGGAGCCGTGCTTCCCTTTATTGAGGTTTGTTTACTGTAAACAAACATTTTCAAAGAATTATTTTTCTTTTTATAAATCTTTTTTAAAACAATAAAAGTCTCAGAATCAAAGTTATTTTATTTTATTTTAAAGTCAACTTCCATCAGCTATAAAAATGTAGGAATTAGAAACAGATTCAAATACATATTTAAAATTGTTTGAATTCTTCATTAATAAAAATATTCATGAATTGTCATTTTTTTTTTTCAGGAATTATACTTTAATAATATATATATATAAAATAATTTGTACTTTTATTTATTTTATATAGAATTTTTCTATTGATTTTGTGTCATTATTTCAAGATATGAAATATAATAATTGAAAATCATATATATTAGACATTTTTGATTTCCTTTATATTCATTTTTCACATCGAATACTTTGATAAAAATTAAGTAGAAAATTGGTTATAAATTAAACTATGCAAATTTTCCTATCTTTCATATAATATTGCTTATTACTATTTCCAATTAATATATTATATTAAGAAAAAATATATACAGTATATATCACTTATAAATTGAAATATCTTAACAAAAACAGTGTATTTATATTATTTTATGCATATTTTTAGTTACATTCATGCCTCCTAATATTAAATAAATAAATTATTATAAATTATGCATTATCATTGGAAAATTTTAAAGAAAGTGTACATTTGAAATAATTTAAATTCTACATATTCAACTGCACTACAATTTTATATATTATGTATAAATAAATAAATAAAATAAAATAAAACAGAATGTATAAATAGTTTTCTAACAAATATTTGAGATATTCCCTTTGATATTAAAGAGATTATTGATATACTCCCTTAAAACTGAGCAAATGAAAGGCAATGTTTATCATTTATCATTAATAAACATTAAGAGGATCATTTAAGCTGTTTATCTTCTCCCCTTCCTTCCTGCTAATATTTACAATTTTATTATTATTATCAATTTAGAAAATATCGGCTGTATGGAAATTTAATTCTATCTTAGTATTATATGCAAATATTGTATTTACTATTAAGTCATAAAAACAACTTATTTATTTCATTTTATCTATTTTTTAGTTATATTTGTGTCTCCTACCTTTAAATTAATAAATAAATGAAAGCAAAATAAACAGAAAGCATTAATTTATTTCTAGGCATGGGTTCGATATATTCTGATTATGATTGTTCATTTAAACAACACTATAACACATTTAAAAATTATTCAAGACTTCATAAAATACTGAAAATATACCATCTCTAAAAACAGTTTTAATTCTTGAGTGCAAAATTTTCAGAGTTTGTTCAGGATGGCAAGAGGGAAAACTTTGACAGTAGATGAGAGGATAAAAATCGACTTTATGCGTGGTAAAGGCTTTAGCAATCGTGAAACTGGGGTGAGAATTTAAAGAAGTAAGAGTGTTGAACGAAATTATATAAAAAAGGAGCAAATTATGGGAAAAAAGCATATAAGAAACGAACAGGAAAGCTCACCAGTTACAACAAACGTCGAATATACAACGCTGCAAAGTATAAGAATATTTCTTGTGCGAAGATAAAGGCTCAATACAAGCTGGGTGTTCATCGGACAACCATATTGAGAACTATTAAAGCTGCAACATTCATTAAATTTAAAAAAATGAAGGCGAAACCACCCCTCGCTCAAAAGCACAAAGATATGCGGTTGGAATGGGCAAGAAAATGGATTCTAGATCGACTAAATTGAGAAAAAGTCATCTTCTCAGATGAAAAAAAGTTTA
The DNA here is from genome assembly GCA_963930645.1 of Salticus scenicus. NCBI lineage: Eukaryota > Metazoa > Arthropoda > Arachnida > Araneae > Salticidae > Salticus > Salticus scenicus. Next base: position 285,970,939 of record OZ005657.1, on the reverse strand, counting down.
ATCTCGATGGCCCGGACGGATTTCATAGCTACTGGCACGATTTGAGAACCGAAGAAATGTACTGTTCAAAACGTCAATCTGGAGCGGGGTTTGTCATGGTGTTGCAGTCATAGGTTTTAAAGGGACTTTCAAATTAGAGTTCGTAGAGAACATTATGAACTCTGTAGATTATGTCCAGATGCTCACAAGGAACCTCCGCCGTGAACCAGTCAAGAAAGCTGGAAGAAATTATATTTTTCAGCAAGATTGTGCATCTGTACATACAACACATATCGTGAAAAAGTGGTTCCGTGACAATAAAATTAAAGTTCTGAAATAGCCCTCAAAAAGCCATGATTTAAACATAATGGAGAACGCATGGGGTATTCTGGTTCGCCGTGTTTACGTAAACGGAAGGCAGTTTAACACAACAGATGAACTAAAATCGGCCATTCTATTAGCTTGGAAGACAATCAGCTTAGATGACCTCATGCCACTATATCAGTCAATGCCAAGGCGTTTACTGGCTGTTCTAGAAGCCCATTGTGGCTTTACAAAGTATTAGATACAATATTTGTTACTCAGTTATTTATTTTTTACGTGTTCTTGAATCATACACATACAAATTGCATCAAGTGTCACACATTCATATTTTTTTTATTACACTTCTACACCATTCTAATTCTTAAAGCTATGGTGCGTTTCCCAGGTAGCACAGTATGGTATTTTCAACGGTGAACAAACGGCAATGCATTCCGTTGAATTATCGTTTTTCCGTAACGTTAATAATCTGAAAATATGTCTCGTTGATTTCCTCATCTTTCAACGGTTGTTTTAATACATTTTACAACGTAAAAAAAACCGTTGTAAAAGGGTTGTACGAAAACGCAATATTTTCTTTTTTTTTATAACCTAAAAAGAAATGTTGTAAAATGGTTGTTCAGAATCGCAATACTGTTGTGCTTTTTATATCAGTTTTCAACGCCTTTTTTTATGTCTTATAAACGTTAAAATCCAAGAAAGATAGCTATCTCCATATATCCATTGAATTTTTGTTTCTAAAATATTGCTAATAATTTAAAAAAGAAAAAATTCCTTTGTTAAAAAAAAAAATATATATATATATGGAACATTCTTTTTTACTTAATTTTTAGACTTTTTTTATTACGAATTTTATTACTTTTTTAATACTCAATATACGAAAATATTAGATTCGTAAAAATTTTCAACTTCCGTTTTTCGAGGAAAGCAATAGTAGTGTTACATTATATATAGATATATTTTCTCAGTAAATATGAAAAAAGTAAAATTTTACAAAAGTACAGTTTTAGAAAAGAGTATTAAATATTTAAAGTTAGATCGAACCCTGAAAATTTAAGACAAGTATTCAAACATAAAATTAAAGAAGGGAAAAAGAAACACTTACTTCATTACTTGAAAAATCTTGTTTAAATAAATACAGCATCCACAATTAGACGAGAACTATGTAATTTTTAATATTATGCTAGCAGGTAAACACACCCAAAACCAAAGAATATTATAACTTTGAGCTTTTAAGGGAATTTACCAGCTAGCAAGTTGTTTGGAAATTACGTAAAATGTCAGAAAACTTTCGTACCATTTTAACAGGAAAGCGATATTCATCTTCTTTCACATCACATTCACTTTCAAAATGGCACGCGTCGTATCGTAAGACGCTTTTAAGGTTTGCCACAATATACTTGGCGATTTCGCAAGTAGAACGGGAGAAAGCGTATAATATGAACACCATCGTTAGTTACGGTTTCCGAAAGCCAAAGAACATTCTACTATACTTGTTAATATAATTTGCCGAAAGCTTCCCTCATTATCATGTTAGAAATTCTTTCGCAGCACACCATATCTTCTAAAACTCTAAAGAAAATTATAACACACACATCCCGCCAATTCACAATCATGTATCGATATCAAGTTGAAGAGATTCAACGTCATTTGACGGAAATAATGACTTATAAAAAGCACCTATTAATTCGTTAAAAAAACATATTTTTTATTAGAATCACAAAGGAAAACAAAAACTAATAAAATACCTATTTTAAAACGTCGAAAAAATAACAGAAAAAGTACAACCATAAAACAACGTTTGTTATAGGTTTTCTTTATTACTGAATAAATATTCGAAATTTTTCAGTGAGAATATTGCGAAATAAAAACTATTTTTCAACGGACATAAAATAACGTAACCAATTTTTCACTGTTCAGACTTATTTGCAACGCTATAACAACGTTATGTGCTACCTGGGTTTATATTCATGCAACGCACTGTACTCTTGTACTCTTGTACGCGCTCATGATATAAATTTTCCAAAAACAATTTTTTTTTTTTTTTTCGCAATTAGTAAAACACGTCAAACAGTTCGAGTACTGCCTCGTATGTTTAATTCCTATTTAATTTCTGTCGATGTTTGTTTTTTGGAGCAAATTATCCTTATTATCATTCTTTGTCACGCACAGAAACAGAAGATAGCATATCTGTATGAATTTGCCGTCCATATTTACCGGGATTTTAAAGAAAATTATAAATGGACATTCTCAATCCATTTAGCTTTGTCGCAATTTAAGTAATTCATGAAACTTTAAAAGGAACTACTTTACCTTTTCCAAACTCCAAAAGTTTAGCAGCTAGTGGCATGATTTTTAAAATAGAATACGACCGTTCCTTATCGCTTTCTAAGCATTTAAGTTGTCCTGTTCAGAACAAAAGACATGCAAATTTTACTTTTCAGAACACAAAAATTCAATTGTCCTTATAATTTTGTCCATTTCACATGGCTGTTTAAATCTAAAATACTTTTTATGAATACGGATTTTTCCTATATTTCCATCAAAACTAATTATAAAATGCTTTATTTATCATTGATTTTCAGCCATAAAATTTGCATATTTTTCTGATCAACTGTAGACAAGATTTAGTGATTTTTCTCTTGTCTTATAAGTTTGACTATCACTGTATTTCTGTGATAATTAGGTAATGAGATGAATAGGGAGTTCTCTTTCTTTTTTGACGGGCTGTACCTTTATTTATCAGACATTTTACAATGAATATTAAAATAATTTAAAAATAATTACTTTAAAATTTCATTTTATTTCTTCACTATAAGTATAAATACTTGCATATATTTATTTTTCTTTAAATAAATAACATTTATATATTGTTTTAGAAATAATTTTAAACCCGAGATTATTTAGAAATAATTTAGAAATAATTTTAATATTTTTTTTATTTAATTTATTTAATATTTTTAATAATTAAATTGCATAATTTTGAACCTTCAAATTCATTTAATGCTGTTTACAGAATAGCTGTTGATTTTTTTTTTTTTTTTTTATCTAAATAAATTTTCTTTTTCGCACTCTACATTATATTACTTTCTTCTAGAAATAGAATATCATTGATATAAGGGGAAGTAAAATATTGAAAACTGCTTTACATCTCTTTTAATATTCGAGCAGTTTTTGGTTAAAAAAAAAAAAAAAAAAGATGAGAATTTTTAATGAAATGCACGTCATCCAAGGGGAAATTTTCAACTATGAAAATGATAATGAATTGAAAATAAATAAATAAATAAATAAAACTGGTAAAGTGTAAAAGCATTCAACAATTGCATCTGGTTGGAATAATAGAAATAATAACGATTATTTATGAGGAAGAAAGAAATTAAAAACATATTTAATATGAAAGCAGCAACACACCTATGAATAACTTGCAGGAAAAATATCAGAAGGAAACTGAAGTAGCAACAAATTGCAGAAAACATGGTGTTGAACAACAACAATAATGATAATAATATTTAAACTTTGTTAACATACACTATAAATAAAAAAAAAAAAAAAAAAAAAAGAAAGAAAAGAAAAGAAAAAAGAAAGAAAAGAAAAAACAGCAAATGTTTTGGATCTCAGCAATAAATCACGACACTTCATTGTGTTTTACTGCTTTTATGTTGTACATATATCTATGTCTTTTTACATGATGAAGGCGCAGATTCTTTTATTTCGATGTGAAACAATAGTTGCGTGTTTTTACAATGTACGATGTTTGTTCACAAAACTTCGTATTTCTTATCATTCTTCATTAATGTTTGAGTACATTTCTCTGCATGTGGATCATAACAGAGGAATCATGGACATAGTCGGACTATAAATGGACTAATGAAAGGTAGTTTGACTCGAATATTACTGCATAAATTTTGATTTTTTTTTTTTTTTTTTTTCGAATCATACTAAGAAAGGGGGGACGTAAGTAGCAGGTTTATCGCTATTACTTGATTGAGGGTTGTATCTATCTCGATAGGTACACTGTAAAAAATATGTCCTACTTGCTGCCAGAAATTTTCTGTAATTATAAAAAATACATTCTGACAACGTAATTTTTTCGTAAATTACGCGTATTTTCTCAAATTACAGAGAATTTCTGGCAGCAAATATAACATATTTTTTACAGTGTAGTTCTTCACTAACAATTGAAAATTTTAAATCTAATTATAGTTCCCCGAATATTATGCATAAAAATCAATAATTTGAAATCATAAAATGGTAATCTTAATTCTTTTACAGGTTTTATAATTATTTATTTTTAATAATTATTTATTTATTTATCTATTGTTCAAAAACTGCTGAAAAAGTCTTGAAAAGTACACAGTAAAGTAATAAATTCTATGTAAAAATATTATAAAATATTTCAGGGCTTATTTTTGAGCAACATTTAATCAAACGTTCTCAGATACCATCCAAAATCTGGGTCTTAAGAAAAAAGTTGTGATTGCGGAGCCAAAACCTTGCTGTTAGTGCAAGGTAAGACTTTTTTTTTTTTTTTTTTTCTTTAAAGCGAATAAGTTACCTTCAGGGTATATACAGTTGTTCGGGGTTTCAGGTGTGGCCCTGAGAGGAAAGGACCAAGAATGCTGAGAACCCTGGGGGCTCGCTGCGAGCAGCTAGGGCGTAGTTGCTTTTCCCAATCCCACTCGGAGGCAGGTTTCTTGCTCTATGAATTTTAAGAACACAACTTTGGTGATTTTCCCTCCGCCAAAGTGCGCCAAATTACAGCCATCTACATGCATTTCTAAGGAGATTATTTACATTTAGAAACAAGTGACCCATTAAAAGAACAAGTTAAGATTAGCCGAAAGAAGTTTTTAAGTTTTCACTTTAAATAAGCACCAAGTAAACGAAATCGTTGATATGTGGGAAGAATTGCATTTTTATTTTATTTTATTTATTTTTATTTATTTATTTATTTATTTATTTTAGCAAAAAAATACTCCTAAAAAATGAAACAACATTTGCGCGTTCCGAAGAAACGCTGTGTCATGTTGCGCAAGAAAAAAGCGGTTAAGTGAATACATGTATTAACATCATTTTTTATTTGTAGGAGTAAATGAAAGCCTACAAATAAAAAATCATATTAAGCAAAGAATACTTGGAATTTTAAAGGAAGAAGGGGAAAAAAATGTTGACGAAAGAAAAAAAAAAAAAAAAAAAAATTAAAAATTTAACGATTTGAAAGAGTTAAAAATATTTTGATTTGGTTCTAAAACCACCAATGTAAAATTTTGAGCAGATCATGATTATCAGTTTTACATACCTGTAAATTTTTGGAATTGGTAAAAGTTTTAATGGTGATAGTTTAACAGATTTTTAGAATTTATTTAGCTAATAGTAATAATAATAATAATAATAATAATAATAATAAATAGCTCGTTGTTAAGAAATATAAAAAACTGATTAAATGAAATTTCTTCAGAAAGAAATGGCTAAACAAACTATTACCGTTGATACTGATTTAGTGAAAAACTGTATAGCGTGTAATATTGAAGAAGTAAACTAATCACGTGAAAATCAAAACTGCTGATTATGACATGGCAAAATACAAGTAATCAAACTACTTAATATTTACCCAATAAAATAATCGTGTGACAACAAAAATTGCTAATTATGACGCCGATTTTTATGGAATAAACATTATTTTACACAACACTCATGTATAAATGTACAACTTGAAGCAGAAATATATTTCTAATTTATTCCGTAGAATTATTAGTATCTGCCTTCTACTCACGCCACATTTTTTGTAGAATAATTTTCTTCAATATGTAATTATGATTAAATAAAAAGAATGTCACTGTTGAAATAAAGTGGTAGTCACTTTTGAAATAAACTGCAAGATAAACAATTTAAAGTGATTTAGCGCAATGCCACCGGGGTATTTTCTGATTTTGAACAGTGTGTCCCGCTTTAAGACGTTCCTTTAAAATGCTATTTTATTTAAGAAAATTATTTTATGTATTCGTAATAAATTATTTAAATTTTATTCTCAGCAACCTTTGCCATAAATGCTACTGGCGTATATATATATAGACACTGACAGCACGTAAAGTGTAAAACACAAATACGTAAAATCGTATATTTTAGAGGAACGCTTGAAAGTGAGGATATTTTTTCTTGGTATTAGTTTCGAAAATAGGGTTAAGGCCGATTGATTACAAGGAGGTTCTAAGTCTGCATGGTGTGGCTACTTAGGGCTTTCTAAGGATAGAACCCCTTATTTATGCGAGTTTTGGAGAAAATCGCGTAAAACTCCTAATGGCTAAGGCTAACGAGAGCAACCTGGAATCGAACGCTGCACTTCCCGTCTACAAGCTTTGAGAGAATAGCATCGCAGCTAGTTTTTCTTTTTAAAAAAAAACGTACTATTACGTGACCCACAAGCAAGATTGTACTAAAGAATACTCAAGTCCTGGTACATTTTTTATACCAATGTTCCCTCTTTAAACTGCGAATAAAAAGTCAGATAAATGTAAAACAGATTAAATCGCTAAAAAAGCCATGAAACACTCCATTGTACGTGAGACTATCGACAATGGGCATCTTTTAACTTTACACTCGTCAGCACTTCATTTTCTTGATTAAAAAATAAATAAATAAATAAGCGTACAATTAAATTTAACGTTTATAAAAATCAGTTATTATAATAATAATAATAATAAAAATAAACTTTTGTTTTTCTTAGAATATTGTTCGGGGAAGGGAGGGAACAACAAGGTATCGTATTTCTATAAAAAAAATAATGGTATCCTATAACTGTGTCCTGAAATTCATCATTTTTGCACGATTTCTTCAGCAAACTTAGGTTCTGATGCATCGTTCTTCTTCACTGAGAGAAGAAGGAAATGTATAAGGAAAAAAAAAAAAAAAAAAAAAAAAAAAATCTTGTGTATGTTGCATAGCTTCCATATTGTAAAATTCACCTTTCTATGCAAATTTCTTTTAGAGTCCTGATGGATGTTTTTATCAGGATTTCTCTACCCTTTCAATATATAAAATTAAATAACTGGAAAATATTATGTACCCCTTGTAATACATATGCGCTTTGAAATTTACCCTTCAGCAAAGCAACATTCCCTATGAGAGGCTTTAACATATCTTGAAATACTGATTCTGATATTTAAATAGGAGGAAAGAAAAGACCTATTAAAAAAAATTCCGCGCATCTAGCTAATACGCATATATTTAGGGATTTAATGTTTACTAACGTTAACTAAACGTGAAAATCCTGTAAGGTTTCCTTTTTTTTTTTTTTTTTTTTTTTTTCTTTTTCTTTTTTTTCCCTTAAGGGGACTCTACCTATTGTCACCGGAAGTCAAAGCTCATGTTATTTTACGGGGAAATTTGCTATTAAAATTACTCATTAGCTAATGCACTTTTTAGTTCCTTTTTTAAATTCAGAAAATTCACAAATGTTAAACTTGTTCTTGTTTTCCAAAAACTGAATTTTTAAAATTCTTATATTTTATTGTGGAGCTAAAAAAGGCGAAAAGTGAACAAAATGCACTTTTGCGTATTACAGAGATCATAGCGTCCTACTCCTTGAACACCACTATTTTTTATTGCATATCTTTCGTCCTTCAATCGGAATAACTGAACAGTTAATTATAGCAAAATTTAATATTACAAAATATTGATATTCAAAAGGTAGGACGCTACGACTCCTGCTATTATAGCTTAAAAATGAAATATTAAAATTAATTAAAAAAATAAAAAATAATATTTTTGACACAGAAGAACAAATTTAATAGTTGTGAATTTTCTGAATGTGAAAACGGAATTTTAAAAATACATACATTAGGTAATAGGTAATTCCAGTAAGAAATTTTGTCATAGAATTACACAGAATTTAGTGACCGGAGGTGGAGAAATTTTAACAGTTAAAAAGGAGGGAACAAATGCGGTTAGAGAAAGTTTATTCTTTCATTAGGAGCGAAAAACTTTTTTACGATTACTAATATTGTATAACGTAAGCAATAAATTGTAAGTTATAATCGAAACACAAAGATGATCAAAATGCAATTTAAAATTACAGTGTTACCCAGTTTCGGGTTATGTTACAACAATCCCAAAGAAAATGTAAGATTCCTAAGTTGAGTTACAAATAGAATTCTTTTGAAGATATAATTTTATCTTAAAAACACGATTGTAACTAAATTTTTGACTTAATTCTAGAATAAAGTAAGGTTAATCAGAAAGCTCAGTAATACAAGTGTTATGCAAATTTAATTACCTTTTATGTACAGTCAGCAGAAAATAAACAAATAAAATAAAATAAGCAATACCCCCCCCCCCCCCACGTATATTTTCGCAAATTGTCGTAGAACCATGGGGCATGTGCCAACTGACTAGTAGTAACGTCAAGTTATTAATGCAATAATTATATTTTGTTTGAGGGGGGAGTTTACATATTAAAATTTGTCCCAACTTCATTTTTTCACCCATTTAAGACTCCATTTTAGCACCCATTTAAGACCCATGCTAATGCTGAGCAAGGCAATTATTAATCTTTTATAAGCAATTAGTTTTTTGGTAAATAGCTCTTCCTCATGGCAAGTTTAAAGATCGTTTTTTTCGTAACTATCGCTAGCAACGTTTAATTCTTGTTAAGTTTTATCTTTCTTGTTAAGTTTAAATAAACATTGTTATTGTTATCAAACTCTGTTTTATTTAAAAGCTGCACACTATATTTTGTTACATAAAGAAGAGCCAAATATTCTACTGCTATCTGCTAAATATTTTTAACATGTTAAGACAACTAATTTAGTCTACATGATAATAATATCTTTACACGTGCGCACGCATGGGTCTGCACTGCCGAAGGCAGTGGGGATCCAATGCGAGTTTTTACCCGATGATTAATGACTTTTTCTAAAATTCCTTTTCTTAAGAATGAAAGTTTATGAGTAATAACATGAAATTTTGAGAAATCATAAGGATAGTGAAGGAATACGCGCGCGCAGCGCTGCCGAAGGCAGTGGGGTTCCGGTGTCAGTTTTTACCTGATCAGAAGTGCTATTTTTCCTTTTTTCTTTTTTTAAAAGTAATGTTAATGAGTGATAATATGCAATTTTCAGAATTCATTCATTATAGTGACTCATTTAAAAACACTGACCCCCTAGCGGGCGAAAGCAGAGGGGACCCGGTGTGAGTTTTTACCCGATGAGAAATGATTTTTTTTTTTTTTTTTTTTTAGTTTCTTTTCTTAAGAATAAAAGTTTATCAGTAATAATATGGAATTTTGAAAATCATAAGGATGGTGAAGGAATACACGCGCGCAGCGTTCATATACATGCATTCGTTCGCGCGCATCGCGCACGGTTCTACGCTGCCAAAGGCAGTGGGGACCCGGTGCGACATTTTTCCCAATCAGGATGTTTTTTTTCTCTTTTTTTATCATTTGAGAAAAATTAATGCAATTTTGAGAGTTCATTAATTACAGTGATTCATTTAAAAATAATGACCAGCGAAGCGGGCGTAGCCTGCTACTAGTAAATAAACATACAGTTATAGATAAAGAATCTGGCAATTCAAAATCCATTTTATAATAATTTGCAACTGTTATAATTTGACAAGAACAAAAATCTGATCAACCAATAAGAAGCAAGATTACATCTCTCATCTCAGCATGCACATGGAATGCATGCAGCCATCTGTTTTAGCTTGTATTGTATCATTGTATGTTGATCTGTTACTGGATATTAATTTGTTTTAATTAATAATACATATAATGGGAAAAGTAAGAAAAGGTGCAAGTGAAGGAGGAAGGCCACTTAATCCTGTATGGAGCCATTTTAACCAAATTCATGATGAGAATGGAAAATTAATTGTCAGGTGCAAACAATGCAATCAAGAAGTTAGTGCCAAAGCTGATAGAATGGTTAAGCATATTTCCAAAACTTGCTTGAAATTATCGAAAAAACAAAACATTTTAAATATTGACACTACTACTAACTTTTCTGCATCCACCAGTGGCAGTTGCTGTTGAAGTTCAAGAACAGAGCCTAGTGCTAATAATGAGTTTATGTTAGTTAGTAATGAAAATGCAGATGACCCTCAAAGTTCAACATCATCATCAATAGTGAAATCAAACATAGCTGCAAAAATAAAAGAAATTCAGCCTTCAATCAATAACTTTGTAATGCATACAACATCATTCCAAAAACAAGAAATTGATGTCAAAATAGGCCGTTTTTTTATGCTTGCAACATACCATTTGCAGTAGTTGAAAACAAACACTTTGTAGATTTGATATCTCAATTACGACCAGGTTACAAACCACCTTCAAGAAAAAATTTGGCTAATGATTTGTTGGAAAAGGTAACAGCAGAAGTTCAAGAATCTGCTGCAGAGAAAATAGCTGGGAGAACTGTTACTCTAATGCAAGACGGATGTGCATAACGGCCCTGTTATAGCCAATTCCATATTTTGTAATGGAAAAAGTGTGTTTCTGCAATAGATTGCAGGTAAAATAAGAAAACAAGTGAGTATTGTACAAATCTTGCTCAAATCTTGCTTGAGGCAAAAATTGCAGCAGAATCTAAATATGGATGCATTGTAAAAAGTTTCGTTTCAGATAATGAACAGAAAATGCTTACAATGCGGGAGAATCTTGAAACGGAAGATATTATACCAGTTACATATGGATGTGCATCACATTATTTGAATATTCTTGGCAAGAACATAACTACTGATTCTGTTATGGCTAATGTTGTCAAAATTCAAAAGTTTTTTAGAAATCACCATATTCCTGGGAGTTTATTGAAAGAGTATGCTGATTCAGTTAAACCACAAATTCCAGGTGAAGCAAGGTGGAACTCACAAATAACTTGTTTAAAAACTTTTATTACTAACAGGACTTTTTATCTTCAAATTGTAGATAATCACGAAGATGAAATTGACGATGCCATTAAGTGTTTAATAAATAATCTTCATTTATATAAAGAAGCAAAAAATATGTACAATCAGTTGGAACCAGTTGCAAAAGCCCTTATGAAATTACAACATGATAATAATGCTAATATTGCTGATGCTTGTGAAATTTATTTAGAGCTTCTTCAAAATAAAGAATTGAAACCACATTTCAGCAAAGTGAAATCTAGCTTTGATAAAGCAATAACCCCCTGTCCATTTTTTGGCACACCTGATGAATCCAAAATATAAAGGTGAAAAATTATCACAAGATCAGGAGGAATCTGCGCGTGAATATTTGAAGGCTTTAAATCCGAAGTACTTACAATACACATTACAGTTCAAGTCAGAAGATGCACCTTTTCCGAAGACATTTTTCTCTGAAGACATTATAAACACTATTTCACCTGCACAATGGTGGAAGAATTTAAACAAAACTGGAATAGATGCAGACTTTCTCCAATTAATGGAACATCTCCGGGGATGTCCTGCTTCATCAGCATCTCTGGAGCGTATTTTTTCTAACTTTTCTTTCATCCAAAACAAACTTAGAAACAGACTGGGTTTAGAAAAAGCCTCTAAATTAGTATTTTGTTACATGATGCTAAAATCCAATGTAAAAGACGAAGAATATGATTATGATTAATGATTATGATGATTGGTAAATATTGAGAAATATACACAGTCTGTAAATATTTAAATAAATGTAATCCATTATTTGTTTTGTAGATTATTATTTTTTTTTCTATCTTTCAAGCTATATACTTAGAACTCATTTTTAACATTTTCAGGAGGTTGCTTTGAATTTATATTTGTGTTTTTAATAATCAGTTTTTCCCATGTGGGAAAAACATAGTATTTCCCAGGACGGTAAATACCGGTTTTTACCACGGTATTTACCGGGGGTGGGAAAAACCTTGCCAACCCTGAAATTTATACAGATAATGAGAAAAATATTCACAATTATACGCTACAGCCGAAATGCATTTAAAACTTTCCTTTTTACAGGGTGAACCAAGACATTTTTTTTTTTTTCGTTTAATTTTTTACAGGTCACCTTTTCCTCTTCAAAACACAACTGTTGCTCAAATATATGAAGTATAACATGTTCTTTAGACTACCAACGTTTCAAGTTAATTTCTAAAGAACTTTTCTAGGTATTTTACTAAACGTCTAAATTCGAAAGTGACCAAATACTTATTTGGTAGATAGTGTAAAATCTTCACAGGTTATTTAATTTAATAAAACGTTAATTCTTATTGACTATTATGATTTTCGGTGGCATTTAACTTTCTGTTATTCTTCATTCTGTTACGTTAATATATATATATATAGTATTTATTTATTTATTTATGAGATATCAAAATATATTTTTAATCACACAATACATTAAAAATATTAAGTAACAAAAATAATTTACAACAAGCTTACATGTAAGCAAAAATGCAGATCAGAAACTGAATTAAAACTTTATCCAAAGACAAAAACAAAAAACAAAAACAGGAATTAAACTGTCAAAAATGGCGTGGGACTTACACGCGGAGTTACAGCATGCTTTTATGAGAACTCAACTCGCCCCCTAGCAGACAGTTAAACTAAAAAAGCACGATTAAGGCTAATATCAAAATGAATTTAATAAAATGAAATAAGCAAGAATTGGTCAAATTTTTACAAGCTGCAGCATAAAATTTATCAACCCTTCACCTGTCCTATTTATTGTAATGCAGATATACTTGTTAATTTATATTTCAAAAGTAATATATTCTAATAACTGTAGTAAATAATTAAATTATAAGTGGACATTTTTGTTGATGACTTAGCGTATATACTTTTACAGTTAGATTGAACTTTAATTACAGATTATATCGTTGTTACATTATTTTACATTGAATAAACACTGCAATTTATTGCTCTGATCTGATATAAACCACTAAAGTTTTGCCTTTATGTGCCAGAAAACTACAAATTACGCTCATTAATTGTTTTTCCCTTTTTTTTTTTTTTTTTGTTTTTTTGCATAAAGAAGTTTTACTTTCTAGTGCGTACCTTTTTTTAATACAGTCTTTTATAAAATAAAAAATTAATGGAATTTGAATCAACTGAAATTGAATACCCTGACATGAAAGGCTTCATCCTGGATATCGATTTCCAATTTCTTTTCTTGTTCTGCGAGCTTTTCTTTTTTCTCTTTATCTTTTCCTTTTCTTTTTTCGCATTCCTTAACATAAAAAAATTGTAACTGAATCAAAATTGTAAAAAATAAGAAGAAAGCCATTAAATCTGATGAAATTAAAAGAATTTTAGAGTCCGAATCACACTTTTATTTCGACAGAAATTCATTTTTGCTGTTATATTTTTATTTACTCCCTTTACTGCGTCTAAAACAAAAATCTTTTATGAAAACTATATAAACAGGTTTTACAAAGTGCTTACATTTAGTATGGTCTTTTTTTTTTTTTTTTTTTTTTTTTTTTTTGGTAAACTAACAAAAATAACATCTAATATTTTCTTATATTTAAAGAAAATATTATTTTTACATTTAATTTTCACACATTGAAAATTTTACATTTACTTTTTTCGTATATTTAATATTTAATATTTTTTATATTCTTATATAAATGTTCTTAATACACTGATGGAAAAAAAAATCCCAACACCAGGAAGGAGCTGTGCTAGATAAACGAAATTTGGTAGGCGTGTTTATACATCTGAAAGATGACGTCGATTCAAATTTCGAGCTACGCGCATAAGTGGGGCGCTAGTAGCGACACTATGAACATGCAAATGAGGTTTGCTTTAAATAAGCGCTGTAAGGTTCGTGATCGTTATTTACAGTTGAGATTTGACGTAGTGGGTTAATGTTAGTCAAGGATGCCTCTAAGAAGACGAAGAAGCCATTATCAACAGCTCACTGAGTTTGAACGAGGTCGTGTAGTAGGGCTACGAGAAGGTGGGTTTTCTTTCCGCGATATTGCAGAAAGACTTGGCAGGAATGTATTCACTGTGCATGAGTGTTGGCAGCAGTGGTCAAGGGAAGGTACTGCCTCAAGAAGACAGGGTTCCGGGCGGCCACGTGACACTACTGAGAGGGAAGACCGCCGTGTTCGGCGTATGGCTCTGGCTAATCGTACTGCGTCTGCAGCTGAAATTCGAGCTGCAGTTGGCACCATAGTGACACAACGAACTGTTACAAATCGGTTACTTCAAGGACAGCTCCGAGACAGACGCCCTGTAGCGTGCATTCCACTGTCTCCAAACCACTGCCGTTTGCGACGTGAGTGGTGTCAAGCTAGAGCTCATTGGAGGACGGAGTGGAGATCTGTTGTGTTTTCTGATGAAAGCCGGTTCTGCCTTGGTCGCAGTGATAGCCGTGTGTTGGTTAGAAGGAGGCCAGGTGAACGCCTGCTAGCGACCTGTCTGCGGCCTAGGCACACGGGGCCTACTCCTGGAGTTATGGTTTAGGGAGCAATTTCGTGTGACAGCAGGAGCACTCTCGTGGTTATCCCACGCACCCAGACTGCAAATTTGTACGTCAGTCTAGTGATACAACCTGTTGTGCTGCCATTCATGAACAGCATTCAAGGGGGTGTTTTCCAACAGGATAGCGCTCGCCCTCATACCGCTGTTGTAACCCAACATGCTCTACAGAGTGTCGACATGTTGCCTTGGCCTGCTAGATCATCAGATCTTTCTCCAGTCGAGCACGTATGGGACATCATTCGACGACAACTCCAGCGTCATCCACAACCAGAATTAACCGTCCCTGCATTGACCGCCCAAGTGCAACAGGCATGGAACTCCATCCCACAAACTGATATCCGACACCTGTACGACACAATGCATGCACGTTTGCATGCTTGCATTCAAAATTCTGGCGGTTACACCAGTTACTAATGTACCAACATTTCACATTTGAAATGGCTCTTCTCGCCAATGGCTCTACCTGTGATCTTGAAACTGTAATCAATTAAATATGTTACCTAGACAAATGTATTGCTGAAATTTCATTACTGTACAATAATTTTTTCTTGGTGTTGGGATTTTTTTTTTCCATCAGTGTATAATATCTTGATGATATCTTTTTATATTTAAAGGGCAAAATTTATCTAATTAGGAACTGCAACCGATTTTGCTGGTTTCAATACTTCATTGCATTCTAAGCTTTTACAAACTATATCAGAACTAATAAAAAATCAGAAAAGATAAAGTCATTTATATATAAGAATAATACAATTTGAAATTTTATAAGTGATGGATCATTTTATGCACACTTTTTCAAATTGAAACATCTTAATGATGAGATCAGTTTGCAAAGAAATGTTAGGAGCTATAATAACAATTTATTGAAGTAGCGTTTAATACAGTGACTTGCGTAATATTCTAGTTTGTTGGAACATGAACGGTTGATCAAAAATACTCACGTTTAGAGATCTTAAGTGTATAGGGCCAGAACAAATTCTAAGGTATCACACTGAGAAGTTCACCTAAATACTATATTTATCTTTACTATATAAATGGTTTCATTTAAATCATAAAGATCCATTAAAGATGATACTTAAAGAATAAATAAAAACTTTGCTTTAAGCTTTGAGTTAAGGTTTTTTGTTCTAAAATTAGTTGCGCATACCTTGTTCTTAGGACCGAAGCAGCAGGAAATTCTAAATTGCTTTTTTCTTAGTACTATTCTAAGGTCAACAGAGGTTAAACCGGATCTAAACACTCTTTTGTACGAATAATAATTTAAGGAGACCATTTAGAACGTTATTTTACAGAGAACGTTACGAAGACGAAAAAAAGGTATGTTTGAAATCTCATCCTGAAAGATAATTGTAAGAGAGATAACTAAAGATGAGCTTCATGATTTTTTCGTAAGATCCAAAAAAGGAACGGTATCTTCAAATAAGCAGTCACAGAAAAATAATTATTTTATTTCTTATGAAATGTGTATATTTAACGCTTATTATGAAATTTCCAACGCACTCAAAACGTAATCTAAACAAAAACGAAAAACCATGTGGTGCGCATTGATTATTAACACTTTCCAACAATACGTACTTGTTGTATCGTATAACTTTCAATGTTCTTTGCCTACGTTATCACACAAGGGATAGACAGAAGGACTGAAAAGCATACAGGAAGAATAATTAATTTCATAATTACTCTTAAACATCGTTGGAAAGTGCTAAAAATGCTTAATGCAAAAGAAAATGTAGTCTTTAAATTCTAATTGAAGCCCTTAATGCATCTGAATATTTTAGTGTTACGCTGTAAATTTGAAGGTAAATCATATCTTATTCTATACAAAACATTATTTTAACATATTAAAAATAAATTCCAATTTTTTATGATTTCTGCAGCAGAAAGTTATTTAAATGTGATTTATTTAAATGTCCGTCCCAAAACGTAATGCATTGGCAATATTCCTGTACACAAATCATTTGTACAGAACCGATTAATGCCATTTTAAATAAGGAACATTCCATAGTGTACTTGAATAACATATATCATTTTTTTAAAATTTTAAAAATATTAACGGATGCTGGAGGCAAGCAAATGGACAGATAGACAGACGAACAGTCGGACGGACAGATACACACATTCAAGTCATATTCACATTTAAAAAGTGTTAGAAAGTGTTAACGAATGTAAACAAAATTGCAATTACAGCAAATTTCCAATAATATCCCTTTATATAACTGAATATTTTTGTGTGGCCCTGTAAATCCTACTGCTAATTATATTATATTCCGTAGAAAACATTCTTTTGTACATATGAATAACATATTTTAATTTCATTAAGATTTGCGCAAATTAAAGCTATTAAAATTTGGTTTATAGAAATACCTCTCATAGAATGCAATGCCTTGGAATACTTTCATGTGTCCCTGTACACAAACCAGTGGTGGTATTTACTCTAGAGGTCTGCACGGGCCGGGCTTACGGCCCGAGCCCGAGCCCGGCCCGGCCCTCGGGCCGGGTTCGGGCCGAATTTTTAAATTTGTTCTTGGCCCGGGTTTGGGCCGGGCCGGGCTCGGGCTCAATTTTTTTGTGTATATTCGGGCCGGGCCGGGCCAGAATGAAATTTTCTCCGGGCCGTTTCGGGCCGAATTTTTTTCTGTTTTCCTCGTTAATCAACGAAAAAGGGAAATGATAAAAATATTTTTTCAGTCATTTATTTTACATAATTTTACAGGCTGGTATGTCACATAAAGTTCTATTTTGTTAAAAAATGTCTGTAACTTCAATTTGTCTATATCAGTCTGTCTGTTCGAAATCTGATTTTTCGCAAATATTTTTAGCATGCTTCGAAATTAATATATTTTATTTAAAGTAATATTAGATGGTTTCCTATTCAAAATAGTATGCATGTCATTACCAGTTTGCGTACATGTACATAACAAAATAAATTAGATACGTTACTGTGTATAAGGCTTTGTTTCCTATAATCTGTTGAGTTTAGGTGGTATGAAGGCTATAAAAATCCTTTCGTTTTAACTTTTTCTCTAAGGCTCCTTTTTCTTTTCTACAGTGGATTAAAGTAGTATCATTCTTATTATGGTCAAAAACAACTTTTCTATTCAATATGGTTGGATTAACATTAAAGTTTTGTTTACCGGATCACATGAAAGATTCGGATACATTACGGTATATAAGAGGAAAATGCATTTTTAGTAGTATTAACCATTTTAAATACCTTCCTGCATTGTTTGATGAATACTAATATTTTCGATTTGGCTTTCTGTTTCTTTTTGTGCCTTGTCTGTAATAAGGAATTTCTGTTTGTAATTATCTTGTAAAAGTTCAGGAGTTTTGTTAAAGAACATACTATTGTTTGGTTATATAAAACCTCTGC
The DNA here is from genome assembly GCA_963930645.1 of Salticus scenicus. Lineage (NCBI taxonomy): Eukaryota > Metazoa > Arthropoda > Arachnida > Araneae > Salticidae > Salticus > Salticus scenicus. The sequence goes on along the minus strand of OZ005657.1, from coordinate 285,952,836 downwards.
AAAACACATACTAAAAATCTTTTTCATAGAAAGGCATGCATTTTTGTTTTTACATATTTTTGTATCGGGCCGGGCTGGGTCGGGCCTGATTTTATTGGGTTTTGTCCGGGCCGGGCCGGGCCATACACGGCTGAAATATAAACGGGCCTGGGCCGAATTTTTTGACTTCATACCGGGCTGGGCCGGGTAAGCAAAGCTTCCGTACGGGCCGGGCCGGGCCCGGGCCTCAAAATTTCGGCCCGTGCAGACCTCTAATTTACTCCACTTTCTATAGAAAACATGAGATTGTGAACTTGAATAACATATTTTAATTTCATTGTGTAAAGTAAAGGTATATATGAAAATATGGTTTATAGAAATTATCTCTTATAGAACGCAATGCTTTGGAAAACTTTCGTGTGTCCCTATACATAAACCATTAGAGCTATTTACTTCATTTTCAATAGGGAACATCCGACAGTGAATTTGAATAACGTATATCAGTTTCGAGAAATTCCATGTATATGTACGGGAGTTAGAGCGCGGACAAACGGACAGACAAACCGAAGTCATTAACACATTTCAACCTTGCTGGAAAGTGTTAAAAATGCTGAACGAATGTAATTTTAATTGTCTAGACACAAATTGACTTTCGAAGTTTCATTGAGGCACTTAAATCTTTCTAAACTGCGATATGAAAATAATGAACATTTTTGATTTTATTCAAAAATAAAACAACTCATGGAAACTAATTCGGGAAACTTATGATAATGAGGAAAATTAAGTAAAAATACTCAGGGTAAGTACGAAAATACTTTTTTTTAAAGGACTCTTAAACCAGTAGTTTTAGACAATATATTTCGTTTTAATTTTTAAGACTTTTTTCACAATAAGTATTGGTGTATAACATTAGTGTTGTAGAAAATCAAGGAAATATCAAGGACAATTAGAACTAGAGCCTATTTTAAGAGATTTTTACTGGGTGGCGCTAAGGTTAGAAACCAAACCTATTATACACACAAGCATACATACTTGTTAAATTTCCCTCTTTTCGCGTAAAACGTCTAACCACCATTTTTAAATAGTTTATACATATATGAAGCCAGTAAGGGAAAAAAAATACTAAGTATTCATTTATATTAGTTCCCTTTCATACACAATTGCAATGAACGATAAACTAATAAGAAACAAGAAAACAAGCATCGAACAATATCCGAATGAAAAATCAGTGTTTTTTTTTTATGTTGAGATTGAAGAAAAATCGCTAACTCAATTTTTTTTTTTATTTTTGGAGAAAACACGGTTTGAATGCCTGCTCCTCATGTACATTTAACAATTAGTATGCAGAACATGAATTTTTATGGAGTTTTTATTCGACAGGAGTCAGCAATCTTCCTATTGTCTTTTCCCCACCATTTCATTCTAGGCAATAACTATGTATATAAATGTATATCGTATTTATTAGATAAATCGTAATGTTATATTTATTTGTAACATAATACTATTTTATCCATTCATTTATATCTTAATTATAATATGCATATCGAGACAGAAGTTATTGGAATTTAATTTGGGTGGAGGTTTATTCATAAGATCGCGTATATTCCCACGTGCAATGTGTTAATAAAAATGTTCTTAAATAAGAAGTTTATTCCGGTGTGAATACTGGCTATCGTTATCATTGAAAAAAAAAAAAAAAAAAAAAAAAAAAAAAAGACTTCATTGCTTGAAAAAATATTCAGCCCTTTTGAACCAGAAGTGAGTAATTAAATAGGACCAGCAAAGGATTATGGTAAGTTCACTGTCAACTTTAAACTATTAAGTTATATGAAATCATAAAAAAAAAAGAAAAAAGAAAATAAAAGAAAACTATCTTGAGTTAATACAATTTTCTATTTATTTATTTATTTACAGGGAGGCTATTATACACAGGTTTTATAGTATGTAAATACGCCAAAATTTGTATGTGAGATTAAAAAAAAAAAAAAAAAATCTGGTGTAAAACAACCACATGACTTCCATCACACACTATTACACGTATTATATGTATTTTTTTTTTTTTTAAATTTTCCAGAAAGAGAAATACACGCGTAAAGACATATAAAATAGAGTTTACACAGCGAATTAAAGAAAGAAAGGAAAAAAAAAAGGGGGGGGGGGTTCTTTTTTAACTCCAGTTTTCAAGATCTAAAATTAATCTATCTGATCAGGATGACTATTAGTTTTCCTGTAATAACCACGTAAATCATTATGAAGGATATCTAAAATAGGTTTATGTAATAAAAAATCGTTAGAGCCGTTTTTGAGATACCGACTTTTACCAAAACTTGACTTATTCAGTTGTTGACCGGAAAACAACAAATACATACAAAAGTATATTTAAAAGAGGGTTAATATTGCAAGTTTGAAAAAAATCTTACAGCCATTTTGAAAGGAAGGCACTTGCAGTACTTGAAATTGAACTATTTATACAGGACGACTATCAATTTTCCTGAATTAACCAACTAATGATAATTCGAAATGACATCTAATAGAGTGTGTTTATACAATAATTTTGAAGAAAATCGTTAGAGCCGTTTTTGAGATGCGGACTTATGGACACACTTCTGGTTTCGGATATCCCGCTTCCGGTTTTCCAATTTTCACCAAAAATATTATAGTTAGTAATAACAGTATGTTAATCTGATCCGCACCTGATAAGTGGTTAATTCGTGGTTCACGTGTATTCGGCGCAATGAAAGAACTTGGCTGAATATTGATCAACATCGTTACCATTTTACTTTACGAATCTCCAATTATAAATTGTTTAAACTTTTTATTTATTTATTTTTATTTTTTTTGTTAATTAATCATCTAATCAGGGTAACACTCCATGTGCATATGCATAGAAGAATAACAAAGATATAAATCAATGCTTAATGTCTTACGGAAAACAAATTTTTATTTATTTATTTATTTATTTATTTTTAATTACCGCTATATAAAATGAAACAGCGACTATTTAGAAAATAGTCAGTTTTTAACTACCGTCAACTTTACTGCAACTTCACTCGATATTTCTAGATGAAACAATTTCCGAATTTGCCATATTCGACAAATCAAGAAACAGTGGCCAGTTGTTCTGATACGTTGTGGCCATCAGAAAATATTCTTCTATATTTTCTTATACAGAAATTCACTCAGTACAAATAATTTATTAAATTATCTTCCATGCTGATTGAAGAAGTTTTTTTTTTTTTTTCCCTCGTAGAGCGTAACACGAAATGTCCAAAAAAAAGCTGATTGTATGTTGTATGTTTTGTATGTATTGAAAGTTGATTGTATTTTTAAATATCTTTAAAAAATGTCTTTAAAAAATAATTAAAATATCCATTTTTAATTGATCGATTTAACTTTTTTTTTCTTTAAATAGAAACAGATGAATGGTTCAGTCGTTTCTTTTAAAGGCATTGATAATTTCATTTGATAGACACTCGTATTGAAAATTTCCTCCCCTAGGAAGGAGGGTTCGGCATCACTTTTATGTGTTAGCTATTACTTAGTTGGCTATTACTATTATAAATAGTTCTTTTTAATTTCCTAATAATTTGTCAAAAATAATTCTCATTGAGCATGTTTATAGGAAATTTTGTCCTATATTGACATGTTTAAAATTTGGGAAAATTGGGATGGTCTTTCTTGTCAGCCAATATTTAAAACTAATCCGCCTTCGTCCACCTAACGGTCGATATTTCCAAATAAAACTATTTTTAAATTTACCATATTCTCCAAATAGTCTCCAATCAGCGACCAAATTCCATGATGAATAACAAATAATGGGAAAAAAAAGACTATTATTTAAAATTTCTTTTTTATAATTAAAATTATAGAATTCGAGTAATGGAATGTAGTTTGAATTTATTTACTTATGAAAATTACTTCAGCGAAAATTTACCCAAATCATCGCTAGTTTACTTGTCGAAAAGATAATACCTAAATACCCCAAATTTCTTTCTTTCTTCTTTTCCCCTACTTTATCTGTATCCGATCCCAATAACAGAAAAGTACCATGTATATATTAAGTTTGAATTTATTATATAATTTTTATAATTTTTAATTATATTATTATTTTTATCTATTATAATCATTTTAAATTTTTGCTGTAATATAGATAAATGTTTTCACCATTACTTTGCGGTTTACACTGAGGTTGAGAAGAAAACAGTCACACAGAACTACATGCATTCTTTTAATTCATCTTTTATTCTCATTTTATTTTTTCAAGTCACGGGTAAAATTTATTTCTTCTGAATACATTGTTGATTGTTGTAATTGTGACGTCATACGTCATTTTTTCTGCTAAATAACCTGTACATTTTTCTAAACCAAGAACATTTTTTTTTTTCTGTATTATTTCAATATATTTTTTAGCTATGACGTATAGCCAGAAAAGTATAGCATTTAGCGTTATACTGTTAAGAATTTAATACATATATATATATATATTGTTTCAATAAATCTAAATATGCATACATATCTACATATGTATATAAAATAAGTTTGATATGTATGCATAGTAAAAGCTACACTACGCTAAAAGCCATACTTTTGTGGCTATACGTCATAACTACAAAAATATATTGAAATAATAAAGAAAAATTTTTGTTCTTGGTTTCGAAAAATGTATAGGTTATTTAGCCGAAAAAATGACGTATGACATCACAATCGCAACAATCAACAATGTATTCAGAAGAAATAAAATGTAATTTAAATTTAATTATTTATGGAAATTATTAATTTTAAATATACTAGCTGGAACCCGTCGTATTCGGCGATCACTTTTTTGACCGTAAGGTTTCAAAAACCGTCGCATCATTATTTAAATGTATTTCAGGTTAAAACATCTAATATAATTTACGGCATTTCACTTAAAAAAAGAAAGTCGGAAAAATGCTTATAAATAGAAATACAATATGACAACACTTTCTACAAAGTACTGTCAATGTGACGTCAAACTGACTTCAAATAAACAGATGCTATCTTTTATTTTCTATTTCGTTTAATACTAAAACTATATGTTAGCTGACCCGTGCGTGGCCCGGGCCCATACCTTAAATTTGTATTATTTAATACCTTTAACTCGATTTGGTTTGTTTTCTGTTTTTAAATGAAAGCATCACGAAAAAAATAATCATCTGTAACAAAACAATTACTCGAACCGAACGAAACTCTGCCTTGTGACCCCGGTGCTTGCGGCAGCGAATACACGGACCGCTAACAAGAAAAAAAATTCCCAAAAATTAACCTGGAACCGAACGAACCCGCCCGGCAATACCCTGGCCCGTGATAATAACCTTAAATGAACATTAAATTTGTATGATTTTATATCTTTAACTCGATTATGTTTGAATTTCTATTTTTAAATAAAAGCATTGCGAAAAAAAATAATCAGCTGTAACCAAAAAAAAAAAAAAAAAAAAAAAAAAAAAAAAAAATACCTTCAACCGAACGAAACTCTGCCTTGTGACACCGGTGCCTGCAGCAGCGCATACGCGGGCCGCTAACAACATAAAAAAAATTCCCAAAAATTAACCTGGAACCGAACGAACCCGCCCGGCAGTGCCCGAGCCCGTGATAATAACCTTAAATGAACCTTAAATTTGTATGGTTTTATATCTTTAACTCGATTTTGTTTGAATTTCTATTTTTAAATGAAAACATCACAAATAATAATAATAATAATAATAATAATAATAATAACAATAATAATCATCTGTAACAAAAAAAAAAAAAAAAAAAAAAAACCTCAAACAGAACAGAACTCGGGTTCGTGACCCAGTGCCTGCGGCACGTATATGCAGGCCGCTATTGACATGAAAAAATTCTCAAAAATTAACCTTGAACCGAACGAACCTCTGACTCGTGTTACCGCTGCCTGTGGCTGCGGCACCGTATACACTCCTTCTCATATTTATAAGGATACTTTATATTTTGAAATAACTAATGTAAAAATAATTGTAAACAAGATTATACTAAGTGCACTTAATATATCTAGTATTCTAAAAACCAAAACTGTTATAATTTTTTTTATATAAAACAAAATTAATAAAAAATAATGCAAAATGTGTTTTTCTCCACGTTTTTAGATGTTCATAATTATACGGACAATCCAGATTTTTTCGTTTTATTTAACTTACTAGCGGATAAATTACAGTTGACATGCGAATTTGTTAACTACTGGGCTAGATTAATTCATATATAAGCCTTCAATTTTTCTTGGACGGACATTACTAATAATTCTTCGAAAAAAAGAACGTTCAAGTAGTAAAGTATGATAAATGTGTTTTTTAAGTGGAAGGATAATTTCAATCCACGGAATTTCTAATGAAATTCGAAGGTCTAAAACTGCTGAAGAAAATGTGATCAAACGTTGAACTGCTGGTTCGATAGGAGAGAGATCTGATGCAAAATCAGAGTTGTTTTACAGAGATCGAAGACTCATAATTCCTCTTACTGTTCTACTCATAATGACTGCTGCTGAATTTGTTCGTAATTTTTAACGAAAGGTTAGGGTCCACATTTATGCATGTTTAATATAATTAATAATATGTTAAAATGAATAAAAATCCTGTAATAATCAATCAGCATTTAATAGGGGAAAGAACGTCTGTGTTAAAGTTGAATAAAGATAATATTAAATGGTAAAATGTTGCATTTTCGGATGAAAAACATTTTATTCTTGATTAACCAAATGGTTTTAACAGTTACTGGCACGATTTGAAGATAGCGAAAGACAGAGCAGATTTTTTAAAGGCAGATATGAATCGGGCATTTTAAAAGTGGATCTATGGTGCTCTGGGGAGCTGCTTCTACTGAAGGCAGAATGAATTTAGTAATTTTTCTATTATTATGAACATCAAGAGAATATTCGCAAATTTTAAACGTGGCATTATCAGATTTTTGTTAGATTTTGGGGGGGTAATAATATTTTTTTCAACAAGACTTACATTTTTGCTCTACTTTTAGAGCAACAGGAAATAGTTTGAAGAAAGAAACTTCTGTATTATTGCCTTTCCCATGACCTAAAAGTTGAAAAAACCTTAACTTATGATATTAGAAAAGTGCACGCAAGTGGAAAGCAATTTTAAATAGTTTAACCCGTTAGTAGTCGCTATAGACAGCGCCATCTATTACAGATTGCGTACTTTTTATTTAACTGTCACCAATAATTTTAAGAAGTGATGTGATAGACGTTTCTTCGATTTTTTTCGCGTGTTATGTATATTAAATGCCACTTCTAAAAAATTTTGGTGGCTATTGAATAAAAAAATCTGGCAGCAGTGAAGGATGAGCGGCAAATCGACCACCTAGCGACTACTATCGGGTTAAATGTATTAAGAATATCATATATGCTATATAAAATGGTATTGAAACTGAATTTTAAAAAGAAATGTATATATATATATATATATATATATATATACACCAGAGAGAATGTCCGACTGTTTAACCCTAAAAAGAGACCCCATAAAATATTAATTTAAAGAATAACTGAAAAAAATTACTAAAATTCGAGCTGTCCTTATAATTGTGAACACCTGAAAAATCCTCTTTTTACCATATTTAAAGTTTTTTAAGATAGAAAAACGATAAAACTTTTTAAATATAGTCTATTAATGAAATTCAAATTAATAAAAAATATATTTGTTTAAATAATAGTGTTCAGTGTTTAGTTGATATAGAAAAACGGGTGTCCTTATAATTATGAAAAGGAGTGTAGCAGGCATGCTACGCACGCGCTGCAAAATCCACTTTCCTCCACCAGGGAGCGCAGTATGTTGTATACGAACATCACCAATCACCTTGAATTTCCAAGACCTTTGAAATAAGGTGTCACGTGTTGGTGTCAACTGCAAAATCCTTTAGTTGCACTTTCCACCGCCAGGGGGTACAGCGTGTTCTACACGAACAACATAAACGGTCAGGATATACCAAGACCTTTAAAATAAGGTGTAACATGATAGGGTCTACTGCAAAATCACCTAGTTCCATTTTTAACCACCAGGGGGCGCACTATATTGTATACAAAAATCCCCAATCAACATGAAATTTCAAGACCTTTATCACCAAGCGCCTTGAATTCCCAAGACCTTTATTTATTTATCTATTTATTTATTTATTTTTATTTTTTTACGATATTTTAAAATGACATATTTTTGCATCAAATATTTAACATCTGATGGCATATTTTTCGGAGTTAAAATGTTGTTATTATTATTATTATTATTATTATTCAGAAATCAATATTTAATTTTTAACTGATTTTTAGTTTGATGCCATATCGGAGGGGTAATGTAATTCTCCCCCCCCCCCTCCCCAAGAAATGTTCTTAAAAAAAAAAAATCCTTAAAATGTAAAGTTACACTCTTTAGCAACGATTAATTCATTAATTTCTTTTGCGCACTTTCTCTCTCTCTCTCTCTCTCTCTCTCTTTTATATATATATATATATATATATATATATATATATAATTGATTTTTAAAATTGTATTTAATATATATATATATATATATATATATATATATTACAGCAGTATTTCAGTTGTAATGTTTGAACTTCTTTTAGGTTCGATAATTAGCGGAAGTGTCAATGTTCCTGTCACACTCCCGACCCTGTTACAGCAGCTGTCCAGTACTTGACATATATTTTTTTACGGAATAGGGAATTCGTACGCTCTTTGTCATTGGAGGAGTTTACTATCAATTCTGAAATTTTGACCAACCCTCATATCTTGTTCTAAACCACTTTTGTAGAGGTCCGCCATTGTGAATTGAAAGGGGAAGAATGTGGAGAACCGCCTTAACTCACGTCGATGCTGACGCAATAGTCAGCAATAGACTTTCCTCCCAGCCAATCAAGAGGAATTCTATTCCTGCCCTAAATTGTAATCGTGCCATTTCCTCTACTATTGCCAGACTGAAGACAAAGTACTTCAGGGGAATGAAAATTTCCCCTGATGGTCAACGAAGTTATATCTACTGCCCTCACTGTACTGACATTCAACTTTCTCCTGACCTGACCACCTTTTCGACTTTCCTGCTATACTGGCCAAGCTCTTCAGTATCCATCTTCATCTAGCTCCCTCGCATCAACTGCTCTATTCTTCAAGGGTCGTTGATGTCGCTACGGCTGTCCTGGATACCTTTGGTCCTACTTGACTCCTCTGCACCAACTTCTTGGACAAGACAACAACAACAACAAGATTTAAATTCAAACAAATATAAAAATGTCGAGCCTAATATTTATTTAGTCTAGTAGGCTTACTGAAACGTGTAAATGTAAAACATCTGTAACCTCTATTTCTGGACAAAAAATTTGCACAGATATAATATACAACAGTAAACAGTCAAATGATACTTCTTTGAGAATTGGTTTAATCATGTTTTTAATGAAGTTAATGTTGCATACTCGGATACTCACTTTTTATCAAAATAGTATATCATAATATCGACATGAAAAGTTATATTCTGCAAAATTTTGCTTATAAATGAACCTGTTGTTATAATAAAATGCTTGTAAAATGAGAATAAAATTCTTTTAGTATTACATAACCATACACCCTACAAAACTTTCTACACAGTGTTGAAATATGGAGAAAAACCCAGCATAATATACTGCGATTCGCATTTTAGAACAAATTGATTCAGATTGCAAAAGAATCTGTATTTTAACGAATATCTCATCATCCTCTCCTTAAAGAAGTTTCTACTGTAAAAATTTCAGACTTTTATTTTTCTTTTATTGCAGTATTGGACAGCCAGAAAAATCAGTGACTTATATGTATATATATATATTATTATTCCCCCCCCCCTTTTTTTTTTGCCTTGGTAGACAAATTTTTAGAGAAATATAATATAATTTTTTAATGATTAAATGTAATTGCCTGATATATGTGTTTTTCAAAATAAATAAAGAGTGTTTTATATAATAGGCAAGGACAAAATAACAATATTAGCGAATGAATTAAAAAATGCTGTGGTTCAATACAAAAAAGACTTTTTAAATGGCATTGCTGCCAAATGTCTCGATTTTTTAGCATCACTATTTCTGAATTAAATTTTTTGCTTTATTTAAAGACTCAAATTCTGCAATTTAACAAAACAAAGCAAGTATTTGTGGTAAAATATCAGAAGATTTGACAATTATATAATTCATATTCAAAATATGATTCAGTTCATATTTTGAAGCTCGAGCTAATTGCTCGAGTATTCCAACTCATTGCTACAGCAATGAGCTCGTATAAAAAAGCTTTCAGTCGATTAAAAACGAAAAGGAGCTTTAAGAGCTACAAAGACTGATGAGAGGTAGAATAATTTGATTCTCATTAAATTCGAAGGCGATTTAATAAATTTTTGAAGGTTGAGAAATGCATTAAATGGTATATATAATAGGAAGTGTTCCCTGAAATCAATGCAAGTTTAAGAATATCTTATCCTAAAATTGCTAAATGTAGTAAAACTTGACTTAATTAGAGCTTAGAGCACGTTTGCAAGATCACTTACGCAATTCTGATTAAACGTTTTATTAAGCAGAAAAAAGTTTTATTAAAATGCACAATGAAAAAAAAAAATTAAAGTTGGGTATGAAAAGATTTAAGAAATTTAGCATATATATTTTTTATTTTAAATTAGAAAACCCAAGATTTATTTAATAAGCTTTGTGTATAGTGAATAGAAATTTCCCTTTGTTGAATTGAGTATTCACAATTTTCTGAAATACACCATTTTCAGTTCTGTTGTATTACATCAGCAAAAATTTCTTTTCAGCCTTTTTCCAAACATTGTTTGGCGTATCTTTCATACACAGCTTGAGTTATAAGTAAATTATAGTGACATTGATCAAACTCATATAAATCTATACTCATTTAACCAGAAATTGCATTATAATATAGCTACCAGCTTCTTTGTTTTTCAAGAGGGATTCCGTACCAGAAATTTTGTTGTTAATGATTATTTTCAGTCTATTTAATCGTTGAAAATGTATGTGACAGATTACTTTTTGAAAATAGTAGTGATAAATCTGATTTTAAAACTCGAAAGTTTGGCAGCTATGCATTATGGTTTTTGAATTCAAACTGAAAAAAGTTTTAACAACTTTTCATAATATGTTCGAAATTTTCCAATTAACCATTTTACCGTTACAGAAGTTGATTTTTATTTTATTGAATAAATAAAGGTCAGAAATTAATATATTTTTTCTTCAAAGAAAATGTTCAATAACTCTTCCAATTAGTTTGTAATTTTTCTAATTCTGTCAAAAATTAGAAGAAAAAAACCTTTTTTTTTTTTTTTTATTTATTATTATTATTATTAAAAATGTTTATTAAGTTTTCCAGTTAGGTTTGTACTTTTCTAAGTCTTTCAAAATTATAAAGTGACAATGATTAAAATAAATAAATAAATAAAATAAATAAAGTTTAGCTATTCTTGTTGCAAAACTTAGCAACTGTAATACAGATTTTACTTAGGGAAAGCAATTAATAGTTTTGACAACTAAGTTTATAATTTTGCCAAGACTACAAAAATTAGAACGTTTATTATAGATTTTATTCCCTTACAGAAAAATATTACGAATTTGCCAACTAGCTTTAAAAATTTAGCTTGCCTATTAGAATAAAAAAAATTTATTATAATTTTTATTAAAATAAGAATAATAACAATTTTGCCAAGTCTACCAGCATTTTGTAACTTTAAGGAAGGAGATTCTCTCTTGTCCCCCACTTTAGCGAGGTTCCTGTCTGATAATTAAAGTAAAGATATTTAAATCCAAGCTGATACATATATCACAGCATTAAAAGTGGGGGAGGGGGAATCGCAAGTCTGTTTGAATCATTTTGATAGGAGTCGTGCCGTTGAAATATTATAGATTATTTCAATTGCAAGATCTTTTATATGTACTACTATAGAAATACTGTATATCTACTTTTTATAAACAAACTAATTATAGCAAACTAATTAACAACGAAATTCACCATGTATACGTGGTGACAAATATAACATTATAGATTCACTAATGTACATAAAAATATTTTATTGAAAATTTCTTGACATTTACTCAAAATAAATGAAAAAGTTTTATGATCTCTATATTTTTGTATCGAATTTATATAACTTTCATATCATATCTTTTCAATAATAAATACATCAGTAAAGAAAAGAGAAAAAGAAAGAAAGGAGAGATTTGTTTACCCGCATCCATTGCTTTCTCGCATTTCCCGATTTATCGGATGAGTTCTGAAAAAAAGACAATAAATCGAGGTTCTACTGTTATTTGTTGAGCAATCATTCAATCAAATATATATATATATATATATATATATATATATATATATATTAAGAGAGAAAAAGAAAATTATGTTATATTCTAGATCAGGGCGCGAAATTTCTTCTCGCCAGCTCGCCATTGGCGAGTGGAAATTTTACTATAGCGAGTAAAATTTCAGTCTAAATGTAGATAGAATTCTTACAATATACGGTGCTACCAAAAAAAAAAAAAAAAAAGATTTAAAAACGTAACTCTTTTTAAAAGGACAGTCTCCTTTTTCAACTATCTGCCCTTTTAAACGTAAAAAACATTACAGGACTAAAAAGTCTTCTTTTTTATGTTTTTCGTCCTCTATGTCTTCTTTTTCAAATGAAAAGGATTTAGTCCTTAATTTCAAAAATTCCGCAATACTGGGAAGCTCAATCGCCTGTTGGCTGTATCGAACGGTGAACACTAACTTTTTTCTGTGTTAGGTTCGCAAAAGAACAATTTTCTAATAAACTTGCCAAAGCGTATTATGGTTTATGTCTATTCAGATTCTTCGAATCACAAAGAAATAAAAGCATTACCTATATTTGTACGGTTCTTTGATCCAGAACACGGAATTACTATTGAAATTGTCATGAAATCATTAAGAAGGTGGTGCTCCGGTTGATACGCGGTGGGTTGAAGTGTGTTCTCACTTTTGCATGATTAATATTCCGCATAAAAATAGGCCCAGGAGTGACCGAGAGGTCCTGTTCTCGAAGCTGGTATACGTGAGGTGCTAGGTTCGGTACCCGGTCGAGCTCATCGGATTAACCGTTATGAGTTTTCTATGGTTTTCTCCTAAACTAGCGTAAATATGGGCTAGGATCTAGTGCAGACAATTGACCTTAATGATAACATTACCACCACCTCACAAAAATATGCAAGAATTAGTTGAATTCATTTTATGTCCTCCTGGCAAAAACGCTCCCACAAAACGACTGTTTTCTTCAATGAACAAAATGTAGACATGTAAAAAAAAATCTCCTTTATATACCTACTTTAAGAACTTATTAACTACTAAGACTAATTTAGGTTATACCTGTGAGAACTGTTATAAAATGATGACAAAGAATGATTGTTTGTTAAAACAAATCGTTTCATCTGCAAGATATTAATTTTATCTTTTCATTTGCCAATTTTATTTTTTCTTTCATGATTATGATTTTAATAAAAAATAATGACTATCAACTTTCTTTTTTATATAACTGCATGAAAGTACCATAAAAAAAAAAAAGAAAGAATGGTTTTGCCTATAGCAAAAATTAATAATTAAAAAAATAAAAAAATCAATAAAAATCAATATTATCCAGTGGCACCTATAAAAATTAGGGATTTTTGCTTTCGTATCCATATGTTATTAATTTAAATTAAGGTGTACTGATCCAAATTCGTCATTTGAGATAAAAACAGTTTCCACCATTTGTGTACAGTAGCTTTTGAATCGGATTTTATAATCCTTTTCATTAAATTTTGTATCCTCTAACATGACCTCTTTTTCAAAATTGAATGTTTTCTATATTCAATTTTCTTATAAAATAAAAGACATTGCTTAATTTATCCTGTCTTTCTAATAAAAAATTCTGATCACCTTATACGTAAACTAGTTGGCATAGGTGGACTCTGCTCAGTTCCCCATCATATGTATGTTCTCATAAATTTCTAGTACAAAACATATTATATTCATGTTAAGAGAAATTAATTTGACCAAATGCTTAACACAGTGAAATAACGAAAACCCCGCCTCATAGGCTACCCACCATTCGGTTCGATATATTTATCTTATTCTAATCTATTAATTTATTTTATTGGGGTCAATTTCGTAGTTTAGTTTTTACGCTACTTTTTCCAATGCAACAATCCCCAAAATGCATATTTATACGGAATAACGCCCATTTTGTTATGTTGATAAAATCTTAAATTTCGAATAACTTAAGAAATTTTCCTGTTAGGATATTTGTAGTCAATCATGTCCAAACAAGTATCATAAATATTATTTTGAGGTTGTCTGATATATTTATGATCCTCAAAATGGACGTTTATGCTCAATTTTGCCCTATTCTGCCATGTTAAGAAATTCGTACTTTAAAAATAACTTACGAAATTTTTAAATTAAAAAATTCATAGTCAGGGATGTTCATGCCAGTATCTTAAATGATATTTTTAAAGTGTTCTGAGATCTTTACGATGAAAATGTTTCTCAAAGTGGACGTTTATGCGACATTTTTCCCTATTCCGCCATATTAAGAAAATCGTAAATTTCCAGTGACTTACGAAATTTTTAAATTGGAAAATTCATAGCCAAGAATTTTTATACATGCATCTTATATAATATTTTAAAAGTAGTCTGATTTCTTTTCATACACGTTTATGTGAAAATTTGTCCTATTCTCCCACGTTAAGAAAATTATGAATTTCGTATAACTTCTAAAGTTTTTGAATTTGAATATTGCGAATGAATAGGGTTCTTGCCAATACCATAACTAATACTTTAAAACTAGTTCGACCTCTCTGCGATCATTTGTTCGTGAGATATCGTGTACACAGACTATAACATACTAACACACTAACGGACCAACAAACTAACAGACAGCCTATAAACGGACACCATACCCATTTTGATATTTTTTGAATTCGTCACACCCGAAAACGTGTAAAAAAGTCAAAAAACCGAAGTCGAAAATTTTCACTCTTATCTAAGTTCCCCATACCTATAGTATGATGGGGAACTAAAAATAGAGTAAGTAAGATATTGTGGCGAGTAACTTTTTTTGTCAGCGAGTGTTATCTAATAAAGTAAGTAAGATATTGTGGCGAGTAACTTTTTTTGTCAGCGAGTGTTATCTAAATTGAAATTTCGGACCCTGTTCTAGATAAATAAAATTAAGAGTATATTTAAATAAATTTTTTAACTTAAATAAAATGTCTGCTTTATCTAAGCTTATGTGATACTTTAAAAAAAGGTATGATATTACTTCTAAAAATCATGAAAATTACGTAATAATAAGTATTATGGATTTTTTTTTTTTTTTTTTTTTTTTTATATATGACTTTACGTTGACAGCAGTATTTCATATGCGAACTGAAAGTCCAGCAAAATTTGGTAGTGGTATACAGTATTACTGATTGCCATTTTTCTAACCACAAAAGTAAAGTGCAACAAGTTATAATATTTTTTAGAAGTTTAAAGGCATGGAGGCTGGATATTCGTCAATTTCTTTGAGATAAACTTAGAAATATTTTAACATGAAAATATGCATATAAATTCAATTCGATAAAAAACAAAGAACAGTGGTGTTAGTATAGCGATTAAGGTCTGTTGCTTGCACATAGGTCCTAGACCTGGCGCAGAGGTGGACAATATACTTCCAACAATGTATATTATATACTTTGGGTTTGGGGCAGTTATAAATTAAAAATGGCTTTTTTTTTTTTTTTTTTTTTTTTTTTTTTTTTAAATAATATCATATTTTTTTTTATTTGTTTGCACCTTGAGATAAATTAGTGTCGATCAATTTTAGGTGCATATCGCTCAGCAGATGGTACTATCGTCCCATTTTTTTCATAATCCACGATAAACTTTTTGTATATTTAAGATCATCGCAGCCCTCAGGTCAAATGTGTGTTAAAAAAGTTAAATAAACAAACTGCTGAACCCTATATCTGTGATAATTTAAAATAAGGTTATCAAAATTTTTTCATTAAAAAAATAAATAATAATAAATAATAATAATAAATAAATAAAATAAAAGTAAATAAATAAATAAAAATTCAGAACAAATGCATTTTTAAAGACGTCGCTTGTAGGAAATATTATTGACTTTCTTTGATGTTTAAAGTTATAATTGCCTTAAATAAAATCACCATGAGAAATAATTTTGTAAATTATAATTTTAATAAATAATGTGCACTGCATGAATTTGGATTGGAAAATACGGAAGGATGTCTCGTTATGACCACAACATACAAGCTTATTCTTAAATGCCAAGGATCATAAACTGTTAAGAAAATGTTTAACCATATCTTTCATAATTTAAAGTCTTTTGAGAAGTAATTAATTTATTTTGACGGAAATTGTAAATCTATAATATTTAATTGGAATTCCTTTCTATCTTATCATGATGCTTTGTTTGGATTTTGAACTAAATTTATTCGTATCATACGTGCATTAATAACTTTAGCGTATTTTTTTAAAATTTTCTGTTCATATTATTAATCATAAAAATAGACATACAAGGGAACGGTGGAATTTGTAAAGCTATTTTGTAAATTATCGTCTTAAAATTCCGAAATTTTGCACATATATCCATTAAAATATAACCGTACAAATTATATCTTCTTCGAAACTATTTAAATGAAAAAAGTAGAATTCAGAATTTCAATATTTTTTTTAATCTTTTAAATCACACCAGCTTTACTAACAAGGGAGGGTCACCAACTGCTCAAAAGGTATTTATGCATGTTATATATCCTCTTAAAGCTCTAACTGAGCTGATAATCAAAATATCCATCTTATCGGCAAATGCGCCCCCTAGCGTGAGTTATTCTCAATTAAAGTTTGTAAATTGCAGGCTCTTCAGTAATGTACTTTGAAGAATTTCTATCATTAGAATCAATTTTTTACCAGATTCTTTTGCTAATTATGACTATTTACATTGTTAGTAAAGTATTTTATTATGTGTTTAATAATTATTTTGTGACAGCATTAAATTTATAAATCCAATACTTTATATATTTAGCCATGTGTAAAATATTTACAATCTGAAAGATTTTCCTGTACATCGACATAATCGAATTTTGGATATTGACACTGCACAAGGGAACAGTAAAAGAAATTTAATGCATTAACATAGTAATGAAGAGGGAAATAAGCGGAAAAATAAATTTCTACTTAAAAAAAATAATTATTATATTATTACCTACAATATAATATTTTAATGAAAAGTAATTGTATTAAGTAATAGTTTTCTGTGTTACTATAAAAATTACAATAACTTCTTTTTTACATTAATTGTCTTTTTTTTTTTTTTTTTTTTTTTTTTTAAACACTTTGCATACAGTTTAGCATGTATAAATATATTGTTGACACAAAGTAATTATTAAACAGTAAAATACCTTATATGTAATAATATATATATTTATATATGTATGTATATTTATTTATTTATTACTTTCTTCTATATGTAATATAGAGAAAGTATTGGATTCGTAAAAATTTTCGACCTCGGGTTTTTGATGGATTTACACGTTTTGAGAGCTGTAGAACACGATTTGACCCTTTTTAGAAAATGTCTGTCTGTCTGTCTGTCTGTCTGTCTGTCAGTCTGTCTGTCTGTGTGTGTGTGTGTGACAAAATTTTGTGGCAACTGTAGCTCAGGAACTACTGCACAGAATTTCATACAAATTAGTATGTAGTTGCACCTTGACATAAATTAGTGCCTATCAACTTTTGGTAAAAATTGTCTTACAGGTTGCGTTGCCATCTCGCTTTTTCTAAATTTTTAACATGGTGATATAGGACAAAATTTTGTATAAATGTGCATAAAGAGAATTATTTTTTAGTAATCATTATGAAATTTACAAGAATTATTTATAATAGAGGTAGTCAACTGGGGAAAAAAATTTGTATGCGTAGGAGCCTCGTGAACCCCCCTGGGGGGGAAGTCCCCCCTCGAGGGGAGTAAACTTTCAAGATGGGTATCTTTCGTAAGGTCTCGTCAATACCTTTAAAACGAATGGTTGAACTATAAATCTGTGATAATTTAAAACAAAGTTATCGATTTTTTTTTACTTTTAACAAAAAGTAACTTAGAAAAAAAAATCGTTTTTTTTTTTTTTTTTTTTTTTTTTGGTTTTTTTTTTTAACGAAATTTAACCAGACTTGGTATTTAGTTGGCCCCTGACATAAACTGGGGCTGATTAGACTTGGGGATCAATCACTCAACAGGTGGTGCTGTGATCGTATTTTTTCTAAATTTTTAACATGGCAGTATAGGACAAAATTTCGTATAAACGTACATAATGGGAGTTATTCTTAACCTGTGATTGTGAAATTAATATGAATTATTATTAATAGTAGTAGTTAATTAGGAAAAAAATCTCGGTCATCGCTTTCCCCCCCCCCCCCCTGGGGAAAGTACCTGGGGGGTAAATTTTCAAGATGGGTATCTTTCGAAAGGTCTCGTCAATATCTTTAAAACGAATGGTTGAACTATAAATATGTGATAATTTAAAACAAAGTTATCGATTTTATTTATTTTTTAATGAAAAAAAACTGAATTTTTTTTTTTTTTTTTTTTTTTATATTGTTACTGCGTGAATTTGTATAGGAAAATATAGAAGAAAGTCTTGTGGTGGCCACAGCATACTAGTTTTTCAATGGTTCGGTACTTGCAAATGAGGATTGAATGCGCGGTCGCTGAACTGAAAACCATTTGTGAAGGAGTATCCATTGGGGGCCATCGCCACCACTTACAGGAAAAACAAATCCATGCTTTGTCCAGGATTCGAACCCGGCCCTACTCTGAGGGAGTTAGGGACGCTAACCACGGGCGACTATACGGGCGACCTTTACTGATAATAAGCTTACAATGGAAGAAGGATTAATTGGAAGCTTACAATGGTTTTTAGAATGAGAATCTTTTACAAAACTGATTATAATGATAGAAACTATAAGAAGGACATTGCTAAGAATCTGTAATTTAAAAACTTTAATTGAGAATAACTCGCGCTAGGGGGCGCATTTGCCGATAAGATGGATATTTTCGTTATCAGCTCAGTAAGACCTTTTAGATGATATATAATTTTTATAAATACCTTTTGAACAGTTGGTGACCCTCCCTTGTAAGTTTTAACCCCCCCCCCCCCCTCCCCTAAATTTCATATTATTATTGTTTAAATATATATTATGGACGTATTTGGATCCATTGAGAAGCTTATTTAGAAGGAAAATATTTTTTGTTTGAATAGTGATATTTTATGAAGTTTCTAGGTTTAAAAAAAAATTTAATAGTTTTTTAAAGCCTAAATTAAGGTTCTTTATCAGTGAACTTCAATGTCATCCAAATCCCATGTTAACCCTTGGAAAAAATAATCTCTATTTTTTATTCATTAAATAATGCATATTTTAAAATTTCGTTCTTAAATTCAGAAAATTCATGACTGTTAAATTATGTCCTGCTTTACAAAAATTGATTTTTGTTTAGTTTTTTTAAACTTATTTTGAAATTGTAAAATGCAAAATTTCGCTTTGTGAAATTTAACATTTTACAGATTCAAAATAAAATATTAAAAGTGTAAAAAATGAGTTTTTGAAAAACGAAAGATAGTTTAACAGTTGAAAATTTTCTGAATATGAAAGCAAAATTTAAAAATACGCATTATTTAATTAATATTATAAAGAAAATAATAGGGATTATTTTCTTCAGTGGTTACCATGAGTATGGGATTTGGATATCCTTGACGCTCATTGGTAATCAGCCTTAAGATGGAAATTAAAATACATACACATGTGTATTTCAAAGTTTACAAGGCGTCATCATTATAATTCTTATAAGTTTTACTCTAAAATAAGCTGTGTCTGAGAACTTTAAAAAAAAATTTCCAAAAAATTAAAAAAAATTTGAATTTTATTTTCAAACCTGAATAGTTTTGAAGAAATTTCAATACGCTCAATAAAGCTACATTTTAATGCATATATATTCAAAAATTCATAATTGCAAGACGAAATTTACAAAACAGTTTTATAATTTCTACCGCCCCCTTAATTAAGACACTCTACTTCGTCCATGCATAGATAGTATATATAATCGATAATCAATATGTCGACATTTGAGAGAAAGGGACATCTAAATTGAGTTTGCATTGCAAAATTCTTGTTCAAAAAATGATTTTTTTTTTTAGAAAGTTAAATTTTTGGACAATATGTTGTATATTACAGTGCATCTTATAAATACAGACAGGTGATTTTTTGAAATAACAGTTCAAAAAATGAACTAATAATCACGAAAAAAATTATAGCATATAGAATCAGAATATAAGCGTACTACAACAAAGAAATATAGTATAAGTTTTACAGAATTTTTGTAATAATAATAACAATGATAAAGAAAATACGCTGTCTCAAAAACATAAAGAAATTTGAGTATCTGGTATTTAAATTCAAATTTTGGATAATTTTTTTTAATTATCTTTTAAAATCGTATCAGGTAGGCTTGGAACTAGGCGCGCAATGTCGGCTCTATTCAAATTCCTTTGATGTGGGATTTAAATTTGCGCTAGCCAAGAAGGGCGATTTCCTCCTCTGACAAACTTCCTGCTACGATAATTCGCATGGGAAACTTTGGTTTCTTTTGTAAAATTCATCAATGCGCAATGAAATATAAGGTGCAATTTGAACATACGAGTATTTACAATGTCCTTCATTGTAAGTATGTTCAAAAGTACAAGAATCACTTTCCAATAATGGATAATTTACGACCATTTTGCGCGTTGCACTGAGCTCTGGTGTGTGCGAAGCCTAATGGTTGGGATTACCTCCAATCACAGAGAGTTTCTTGCAGCTGGTAATAGTTATTTTTTTACAGTGTACTATTTTCATGATCTATGACGAGAAATGAATGAGTTTTTTAGTCGACGAAAAGAAGGGAGTCACTCTTATGGTGTAGGGCGTGTTGTGTTTCAACGGAAAAACAGATATTGCTGAAATTGCTTTTCTTAATGGTCGACATTGCTCTGAGAGATTATTAAAATGTCCTTAAAAGCAATTTCCTTATAATTGGAAACATCTTAGGATGGTAAGATTGGAAATTCCAACAGGACGATACGTCGATTTACATCCCCTACATAACAAAAGCTTGGTTTATGCAGAACCAAGTTATTGTTATAGAATGACACGCCTTCCAGACCTAAATGCAATTGAAAACCTTTGGGAAGTACTTGCACGAGAGGTGTGTGCCCATGGTCTTCAGTTTTCGATTTTTTAGAAATTAAAGCAACAAGTAGAGTAGACTTGGTGCTTTTTACAGCCACACATTCTCTAAACTATAATTCTAAACATGCCTGATAGGAATTTCAAGATAATTCAATGGAATGGATCCAAAATTTGATTTTAAATACCAAATATACTCGAACAATCTTTATATTTTTGAGACAGCATATTTGGTTTTTTACTTTTTTACAAGAATTCTGTAAAACCTATACTATATTTCTTTGTTGCAATATATTATATTCTTATTCCATATGCTCATAATTTTTTTCGTGATTATTGCTTCATTTTTTGAACTGTTATTTCAAAAAATCACCTGTCTTTATATTTACTAGCAGGCTTTGCCCGCTTCGCTGGCCACTAAATTTAAAGGAAACTCGTTTCTATATAGCTTTATAAAAATAAAATAAAATAAATTACTGAAATTGTTCAAAAGCTCGCTCCAGGTCCCTGCTGCATTCAGCAGCGATTTGGTCATCCACTGCAACTCGGGCGCTTGTCCCTATTACCTGCGACAATAGTTTACCAATGAGCTTCCATTTAGGTGCTTATTATATAACAGTTTCGAAATAGATAGTATCGAAACAATTGGAGTTTCCCTTTTATATTTGAATCCCAGTTACATGTGAACAACACTATACGTGTTGTTCACATGTAACTCGGACTGGACTCAAACGTAACTGGGTTTAGACAACATAATATTTGCTTTTACGTTATTTCATATTTTTTTTTTTTTTTTTTTTGTTTATCCAATCAACCATTAAATGACAGCAATTTCACGCCAAATATTACAATATGCTGTGACCGGCTACGTCTGTCGCATGAGACAATTAATTTTTTGTGTTTATATGTAATTCATGGGTTGTAAACCTGATAGTACAGCCTTAATATAGTTCTCTTTGGCGGCTTTTGAATTTTCGTCACCATTTTAGACTTAATCCATTGTAACAATAAGACTTAATCCCTTGTAACAATATGCTATGAGCGCTATTTCTGCCGTATTTTAGACAACTAATCTTTTTATGGTTATATATATTTCCCATTAAACATATTTTTATTTATTTATTTAAATATTAATTTGAATTTTTCAAATATTTCTGTTCGACAGCGTGAGAGTGCAGTAACACACAGAGGTTCATTCGTTTGTATGATAAATTAGCATAGTGATTATTATATAAAAAAATAAATAAATAGGTAAACATTATCGTGTTACACAACTTTATTATGTCGCTCCATTGGCGGCTTTTGAATTTTTGTCGCCATATTAGCAATGGATTTTTTTTTTTTTTTTTTTTTTTGTATGAAAAGGGGAAGACTATTTTGCTAATAATTTTATCAGACTCTTTTTTGTTTATACATAAGAATCCTTTATATTCTGCTTATATTTTTAATGCTTTTTAGGTTTAAAATAGTGCTAGTTGAAATAAATTTCCTATCTTTAAAACTGCATTTGTTCTGTAAATTTTGTGTACAAATAAATCATTTATGTTTTTATATATTTGATGCGCTACTTAGATTAAAATGGCTGTTGCTATATTAAACTTCTTGTCGAAAAACATTCGGTGTACTTCAACACCAAAATTTAAAAAATCGCCCTGCAGGATCTGTTAATGAAGCTGATAAAATAAAAATATGGTTCATAGAGTTTAAATAATCTATTTAAAAATTTTTTTTAAACCCAAATTATTAATCTATCGTATCACATACATAGATATAGTAATAATATATAGATTGATCATTGGGGACAAAAAAGTGATTCCTTTTCACTCGGGAAAAGACGGCGATTTTACCAAAATATGGCAGTCTTTCCCCGAGTGAATACACACGGGAATATGCACGAATGTTTTAGCAAATAAAATTCATGAATAATTTATTTACTAATGGTGAATGAAAAGCCCAGATATAGTTTCAAATTCATTCTTTTTTTTTTTTTTTCCTTCAATACCGCTTAATGGCTGATTCCAAAGCTTTTTTTTCGGCATCAAAAATCTTTGCACGATAATATGGGGATGATAGATCAATATATATTATTATATCTGTGATCACATAAATCTTTTCGAAAATAGAATAAAACTTAATTTGAAAAAAAAAAAAAAACTTTTGTTTATTAACCAAAATAATTGATGAAATTTGAAATGCAAGTTGGTCTTGTGGGGTACAGGCTGTATATTATATTTTTGTGTTCGAGAGAGAAAATTTAAAAGAATTTGAAAACTGCAATTTTTAATCCCTTTTAAAAATCATGTGACTTAATGTGAAGCAATGTACATCACGTATAATGTTGCTCATATATAACTAGGATTCAAATATAAAGGGCTACTTCAAAATTTTCGATACTGTCCGTATCGAAATTGTCATATATGATAAGCACCTAAATGGAAGCCCACGGGTAAGTCATTGTCGCAGGCAATAGGGACAGGTATCGCAGGATGCGAGGCCGAACAAGGCGTTGCCGAAGGTAGCGGGAACCCAAAGCGAACTTTTGAGCGATTTCAGTATTATTATTTTCTCTTTTTTCCATAAAACTATATAGAAAAGAGTTTCCTTTAAATATGGTGACCAGCGAAGCGGGCAAAGCCTGCTAGTTTTAAATAAGTGTACTTTTTTTTTTTTTTTTGTTTTTTTTTTTTTTTATTATTATTATTTTCTCAAAAAATGGCAACAATTAAATTATGGATAAAATTTTAAAATTTAAATACTTATTTATCAGAAATTAGAAGATTTTTATTTTCACATTTTAACTAATTAAGAAAAAACTAATCATCCGATTGATAAGCTGTTTAATGCATCGGATTTACAAAAATTTTCCCTTTCATTTGGTGTCTTATTTGTAACGATGCGAGTGATATTTCTAATTTATTTTCTAATCTTTCTGATTTATTTTCCTCATTTTAAATAAATGTACGTTTTTATTATTATTATTATTATTATTATTATTTTGTCGAAAAAAAAATTGGCAACAATTAAATTATGAATAAAATGTTAAAATTTAAATGGCTTTTTTTTATCAGAAATTAGAAGGTTATGATTTTCACATTTTTATTAATTAAGAAAGAACTAATCAAAAATTCGAAAATCTGACTTCGATGTGCACAATGACCCTTCGGGATGCACCTTTGTGTTAAATCTCGTGACTGTCCGAGCTACCGTTTTCGAGATCAGTGAAATATACATACAAATATTGCTCACTTAATAGTATAAGATGAGACGCACTATTTGTTTTGTAAAATATGCAATATACATGAAAAATACATATTTGTATTTGTATATTAGATACAATAAACAAAAAATTTTTAAAATGTAAAATATACAATATACAAAAATGTATTGAACATACTATATCATATACAAGTATATAATATACAGCCCACCTATGGGCTTGGGTGGATAGCTCGCCGTGGGTTTTTTTAAAGGGGTCCTAAACCGTATTTGCGCGAATTTTGGCGAAAATCGTGGAAAACTTAAGTGGTTAGGTCGACGATCGCGATCTGGGATCAGACATGGTACTTTTACTTTTACCGGCTACAAGAGCTAAACCTCTCGGCCAAAAAAAAAAAAAAAAAAAAAAAAAAAAAAAAAAAGAAGAACATATGAAAGAAAAATAATTACAACTAGAAAGCCCTGCGGCTTTGGAATTTATAATTTTGGATACATGACACTTTGATACTGTCGTTTTGGTCCCACCGTCTTGGTTCCACCATTTTGGTCCCCAGGAAATTTTGGTCTCGTCGTTTTGGTCCCGCTGTTTTCGTTCCACGCTTTGATCTCGATATTAGGGGTAGTCAAAATATTACAGAATAAAAGGGAAATTCTTCTTTCAAATTTCGAATTCTTGTCATTTAACTTGAAACGATGACGGTAGGAAAGGTCAAATTTATTATTATTATTATTATTACTATTACTACTATTATTATTACTACTACTACTATTATTATTATTATTACTATTATTATTATTATTATGTTTCAGAACAAATAGAACTAAAACTAGTATGTTGTGGCCACCACAAGACTTTCTTCTATATTTACCTATACATATTCAATCAGTAACAATATTTAAAAAAAAAAAAAAAAAAAAAAAAAAGTACGATTTTTTTTTTCTAAGTTTTTTTTTTTTTTTTTTTTTTTTTTTTTTTTTTTTTTTTGTTAAAAGTGAAAAAAATCGATAACTTTGTTTTAAATTATCACAGATTTATAGTTCAACCATTCGTTTTAAAGGTATTGACGAGACCTTTCGAAAGATACCCATCTTGAAAATTTATCCCCCCCGGGGGGGTACTTCCCTC
The DNA here is from genome assembly GCA_963930645.1 of Salticus scenicus. Lineage (NCBI taxonomy): Eukaryota > Metazoa > Arthropoda > Arachnida > Araneae > Salticidae > Salticus > Salticus scenicus. The sequence continues at coordinate 285,927,255 of OZ005657.1, read as the reverse complement.
CCAGGGGGGGGGAAGCGATGCCCCCCCCATGCAGAAAAATTTTTTCCTAGTTACATACTACTATTATCAATAATTCATATTAATTTTTCAATCACAAGTTTAAAACAACTCTAATTATGCACATTTATACGAATTTTTGTCCTATGCTGCCATGTTAAAAATTTAGATAAAATGCTATCACAGCGCCACCTGTTGAGCTATTGATCCCCAAACATAATTAGCACCAGTTTATGTCGGGGACCAACTAAATACCAAGTTTGGTTAAATTTCGTTAAAAAAAAAAAAAAAAAAAAAAAAATGCGATATTTTTCTAAGTTTTTTTTTGTTAAAAGTTAAAAAAATCGATAACTTTGGTTTAAATTATCACAGATTTATCGTTCAACCATTCGTTTTAAAGGTATTGACGAGATCTTTCGAAAGATACCCATCTTGAAACTTTGCCCCCCCGGGTGAGAACTTCCCCCCCCGGTGGGGGGGGAGCCGATGCCCCCACATGCACAAAAATTTTTTCCTAGTTAACTACTACTATTATCAACCTGATCTTTCGAAAGATACCCAATGAGAAAATTTACCCCCCCTGGGGGGGTATTTCCCCCCTAGGGGGGAAGCGATGCCCCCCCATACAAAAATTTTTTTTCCTAGTTACATACTACTATTATCAATAATTCATATTAATTTCACAATCACAAGTTTAAAACAACTCTAATTATGCACATTTATACGAATTTTTGTCCTATGCTGCCATGTTAAAAATTTAGATAAAATGCTATCACAGCGCCACCTGTTGAGCTATTGATCCCCAAACATAATCAGCACCAGTTTATGTCGGGGACCAACTAAATACCAAGTTTAGTTAAATTTCGTTAAAAAAAAAAAAAAAAAAAAAAAATTGCGATATTTTTCTGTTTTTTTTTGTTAAAAGTTAAAAAAATCGATAACTTTGGTTTAAATTATCACAGATTTATCGTTCAACCATTCGTTTTAAAGGTATTGACGAGATCTTTCGAAAGATACCCATCTTGAAACTTTGCCCCCCCGGGTGGGAACTTCCCCCCCCGGTGGGGGGGCAACCGATGCCCCCACATGCACAAAAATTTTTTCCAAGTTAACTATTACTATTATCAACGAGACCTTTCGAAAGATACCCATCTTGAAAATTTACTTCCCCGGGGGGGGAACCGATGCCCCCCCATGCACAAAATTTTTTTCCTAGCTAACTACTACTATTATCAATAATTCATATTAATTTTACAATCACAAGTGTAAAATAACTCTCTTTATGCCCATTTATACGGAATTTTGTCCTATGCTGCCATGTTAAAAATTTGCATAAAATGCGATCACAACGCCACCTATTGAGCGATTGATCCCAAAATCTAATCAGCACCAGTTTATGTCAGGGTGCAACTAAATACCAAGTTTGGTTAAATTTCATTCATTGGTTCGTGAGATACAGCGTCCACAAAAAAATGATACAGACAGACAGACAGACAGACATTTTCTAAAAACTATTAATTCGTGTTCTCCATATCCCAAAACATGTAAATCCATCAAAAAGTGGACTTCGAAAATTTTCACGAATCCAATACTTTCTCTATATTACATATAGAAGAAAGTAAAAATTATATATATTAATGAAGTTCACTATGAAATGTTTCCTATTTAAAATGACATTAATAGGTTCTGTACGGCTAGTTAATGTGTACGGAAAAACAACAACAACAACAAAAAAGCCAATGCATTGTGTTTTAGGATAGACATTTTTAAAAATCCCACTTAAATAATTTTCTACTGTAAAAATAAAAAAGAAATTGACATGTATTGTTAATATTCTAAAATAATGTTTTGTATAGAATATGATATGTTTAACCTTCAGATTTACTAAAATGTTCAGATACATTAAGGGCTGCAATTATAATCTAGCGGCGAGATTTTCTTTTGCGCTATGCCTTTTTAACACTTTCCAACAATGTCTAAGAGTGGTTTTAAGTTCAATTAGTCAATCTGTATACTTTTCAGTCCTTTTGTATGTCTGCTTTGCTAACGTAGCCAAAGAATATTGAAAGTTATACGATACAACAAGTACGTATAGTTGGATAGTGTTAATAATCAATGCGTACTGCATGATTTTTCGTTCTTATTTTAAATGCACTGGAACAGCGAAATTCCTTTTTTACTGTCTGTGGGAGAAACAGATGTGAAA
>OZ005657.1:285789852-285924852 GCA_963930645.1 Salticus scenicus | reverse complement strand
CGAACCCCAAAATGCTACAGAGATTCCAAATCGGGCCTTGTTTTTAGTCGTCGTGGAGACATATCTGAGACATATATTTATTTTTTTAGTAATTATATGATTAAACTAAAAAGATAAACAATTGTACATCAATTTCGTCCAAACCTGAGCGTATACAATGTGCACAAGTTATTAAATATTGGACTCCTTACATCTTTTCATTTTTAAAATAAAACCTTTAAAATTGAAAGAAAAGTAACTTATATACTAATATACATACATACATAGTTAACTAAATAGCACGGACAAACAAACATGCATTTTATTACTACAGTAAAGCACCGTTTATACGTCTTTTACATTTATGCGTCCTTTCAGTGAAGTTCCGATTCATTCCTATTCATTTTAATGCAAAAATTCTTCGTTTATACGCCGCTAATATCGGTTATACGTCTTTTCCACTTTACTAAAATTCACAGAATTTCTCAGCCTGTCACTATTTTCCATTCTAAATAAGACGGATTTTTCATAGAAAGCATCTAAAATGGAGGATCACAGGAGAGATTGAAGAATACTGATCAAAGAATCAATTGAATTCACAGTAGAATATTTAATACTCTTAGACAAGCAGCAAATCAGACGAATATTAAACATTTTTAATGTTATTAAATAGCTATCGGTACGGACATAAATCGTATGCTTATTATTAAAAATACGCAATGCATATAAATAATATTCAAAATGCGTTCATACAGTTCTAAAGAAATGTAATATAATACACAATATATGATACATGTAATTAGTACCCAATCATGCATTAATAGTATGATTTTTCTCACTTTTTATAATAAATCTTTTTTTTTTTTTTTTGTTTGTTTTTTGTTTTGAGAATTGTTTTTAAAAAAGTATAATATACATTTACTAACTTAAGAAACTTTATTAATTAGTATTTTCATACAAATTTTGCTTAAGTATCATTAAATTTGTAGTAATCAAAGTTAAATTATCAAAATTTCGATTATACGTCTTTTCATTTATACGTCCTTTTACATCAGTCCCTTGAAAGACGTATAAACGATGCTTTGCTATATTATTAATATAATACAGATTTTAAAATGAATTACTCCTGGATTAAAAGTAAAAATTGAATCGTAATCCAATCGAATGAAATGTAAATCTCTCTCTCTCTCCCTGTCTCACATACACATACACACATATATATATTTATTCATACATCAGTTTAAAAACTTCATAAATGATCACATGTTTATGCTTAAGAAGAAGAGTCTGTGGGGGCAGATCAATAATTTGTTATTTGAATAAAATAGCATTCTGTCACTAAAAGCAAATTATATTTTAATTTCTAAGATTTCCGTTCTTTCTTTTCCCCTCTTTTTTTTTCAAAAATTTTTCTGTAATTTTTTTATTTTTAAATCAATACAGACTTTATCTATTATATGATTAAATGGAGAATCTTTTCTAATGAAAAAGTACTATTGTTATCGCTAACAATACTTTTAAAACCACAATAACTCTGCCATTAATAGTAAATTGAAAATTAAATTACAATTAAAGCAAATTAACTCCAAATAAAATGAAAATAAAATCTCGTTTAAAAAAGTGAAAATGCAATTACATTAATAAAGTTATGTTCGTAAAAAATCAGCAGGACCGGAATTCTCTGGATCTCAATGGCTGGAGCAATCATAATGATGAAAATTTATTCATTTACCTACATATGTTCCTTGGTTAAAGATATTCTAAGACTACTTCATTTCTCTCAGAAAATATGCAATCAAATTAAAAAACTGATACATATTAAAAATATTACAAAAAAATAGCGGGATCAAAATGGCGAGAGACCAAAATTTCTTCGGGAGCAAAGTGGTGGGACCAATATGGCGGGTTCAAAATGTCCTGCTTCGTATAATTTTATCTAGCATAAAAATTTTTTAATTTGTATATGTTTTTCATTTTTATCAATCTTTATTCACTAAACAACTGTTTAAAGCTATTTTTGGGAGTTTTCTCCAGATTATTATTTTTTTTTCCTTTTCAGAATCATCAAATGTATTACTGCTTTTCACATACGATATATTTCACGCATCTAAAAATCCTGAAAGAACTCTGAGGGAAAGTACATTCGATGAATATATTCATTTGGAAAGTTCCGTAGTATAAAGTAATCAATCATAACAGCTAACATAAAAGGAGCCCAGCGGCTCCTAGCTTCCCTCCCCCCTCCACTCCCTCGTAATATAATGCCAATATTTTAGCACATAAAATTGCTTTCTTTTCTGTTTGTCTATTCGGGCGAAATATTTTCACCAAATTTAAACTAATTTTAAGATGAGCTAGAGACTTGAAACTTTAAAAATATATAAAAGAAGAAAAACAATACATGCTCATGCTGTAATGGACTTAGGGCAAAGGGCCCTGTAGAGTGTAGGACTTGGATTCCAACTCCATTTACAACATGATTTCGAATTTTAACCAATTCCTACCATACGATTCAGCAAAAATTTTGATACATGTATAACTCCGATGAAAATACGTGCTCCTGCAGGTGCGGACATAAGGGGGGGGGGGGGGGGCAAAATTTAGTTAGTAATTTGATTTCGAATTTTTAGCCTTTGTAGCCCTGGACCCCAATCTAAAGTTAAAAGTTTGATTTCTAATTTTAATGGCTTCATATCAACAAGTTGATCTAAAATTTTGCATACATGTATAACTTCGATGACAATACATTATCATGCAGAAAAGAATTCCGAATCGATTTTATTTTTTATTTCGATTTTAACATATTTCTACCGTCCAAATGTTTTAAAATTTGACATGCATGTATAATTCCGATGACAATATATGATCTGGAAGAAACAGACGTAGGAGAAGGAGCCTTGGGGCCTTGGTTCTCAACTCCAGTTAAAAAATTCATTTCAAATTTTAACATTTTACTATTACTCGAGTTAAAATATTGCGCATTTGTAAAACTTGGATGCAAATACATGGCCAATCAAAGAAAAAATATGGGGTGGAGCTTTAGAGGCCCTGGGCCCCAATCTCCAGTTAAGAAATTTATTTCGAATTTGAACATCTTCCTATCATCCAACTTAGCTAAAATGTTGCGTACATGTATCACTCCAATGAAAGTATATGCTTAAACAAAAACGGGCCCTGGGACCCCAAATCCAGTTAAAGGATTAATTTCGATCTTTTATCAATTTCTATCATTGAACTGAGCTAAAATTTGGCATACTTGTATAATTTCGATGACAATATATTCTCTGGAAGAAATGGACTTAGGGCCCTTGACCCCAAATTAAGTTGAAAAAATTATTCGAAATTTTATCTTCTTCTTATTACGCATTTGACCAAAATTTTGCGTATTTGTAAGACTTGGATGAAAATATACATAACTAAACAAAAACAAAATTAGGGGAGGGAGCTTCGGGGTCTTGGCCCTTAATTCCAGTTAAACAGTTTATTCCAAATTTTAATGTCTTCCTATCATCCAATTTAGCTAAAATCTTGCATACATTTATGACCCTGATAAAAATATATTCTTGAACAAAACCTGACTGACAGGAAAGGGCATTGGGGGCCCTAGGCCCCCCAAATCCAGTTAAAGAACTGATTTCAATTTTAAACCATTTTCTGTCATCCATTCGAGCTAAAATTTACATACATGTACAATTCAGATGACAATATGTGCTCTAGAAGAAACGGACCTAGGGGAAGAGGCCTCGGATGCCCTGAGCCCCCAAATCCAGTTAAAAATTGTATTTCATATTTTAACCTCTTCCTATCATTTAGTTGGACTAAAATTTCTTATACAACTCCAATGGCAATACATGCTCAAGCAGAAACGAACTTCGGGGTCAAGCAGAACTTCGGGGGCCTTGCGACCCCAAAGGCACCTATTGTAAAGAATTTTAAAAATTGTTACCACTTTCTATCATTCACTTGAGCTAAAAGTTTTCATATAAGCACAACTCCGATAACGTATATATGCTCAGGAATAAACGGATTTAGAAGAGAGAGACATGGAAGCCCTGGGCCCTCAACACCAGTTAAAAAAATTATCATTAATTTTAACATTTTCAATCCAATTGTGCTAAAATTTTGTATACATGTAAGGCTCCAATGACAACACACGCTCAAGCAATAACATTCTTAGGGTGATGGTCTCTGGTGCCCGCAGTTATAATTTAAATTTTAAATTTTAAACACTTTTTATTATCCAATTGATCTAAAATTTTACATACATATGTTACTTCGGTGAATATGTGTGCCCAAGTTCTTATCACATATCTTGTTTTACGCAGTTATAAAAAATAAAAGCTCAGACATCGCGTTCCGAGATCAAATCAATTCTGTACCACCTGTTTAATGATCTGCACCAATAATAGATAAGCAACCATTTCTCAAGATGCAACTAGTTCAACTAAATGTAAAACTGCATGAAATTCTATAAATTAGTTCTTGAGCTAGAGTTACCACAAAATTTTATTTGCATAGCACAAACAGACGAACATTTTAGAAAAATAATCAAGACATATCAAAATGTGTAAATCTCTCAAAAACCAGTATGAGGTGGTCATCACAAAATTTTGTTTTGCTTCATTTTATATAACATCGTCGTACACGGGATAACATAAAAATATATAAATTCTAGCTTCTTTTAATAAAGATTTTACGTATGCAGCTTTGTGTAATTTTAACGAATAAACGCATGGACATTCTTTTATGGAAACTCACAGAAATTTAGTATGAGCAGTGCCAATTCACTACTTTGTGTACCCAAGTTAAATCATCCTTTTTCTTCATATTGGCCAAGTTACATATGAAGGTTTCTGCATTACCATATAGAAGCTGATATACAGCTTTTCTGTACATACGGAAAATTGTAGAATAGCAGAGCACTTATAGCCCGATATTAACCCGTATAGAGACAGCTTAGTGTTTCCCAGTAGCCTCACACACACTATGTCTGTTGAATGATACCCAGTAAAAGCCGAGATACAGCCCTTTCGCAAATGGGAGAGATTTCAGGATAGCATAGGGATAACTATTGGGCGATAAGTAGTCAAATTAAACCAACATTCTTTTTCATAATGACCACCTCACACGTCAGATTTCGTGCATTTGTAGAATAATGAAGCTCAGATATATTTTTCCCGTGTATTGGGAAAATTGCGCCACCTGTCGGCCGATATATACCCAGTTTTGGAGAGCAGGTGTTTAATATTGATGGTCATATATTATATATGTGGTCATATATTATATATGTATGTATGTTTAAACTTATGTATCAATTACATTTATAACAATATGAGTTAACTAACATCACCGTAATTGTATATTTTAGAAAGTAATGTTATTAATGAAAATGTTTAAGATATTGTAATTAATTGAAATTTATTTTAATGGGTGTCTTTAGATAATATGAAATGTTACCCAACACAATTGTTTATATCTTTAAAATTAATTCGTTTATAGTTTCAAATCTCACTTTAAAACAAAAAAAAAAAACAAAAAAAAAAAAAACAAAAAAAAAAAAAACAATTTCTCTACCTTATAGTTGTGTAAATATTACGTTAATTAATTAAATCTTTTAAGCTTTCCTCATTAAGTTTTAATTTTTTTAGCTTATTTTTTTTTCTTTTTTGCAGTAATTATTAACTTCATTTTAACTTTTTACTTTGTTACCATTTGATCTTGCAGAGGATTTGGAGAAAGTTGGGTGTCCGGCAAACTAGTTTAACCCGCTTCACCCGTCTTGAGTCGTGGTGGCCTTTTCTCCTTCTTCTTCTAGTTATTATTTTTTCCCCCCTGTAAATTCTTTGAACATATTTGCAAAATATATTTGCATCCACCAACGTTTTAGAAACAATTCAAATATATTTACTTTTTAATGTTATATTCAAATATATTGACTTTTAAAATAGAATTATTATTATATTATTAATTATTAATAGATTCAAATATATTAACCTTTCCAATCTATTTTGTCTTGTAGAAGGGTTCATTTCCATATGTCGTTGTTTGTGCATTAATTCACTTCTTTCTTCCTGCCGTCTGATCATTGTGGTGATGAATTATTTTTATTATAGTACATAACAATTTGAATTAAACATGCTACTACTGTGCTATTAATTTGAAAGCTGTTTAGCTTGATAATTTTTGTGAATTATGTTCATTTCGAAAGTAACTTGTTTCTTAATGAAAAATATTACAACATGATAGTAACTTTTATGCCTGTTTTTAAACGACACAACCGAAGTTTGTATTGTATTTAACTCTTTTTATTATATATATATATGTACAGTATATATGATTTGTATTCTCATTGGAATAATTTAAAAGTAAATATTATTCTTATTTTCATAGCTATATTAAAATAGTACCAGTAAAATTATTTATGTTCTGGTTATTTAGTAACCTATTTAAGCACTTGTGAGTTGTTTTGGCTATTCAATCTTTTGTTTATTTTGCATTATAATTCCTTTTGTTTTTAAGCAAAAAATGAATATTGTTTTATTTGCTTTTTATTAAAATAGCAAAAATCTTTATTTAAAAGGGTGTTATTTTATTTTATTTTATTTTATTTACATGTGTTTTAATATGGATCAAATTTCTTTGCAAGCTACTAATCATTTTCTCTTTTCAGTCTTAAGTTTAAAAGCAAAAATTGTGAATAGTCTCTTATTGAATATATTTTTAAACATGAAAATTAATAAATATAGTTTAAATGGAAATTAACTCCTAGCATTGTATTAACGAGAAATTGTTACAGATGAAAATTAAACAATGTTTTACATAAGTACAAATGTTTGAAACTATTGAATATTTTATTTAACTTTTATTTAATGTTAAATAATTCATTATTTAGTTTTGCTGTTAGAGAACAAAACCTTTAAACGCTAATGGTAATTTATTGACAAAGTAATTAATTTCGAAAAAGCCGGCGTCTTTTGTCTGTAAAAATAAAATAAATAAAATAAACAAATAAATAAATAAAGGGGTGGTATTCATTTTCTTTTGGGTATTTAAGACGCATACTATACATTTAAAAACATGGAGATAACTGTAATTTCTTTAAACATCAATCAAATAGATGATTTTAAGGATTTGACAGAAAACAGAAAGGTAATTTGAGCAATAATATTAACTGTTTAAAGAGCGGCGGTTACTTACACTACCTAATTTTAATTCCTGACTGCAAGGATTCACTCCGGAAAATTTCAAAAGAATTTTACATTTAAAACTGATTGAAAAAAAAAATCATTTATATTTTTATTTGTCTAATTTTACACGTAAATTTCAATAGTTTTCGATGTTAAATGAGCATATAGTCATATTGTTATCTTTGAAAATATTTTATTATTGTTCTTCTTCTTCTTCTTCTTTTTTTTTTTTTTTTTTAGAACTGCAAAAATAGGCCATTAATAGAAATTCCAAAAAATTTTATTGTGAAAGGAAAACAGACGAGATTTTAATTATTTAAGAAACTCCGATGTGTAAATAAATGTTAAAAGAAAAACCTTTATTTTATTTTATTTTGTTTTTTCATTTTTACTGCTTACATTTCAAAGCAGACATTTGAAATAAAATATTTTTGCCTTTGCATCGAATATTAAATGCATTAACCAATTACCTAGGCAAAGATTGAATTTGTAAATTTCTAGTATATATTATGATAGACACATTGTAAGAACATCGTCATATTATACGAAAAGTCATCGGAGATATGCATAGGTATGTGTAGGAATTAAGGCCGATTGTCTACAATAGGGACTGAGGCCTGGGCGATATGCCTCCGTAGAGGTCTTTCTAAGGGGTGAAAGATCCCCGGGTGCGTTGAATACTGGAATATGGCGTAGTAATTCAATGTAACATGGCGAATGAAAATTAAAGAAAGGTTGAAACCAAAATATTAAAACGATAAAGGTGATTCTGAATTGTAGATAATCACATACTTATTTTATTAAAATGAAGTGTAAAAGATTGAAAAAAATTTTTGGCTAAAGCATACGCACATTTAAAAAATAAATAAAAATAAAAATTAATATATATTTAACCAAATAAAATTTTTGTGGTAATTAATAAATATGCTCAAAAGAGTGACATCGATTCCTCATTAAGTACTTGTTAATTGACCATGTTATCGATTGTTTTATTACTTTCTTACCAATAGTACACGACATTTATGTGAACAATTTTAATGCATAAACTTACGTCAATAGCTGTTTTGAGTTATTGGTGATTTGTGCATTTTATGATTTCTGGCAACAGTATAAATTTGAAAAGTCTATTTTAACAGCTAAATAAATAAATTATTGCCTGTTACTTTCTCCTATATTAAACAGAAAAAAGTACTGTTTTCGTAAAGATTTTCAACTTCCAGTTTTCAATGAATTTACACATTTTGAGATAGTCTGAACACGCATTGACCATTGTTGTAAAATATTCGTCTGTGTGTGACAAAATTATTGTGATCGTTTTAAATCAAGAACTGATGAACAGAATTTCATGAAACGTTATATTTAATTGCCCCTTTGCATAAACTGATGTCTATCAACTGTTGGTGCATATCGGTAAAAAGATAGCGTTGTCGTTCAGCTTTTTCATAATCTTCAATTTGGCAGTTTAGGGTAAAATTACGTATAAATGTACAAATTGAGGATAATTTTTAACTAATCATTGGGAAACAGAAAATTTCCTCACTAATAATAACCATCCAGCATAAAAATTTTGTAAATGCAGGGGCATTGCTATCCCTCCGAATGTGTAAATTTTTATATGAGTATTTTTCAAAAGAACTCGGTGATACCTTTTAAACGAATAGTTGAACTGTAACCCTCGACATCATGATGTCGCGGGTTACGATTGAACCATAAATCTGTGATAATATATTTAAAAATATATATATCTATTTATTCTATTTTATTTATTCATTTATTATTATTATTATTATTTATTATTATTTATTTATTTATTTATTTATTTATTATTTATTTATTTATTTTCATTTATTTATTTATTTATTTTTTTTGGGGGGGGGGGGGCATTTTTCTTTCTTTCTTTTTTTTCCTTTTTTACAATGCAAAATGCCGCGATGGTTATTTTGGTCTAAATTGTGTGAATTTGTATAAGATAATATAGAAGAAAGTTCTGTGATAGCCTCAACCTACTAGTTTGTAAATGAATTCTAAATCAATTCACAGGAGATAGGGGGAAAATGGTGAAATAAAATATTTTCAGCAGGTATAAATAACTAAGGTTCGCATACGAATTTGGAAAGCTGAGAAAATTGATTACTTTGTTTTCAATGCATTTTGAGTAAGTATAAATCGAAGCTTTGTGTTTAAAAAATTGAATTAGTTATTTAATTACCATCTCTGTGTGTCGGAAATACTTATTTAATATAAAGGACAATTAAAAAGAATATCTTCTTGCAAAATTTTCATCTAAAGAACTGAGTTTTAACATCTGCATATATGATTATCAGAAATGCAATGCAGTTCTTCAAAAATTAGGATTATAAAAGGAGAAAATATGATAAAGCTTCGATTAAACAGTAGATATCAAACAATAATTAAACACTTCAAATATTTATTATTATTATTATTATTATTATTATTATTATTGGAATACTTCGTCAGAAATCAGAGATCAGCAATCTGGGAAAATAAAATAAAAAATTCCAGCTTAAAAAATTATACTATAGGGTAAGTGTACCAGTGATTGACACTTTTAGAGCAATCTCTGATATTTTTAATGATCTAGTCATCGGAAAATATTTTTAGAAATCTTAAGTTAGTACATATGGTAGGAAAGACATGCAGAACCACATATATGTTAAAATATACATTTGATAACAATTATTATTATTTTTATTATTTTTTATTTGACACCCACTCAATGTTCCAGTAATTGACACTGCCAGTTTTTCATTTATCAGTAATTGGCCCCCTAAGTTCCAGTGTTTGACACTGCTAGTTATTCATTTTACCAGTTATTAGCATCCTATGCTCCAGTATTTGACATAAAATGTTAAAATTCTTATATGTAAAATATATGATTTTATTATTATTTCGGGATAGATGACAATTACTGGAGCATGCCAATCACTGGAGCACTACCCTATATATGTTTTATTTTATTTATTTATTTATTTTTATTTTATTTATTTATTTATTTATTTTTAGTGTGTGTGTGTATGTGCATGTGCGCATGCTCTGTAGCTTTAAATAGAATATCGCGGGATATTTTGTATTTTAGTATTTATTTGACAACTTTGAGACGTATAGTTACAATGACATTCTGTCTCGGATTATCCATGTTACATATATGCACAATAACAATGCACAATTTCTTATATCACATATATATGTATAGACACCATAAATGCCTATCAATAAGTCGGAATTCCAATCTGGGATCTGAAGTTCCAGACGGCAACTTCCTAGAGACCGGGTCATCAAGCCGGCATCGTGGGATATCTGTCAGATTGGAAAGTGTTTGTTTATGTGATGTTATTTCCTATTCATTATGTTTATGTGAAGAAATTTAGAAAAAAAAAAAAAAAAACGGTATTTAAAAGATTTTGCATATGATGCAATTATAAGAAAGCACCACAGAACTGGTGTTTTAAAGTAATAAGTACAAAACTTTGAATAAACACCATAAAATGCAATAAACTCGCAACAATTGTTTCGGCTCGAAAGAACACACGACCCTTCGTCAGGCGAACAAAATAGGCACGAGTGTTGCAATGAAAGCGGCAACAATTGTTGCGCGTTTATTGCATTTTATGGTGTTTACTCAGCGTTTTGTACTTATATGATGCAATTATTGGAACAGTTTCGTTTCGCTTCGATATTACTTTAGAAATATATAAATCTTTAAAAACAAAAGTAATCGTTAGGCAAAAGTAACAAAGATTCAAAATTGTGATTTCATGATGGCATGTTTTCTGACCACCTCCAGGATTAAATCCGAAACCGTTGCCAATAATCCACTAGGCAGTTCTAGTGCGACGTTAAACTCATACAACCTTTAACCTACACCTCAAGCAAAATGATTTCATCAATTCTAACAGTAAACGGATACGGAATTTGCTTCCCACGGCAATTACCAATTTTACCCTCTGCAAAATCAAAACTTTTTTATTTTGTCATTCAAGTACAATTCTAAAAATAAATATAATAATAATAATAATAATAATAAAGATGAAACAAAAATTAATAATGTTACATAGATTTTCTTTATTTGTTTAATTAGAAAAGATTTTTTATGTTTTATTTATTTTTTTAATGCCTTGTCGGAGTTTGTTTCGATCGGAATAGACAATTAGAGAAAAGTGCATGACAAAAGATCAGATATTACTTAGTGCCTTACCTGGTGATGGAAAAATGTCCAGCGTAGGTAGCAGCAGCAACAGCAGGGTCTAAATTGGTGGCAGAGGGGCTAAGACTGGATCTAGGGGTTGCCGGGGAGACCGCAGCGGCAGGCGGCAGGGCTCTCGGCGGATCAGCTGTGGTGGCAGCACCTCGGGCGGCCATGCGATTGACGCGACTCTGGTTCGCGGACTAAAGATAAAGAGTGAAGAAATCAGCTAACAAGCATTTGCCTTACCACAGACAGTGCTGCCACATGGGAGACTCCTGGCAGAGAAAATCGAAATAACGGGATCACAACGGAGTGGGGAAACAAGTTTGCACTTTCCCCATGTTTCATTCCTATAAGTTCGGATAGGTCACCTGAAATGCGCTCTTCTTTCTTTCTTTTTTCTTTAGAAAAAAAGAAAAGGATAAATATATCTTTTTCATGTTTTCGTTTTTTTTATTTTTATTTTTTTCTGCTTCTTAGCTTTTGTTATGTTTTATTTTGCTTCATTTCTGTTGTTACCATATCATCTAAATTTTTTCCTGCATGTTATCTGCATAATTCAGAGTTTAAGTTGTATAAGAGAAGATGAGGTTGCTCTCGCTAGAACTTTGAATTTTGTTTTGAAAATATTTTAAAACCTCGGATAAATTAAAATGTATTACACTATTACAAAAAATGACATTACATCATTAATTATTATTATTATTATTTTTTTTTATTTAAAAATTTATAAATCAACACCAAATAAAGAACAATTTAAAAACTCAAATCATTAAAATTTAATTCCAAATTTAAATCTAGTCATAAAATATTAAGCATAATAATATTATAGTTTTAAAAAATTAAAGAACACGCTTTTATAGAAATGTGAACTAAAAAGCACAAAATATCTATCTTAGTATTAAAATGCAGGGTAAGAGAAAATCGTGTGAGTGACACACCATAATATTTACATACATTTAAATCTTTAATTAAAATAATTTAGAATTAAACAAAAACCATTTAAAAAAAAAAAATCTCCCCTGACTGGGCTCGAACGCTAGACCTTTAGGCTCATGGCGCTGAGCTTTACCTCACAGCCACAGCGTTCCCGTAGGGAATGCCTTTTTTTACAATATAGATTTTTTGTTTGCTCCCAGAGCGGTTACAAACATACATTATACATACAAACATACATACAGGTGAAGTTAATAAAAACGTGTTAAAAAAAGGCTTCTTTTCTAATTTAGTTTTCTCGAAAGAAGAAAAAATGGTTATCATTTTATAAATAAACAATTAAATATAAAAATGTGAATTTTCTTCGCATATTGCTACACTTATTTTTAACGCATTCATTTCTTTGAGTTAAAGTCTGGTATATTTTTCTGAAATAACAAATAAAGTGAACTTATTTTCGCTAGAATTTATAACATTAGTTATGTACTTATTTTTAAAAAGTAATCTGCTCATTGACAGAAAATGCAAAAGTTTTAACTTTATTTATATGAAGGATTTTTGAAAATTGAATTTTTGAACTGTGTTTTATAATATTATAGTTTTAAAAAATTAAAGAACACGCTTTTATAGAAATGGGAACTAAAAAGCACAAAATATTCATCTTAGTATTAAAATGCAGGGTAAGAGAAAATCGTATGAGTGACATACCATAATATTTACATACATTTAAACCTTTAATTAAAATAATTTAGAATTAAACAAAAACCATTTTTAAAAAATCTCCCCTGACTGGGCTCGAACGTTAGACCTTTATGTTCGTAGACCGGAGCTTTGCCTCACAGCCACAGCGTTCACGGAGGGAAAGTCTTTTTTAACAATATAGATTTTTCGTTTGCTCCCAGAGCGGTTACAAACATACAAACAGGTGAAGCTAATAATAGCGTGTTAATAAATGTAGATAGTTGACAGTGTTACCAAATCAGGAACTTTTTTTTATTCAATATCTACTGCTAAATTTTAATTGTAATGATTGCCTAATAACATCGAAGCGTAATCATCTATTATGTATATCAAATATCACTCCTCATGATTATTGGTGATTAATTAATAAAATTGTCCCTAAATTTGGCAACAGAGATATTTGGGTCAAGTAAAGCTAAAAACAAAGACAGAGAGAAATAAAATGTAAGTTGGAAAAAAAAAAAAAAAAAAAAAAAAATGCTGCACGCGTCATTCATTATTACTTTCTTCTATATGTAATATAGAGAAAGTATTGGATTCGTAAACATTTTCGACCTCGGGTTTTGGATGGATTTACACGTAGAATACGATTTGACTATTTTCAGAAAATGTCTGTCTGTCAGTCTGGCTGGCTGGCTGGCTCTCTGTCTGTGTGTGTGTGTGTGACAAAATTTTGTGGCAACTGTATCTCAGGAACTACTGCACAGAATTTCATACAAATTGGTGTGTAGTTGCACCTTGACATAAATTAGTGCCTATCAACTTTTGGTAAAAATTGTCTTACAGGTTGCGTTGCCATCCCGCTTTTTCTAAATTTTTAACATGGTGATATAGGACAAAATTTTGTATAAATGTGCATAAAGAGAATTATTTCTTAGTAATCATTATGAAATTTACAAGAATTATTTATAATAGAGATTATCAACTGGGAAAATTTTTTTGTATCTGTAGGAGCCTCGCCACCCAACCCCTGGGGGGGAAGTCCCCCCCTCGAGGGGAGTAAATTTTCAAGATGGGTATCTTTCGAAAGGTCTCGTCAATACCTTTAAAACGAATGGTTGAACTATAAATCTGTGATAATTTAAAACAAAGTTATCGATTTTTTTTACTTTTAACAAAAAAAAAAAAAAAAAAAAAAAAAAAAAAACTTAGATAAAAAAATCGTATATATATATATATATATATATATATTAACGAAATTTAACCAGACTTGGTATTTAGTTGGCCTCTGACATAAACTGGGGCTGATTAGATTTGGGGATCAATCGCTCAACAGGTGGCGTGTGATCGTATTTTTCTAACTTTTTAACATGGCAGTATAGGACAAAATTTCGTATAAATGTACATAATGAGAGTTATTCTTAACCTGTGATTGTGAAATTAATATGAATTATTTATAATAGTAGTAGTTAATTAGGAAAAAAAATTGGGGTATCGCTTCCCCCCCCCTAAGGGGAAGTACCCCCCGGGGAGGGTAAATTTTTGAAGATGGGTATCTTTCAATACCTTTAAAACGAATGGTTGAACTATAAATTTGTGATAATTTAAAACAAAGTTATCGATTTGTTTTTACTTTTAACGAAAAAAAACTGAAAAAAATCGTTTTTTTTTTTTTTGTTACTGCGTGAATTTGTATAGGAAAATATAGAAGAAAGTCTTGTGGTAGCCACAACATACTAGTTTTTGCTGTTAAATTTGATCTTATATATGTATTATATATATACATTTTGTGCGTGTGTGTTATAAGAAAAAATGCAAACTGAATCATGCAAATTAATTAAATTTTCCGTATATAGCAAAATCTTTTTTAATGATTTAGTTTTTAATTTATGACAATGTTTATTACTGCAACACTTTCTATAAGCGTCATTTAAAAAATCATTATAGCGAATATTTTATTCAAATAATTTTATACTATTGGGATTCGAGATTGAACAATACGTAATTTGTTTTATAAAGCAATCGGTGAAAATAAGATAACGCTTCTTAAGCTTTCAAAAATGTTTCTATAGAATATTTAAGTAAAGATTATACGAAATACTTAACCATGAGAAGCTTTTAATATTTCATACTGAGGCCTCCCACAGTTTGAAACAGGATCGAAAAATCGCCCGGGGAAAAAATGAGTCAATTTCATTATTTTCTAGGTGGTTTCTTTTTCTTCAGCCTTGTTGTCGTTCCATCCCTCCCTTATGGACCCCACTCCCAGAGGGCAGATCCGCTCTTGCTAACAAAAATCAAACCGCCTTCCGAAAAAATTTCCGAAGGCACACCCAAATAAGGAAAAAATAATCTGACGTTCGTCTAGGTCGCGCAGTGTCATCTAAAAATCCTTCTATAGCTTTCAGAACACAAAAGATAAAAGTTTCTGTTAATAAATATAGATTTCGTAAATATCGTCAACGAATATAATAATTAGCTATTCATAATAGAAGAACAAATAAATTCTAAACCAAACTATAAATTTACCACACTATTATTACGATTATATGGTTACTAAAATAAGATTTTTTTTTTTTTTTAATTAGTTTCATGGTGACTCCCAAGTCATCATCGCCCCACCAGTAACAGAGAGGCAACTGGTTCGTTCCCACGTCACGATCGATGGCGTTGGCATTCGGAGTTTTGCAGGGCTTTTCCCGAAACGCACGTGAACACGGGCTAGAACCGCTTATAAAGATACCTCCACACACACATGGAAGACACTGCACTCAGGCTAAAGTAGAGATCTGCACGGGCCGGGCTTACGGCCCGAGCTCGGCCCGGGCCTCCGGCCTGGTTCCGGCAGACTTTTTCAATTTGCTCTCGGGCCGAGCCGGGCCGGGCTCGGGCTCAATTTGTTTTGTGTATACTTGGGCCGGGCCTGGATGAAACTTTTTCCGGGCCGTGTCGGCCCGAATCTTTTTCTAGTTTCCTCGTTTATCAACGAAAAATGAAAATGATAAAATATTTCTTCAGTCATTTATTTTACATAATTTTTACAGGCTGGTATGTCACATAAAATTTTATTTTGTTAAAAAATATCTGTAACTTCAATTTAATTGTCTATCCGTCTGCCAGTTCGCGATCTGATTTTCCGCAAATATATTTAGCCTGTCTCGAAATTAATATATTTTATTTAAAGTGATATTAGATGGTTTCCTATTCAAAATATTATGCATGCCGCTACTAGTTTGTGCACATGTACAAACAAAAGATGTTAGATACGTTACTGTGTGTCCTATGGTCCTTTAGAATGTAGAGAAAGAGGGAAAAAAAGCTAAAAACCCCATAGAAATAGCATGGGAAGAAAACCAAAAAAAGCCTCACAGTGTCAATGCGTTAAAAAAAAAAAAAAAAAAAAAAAAAAAACGGCTTACACCGGAAGTAATAAGAGGACAAAATTGACCGGAAAAAAACATTGAACAGCGGAAATCGGGTGGGCTGGGACATGGGTCCTATCGCATAGGATTAATACGTCTCGCTTATATGTGTGTCCTGTGTATCCTATGGTTTTGTGTCCTATGGTCTGTAGAGTTCAGGTGGTATGAAGACTGTAAAATTCCTTCCGCTGTAACTTTTTCTCGAAGGCTTCTTTTTCTTTTCTCCAGTGCCCGGGTTGAAAGTAGGATCATTTTTAGCATGTGCAAAAGCATCTATTCTAATGAATATGGTTGGATTAGCATTAAAGTTTTGCTTACCGGCCCGGATCACATAAAAATTCGGATACATTACGGTATAAAAGAGGAAATGGTTGAAAGTGCACTTTTAGTAGTATTAATCATTTTAAATATCTTCCTATATTGTTTGATGAATGCTAATATTTTCGATTTGTTTTTCTGTCTGTCTCTGTGTCTTCTGTATGTCCGTAATAAAGAATTTCTGTTTCTATATAATTATCTTGTAAAAGTTCAGTAGTTTTATTAAAGAACATTCTATTACTTGGCTATATAAAACCTCAGCAAACACAT
The DNA here is from genome assembly GCA_963930645.1 of Salticus scenicus. Lineage (NCBI taxonomy): Eukaryota > Metazoa > Arthropoda > Arachnida > Araneae > Salticidae > Salticus > Salticus scenicus. The sequence continues at coordinate 285,907,852 of OZ005657.1, read as the reverse complement.
ACTAAAAATCTTTTTCATATATATAAAATAATAATAATAACAGGAGACTGGGCGTTGGAATATTAAAACCCGAATAAACTACTACGTCAGAAACACCAAAGAAAAATATTGGAGATGCATACAGCTGTTTCGGTAGCCTTAAGCGTACCGTCTTCAGTGCAAAAAGAATTCTGACACTGGAGGAGAGGGACCGAATTTAGTTCAACCAATAGGATTACGGGAAAGGTGGGGAGTGTGGGCAATAGGAATTTAGGAATGTTAGCTGTGTAAATAGTAGAAAAATTAAGAAAATGCGGACTGAATGTAAAATTGCCAACAATCAGACAAATAGGGAACAGGGAAATCACAATTTACAAGGTTTTTAAAATTTTTATAAATATGAAAAGCTTCAAAGAAATCGAGTTCATGAATGGATTTAGGTCATCAAAGTATTTTTTCTGAATTAAATTTAAAATTATGATTTTTCTCCCAGCAATATTTAGAAATAGCCGATTTATTGGTTTCTTGTTTGTGTACGTAATTCATATGTTCTTTTAGACGAAATTTAAGACTGCGTTTATTTTGGCCAATATATGATAAACCACACTGGCAGGAAATACTATAAATGCCCCAAGAATTATACATATCAATGGGATGTTTTAACTGAGAAAAAGTGAGTTTATTGGAAGGCGAAAATATTATTTTAAAATCATTGTTTGAGAATTTTAGCTATGGTTTGACTGGATTTAGGAAAATAGGGTAAGACAATACTCATATTAGAAGAGACTGATTTAGTAGATGAAATACGAGAGAGTTGTAATTTTTGGATGGCTTTGTCTATAATGGAAGGGTCAAAGCCTCAGTCAATTGTAATGGCTTTCAGGTACTTAATTTCAGATTTTAATAAAATAGAATTTGAACAAATATTAAGGGCACGGTTTACAGAAGTATAGAAACCAGCCATTCTATGGTTAGGTGGGTGACATGAACGCGCAATGGGGAGGAAGGGAGACTGCAAAATGTTTACGACAGACGGTGGTTGAAAATCCATTTACAGTGCGAGAGACAAGTGTATCGAGAAATGCTGGTACTCCTTCTTACAACTCCTTCCTGTCCGCTCATCAAATCCTATATCGTCCGGAAGTGTACAGAAAATGAGGCATTGCTTATCTACCGAAACAAACGGTAGTTTGAAGGGGGCTAGGTCGTGGCCGTCGTGGCTATAGGGCAGTCCCTTGTTGCTAAACAAACATCTCAATTCTCAGGACTGGTTGGCAAAAAATTTATATTCCAACCATTGATTATGTATGGATGTGTTTGCTCATAGCTGTTTTAAAACCCTCATATTTAGTTCTGTTTATTCAGATATTTCAGAATATGTTTGAAATAAAAAATACATTTAAAAATTAAGCTCGACGAAGCCCATATAAAAAGACATAATATCATACGATTCATATTTGTTACGAAAAATCGATCGGCCGTTAGGCCAATCGGTGTTCCATCGAAGGCAATTTGTTGGGGGAAAATCGGATGATTAATGTAATAAAATTTTCATAAGATTTATACACGACGTGATTTATTTAATAATGTATCCATAATACTTATGGATTCTATTGCTTTATAACTAAAACATGAATATTATTCGAATACAGTATTTGCTGTATAGCATTGCATTTTGCATCTGTCCTGTTACGAGGTTTTGTCATACTTAATAATACCTTTCTGTTGTCGAATTATTCTTTTATTAAGAGGTTTTCCATTTTTATTATGTATTTAATTTATGAATTTTGCCAATTACTTACCTCAAAATATTAAAATTTAACAGGAAATTATTATAATTCTAGATTTTTTTTTTTTTTTAAATTTAGGACTGAATTAATTAGTCAATTGAATGTTTTGAAATTTATAGCTTTTTAAATATAGTGACTGATTATACTATTAATACAACGTTAATTTGTCATGAAGCATGTATATGACACATTTTTTTAATTCGTATGATTGTAATTTTTTCAGTTATTTTTTAAATTATCCATAGAAAATTGTGCCATTTCTATAGCAATTCGGGATTTGTTGTGAAAAAATATTTTTTTATTTTCAATTGTAATTTTTTCAGTCACAAGTCAAACTTTAAACATTCTGATTTTAAAATATTTACTAGCAATTTCTACAAGAACCTGTGAAAGTGTATAAAAGGTATTCTTTTAAAACACATTGTTACTTTCTGAAGTATTCGTAAAAGAAAGCATGGGATTCATAAATATTTTCAACTTCTAGTCTTCAATGGATTTACATGTTTAAAGATTTTTTAAACATGATTTGACCATTCAGAAAATGTCCATTTGTGTGTGTGTATTAGACGTGTACTCCATATCTGAAAGGGGAAAAATGTATCTGTATAATATATCAGAACAAAAACCCTTAACGGGTTAAAAGTTTGTGACGCAGCATTTTATTTCAATATGAATGTGAAATATGGGTCTTAAAAGCAATGATATCAAATTTTGAGTGACGCTTTACTATTAATTGAAATATATTACATAGATTTTCTTATTTCATAATTTTTTACTTTCTTCTATATGTAATATAGAGAAAGTATTGGATTCGCGAAAATTTTCGACCTCCGTTTTTTGACGGATCTACACATTTTGGGATGTCCTGAACACGAATTGATAGTTTTTAGAAAATGTCTGTCTGTCTGTGTGTCTGTCTGTCTGTCTGTCTGTGTGTCTGTATCATTTTTTTGTGGACGCTGTATCTCACGAACATATGAATGAAATTTAACCAAACTTGGTATTTAGTTGCACCCTGACATGAACTGGTGCCCATTAGATTTGGGGATCAATAGCTCAACAGGTGGCGCTGTAATTGCATTTTATGCAAATTTTTAACATGGCAGCATAGGACAAAATTCCGTATAAATGGGCATAATGAGAGTTATTTTAAACTTGTGATTGTAAAATTAATTTGAATTATTGATGATAGTAGTAGTTAAATAGGAAAAAAAAAATTGTGCATGGGGGGCATTGGTTCCCCCCCTGGGGGAGAAGTACCCCCCCGGGGGGGTTAAATTTTGAAGATGGGTATCATTCGAAAGATCTCGTCAATACCTTTAAAACGAATGGTTGAACCATAAATCTGTGATAATTTAAAACAAAGTTATCGATTTTTTGTACTTTTAACAAAAAAAAAAAAAAAAAAACTTAGAAAAAAATTCCTTTTTTTTTTTTTTTTTTTTTTTTTTTTTAATTATTGTTAGTGATTGAATATGTATTAATTTTCACAAAAAAAAAAAAAAAAAAAAGGTAAAAAAAAAATCTTTTTTTTTTTTTTTTTTTAATATTGTTACTGATTGAATATGTATAGGAAAATATAGAAGAAAGTCTTGTGGTGGCCACAACATACTAGTTTTTCTTCTATTTACATCACAGTGTATACATAATATTTTTAACTTCAGCACGAAAAAATATATAGAATTTACTCCCTGATACTTTTGCATCTGCACCTCGTGAATTCAAAATATGAGTTTTAAAAGAAATGATATAATTTCTGTGACGCCTCAGTGTTACTTTAAAAGATTTATTTTTGATTTCATTACAATTACTTTTGTTTTGTTGAATAACGTATATTTAAACATTGAAATAATGCTTTTAATTTTCAAATATACTGTCAAATAATCACACTTTTACTGAATTTATATTATAAATTGAAATTATCTAGTTCAATAAATTGATTTGTTTATTGCGTCACACTATCCAAAACTATAAGTAAAAATTATGTAAATGTTACTTTGTATCATAGTACTAAGTGAAAATGCGTGCAAAGAGATTGTGTGATGCAAAGAAAACATTTACATAATTTTTATTTACAGTTTTGGATAGCGTGACGCAATAGACAAATCAATTTATTAACGTAGATAATTTCAATTTATAATATAAATTCAGTAAAAGTGTGATTATTTGACAGTATATTTGAAAAATAAAAACATTATATCAATGTGTAAATATACTTTATTCAACAAAACAAAAGTAATTGTAATGAAATGTAAAAATAAGTCTTTTAAAGTAACACTGAGGCGTCACAGAAATTATATCATTTCTTTTAAAACTCATATCTTGAATTCATGAGGTGCAGATGAAAAAGTATCAGGGAGTAAATTCTATATATTTTTTCGTGTTGAAGTTGAAAATATTATGTATACACTGTGATGTAAATAGAAGAAAAGAAAACAAGTGATGAAATACGAAAAGCTATGTAATATATTTCAATTAATAGCAAAGCGTCACTCAAAATTTGATATCATTACTTTTAAGACCCATATTTCCTATTCATATCGAAATAAAATGATGCGTCACAAACTTTTAACCCGTTAAGGGTTTTTGTTCTGATATCATTACTTTTTAGGGGTTAATGATCAACTGATCTAAAGATTAAAACAAGTCCTTCCATCTCATAGGAAGGGTAGGTTAATTCTTTTTTTTTTCTATAACAGAGCTGCCATTGAGAATTTCACAAAATAACACTTTTTTTTCTAATGTCAATATCTGGTAGCTTCCAAAAATTGGTTTTAGACAATATTAAGAAATCTTTCAGTTACTTTTTTTTTTTTTTTTTTTTTTTATAAATACAACATAGCAGTATTATGAAGGATTAGAATTCAATTTTATTAATGAATTTTCAGCTTTTTGTGAAAAAAAAAGGTGAACAAATTCTTCGCAGATTTAATGTAAATTTTTGAATGTTGAGCAATTCTGTTTGTAAATATATATAAAATTATTCATAATAGACTTATTTGAGGTATAATTCATGATAGTTTAGCAACATTAAGATGAAATATGCAATAACACAGGGGTTTTCATGGAATTTCAAAAAATAACACTTTGTTTTCAATGCAGATAATGGGTAGCTTGGAAAAATGGGTAGCTTGATTTTTAGCCATTAGTGAGAAACCTTTTACTTAAAAATAGATTTTGTTACTTATTTTTGAAATATATAACTTATAAAATTTTTAAAAAGGATTAAAATTAAGTTTTATTCATGAAATTTTAGTTTTTTGTGAAAAAAAAAGTAAAAAAAAACTCTTCGCCGATTTAACGTTTTGAAAACTTTTGAACGCTGAGCAATTTTTTTGTAAATATATAGTAAAAATGTTTATGATAGACTTATCTGAGGTATAATTCATGATAGTTTTGCATCATTAAGATGAAATATGCAATAACACAGGTATTTTTATAGGAATTTCAAAATTATACATTGTTTTCAACGCCGATATTGGGTAGCTTGCAAAAATTGATTTTTAGCCATTAGTGAGAAATCTTTTAGTTAAAAATAGATTTTGTTACTCATTTTTGAAATATATAACCTATAAAAATTTTATAAAGGATTAAAATTCAGTTTTATTCATGAATTTTCAGTTTTTTGTGAAAAAAAAAGTAAACAGGATACTTTACTATTTTTATATTTTGGAAAATTTTGAATGTTGAGGAAATTTCTAGTAAAAATATAATAAAAATAGTCGTAATAGATTAATTTTCATGATTGTTTAGCATCATTAAGACCAAATATGGAATAATACAGGGATTTTTATAGGAATTTCAAAGAAATAATACTTGGCGTTTTCAACACCAATAACCAACCCCTTCCAAAATTTGATTTCAGGCATTAGTATGAAAACATTTAGTTAAAAATAGATTTTATTACTAATATTTTAAGCAAATAACATATATTAGTATTATTAAGGATTAAAATACAGTTTTATTAATGAATTTTCAGTTTTTTGTGGAAAAAAAGTAAACAGATACTTAAAAATTTTTACATTTTGTAAATTTTTGAACGTTGAGCAGATTTTTTGGTAAATATGCAGTAAAAATTAGAGATGGAATGAAGCCTTGTTAAGGCCAAAGCTTTGGCCTAGCCTGGCTGATATACAGGGTTTGTCCGGAAAGTAATAGGATTGAGTCGATTAAAAAAAATATATTGATCCAATCGTTACAATTCCTTAAAAACTTTCAAAATAGGCTCCTTCTGCGTCGATACAGCGCTGTCAGCGCGATTTCCAAGCATTGAAGGCGTCACGGAAGGCATTCTCCGGAATAGCCTTGAGAGCCGCGGTGCAAGCTGCTTGGATCCCCTCTGTCGTCTCAAAATGCTTGCTTTCATCGGCCTTTTCAGGCGAGGAAACAAAAAGAAGTCAGGGGGGGGCACATCTGGGCTGTAGGGCGGCTGCAGAAGCGTTGGGATGCCGGCCTTGGTCAGGTAGCTGTTCACAAGAAAGCCGGTGTGAGCCGGGGCGTTGTCGTGGTGCAGCTTCCAGTCGGCTGCGATGTCTTGTCGGACCCGATTGACCCTTCGTTTGAGTCTCTTGAGCACTTCCACGTAAAACTTGGCGTTGACGGTTTGTCCAGGAGGAACAAATTCATGGTGAACGATGCCTTTGATGTCAAAAAAGACAATGAGCATCGTTTTCACTTTGGATTTGCTCATTCTTCCTTTTTTTGGGCGAGGAGACGACGGCGTGTGTCACTCGGAAGATTGCCTCTTTGTCTCGGGATCATACTCAAAGATTCATGACTCGTCACCTGTGATTACGTTATTCAAAAATTGGGGGGCATTTTCGGCTTGCACCACTCACAGAAACACGTCGTGCGAAAAAGCCTGTCCTGACTCTCCAGGTGCTCGGAGATAACTGACCAGCCGCTCGTTCGTTAGCTAGGAACGTCCTCTACCGGATCCAGTCGGTGCGCGCACGCTCCGAAGTACAGTCGCGGCGGAAGAAAATCAGTCCTATTACTTTCCGAACAAACCCTGTATTCTCAAAGTTTCGTGGAATATTCGTAATTTGCATTGACAACTTTTTTCCTATATATTAATTTTATTTAAACCTACATACGTCTTTGTTTTGTGATTTGTTAATTAAAAATAAAAAGTTTTCACTGCAGTTATAATACATAAAGTAATAACATTGTAAGTAATTAGTACAAAACTTTGAAGAAACACTTTTCTTATAATAGTATAATAACATGGCTCAAAATTAACAGAGTTTTGTTGATCCAGAAATATCGGCGTTGAAAACAAAATATTATTTTTTAAATTCTTATGAAAATCACTATATTATTGCATATTGCATCTTAATGATGCTAAACAATCATGAATTATGCGTGAAATGAATATTTCTAATATATTTTTACAAGAAATTTGCTCACATTCAAAATTTTCTAAAACTTAAAAATTGTAAAATGTCTGCTTACTTTCTTTTAACAAAAAACTGAAAATTCTTCAATAAAACTGAATTTCAGTCCTTTATAAAATTTTTATGTGTTATTTACTTTAAAAATGAGTAACAAAATCTATTTTTAACTGAAAGGTTTCTCACTAATGGCTAAAAATGAATTTTTGCAAGCTATAGGATATTGGCGTTGAAAACAAAGTGCTGTTTTATGAAATTCTTTTGAAAATCCCAGTATTATTAAATATTTCATCTTAATGATGCTGAACTATCATGAATTATACCTCAAATAAGTCTATTATAAATATTTTTACTATATATTTATATAAACATTGCTCAATGTTCAAAAATTTTCAAAACGTTAAATCTGCAAAGATTGTGTTTCCTTTTTTTTCACAAAAAAACTGAAAATTCATTAATAAAACTGAATTCCAATCATTTATAAAATTTTTATGTGTTATTTATTTTAAAAATGAGTAACGAAATCTATTTTTAACTGAAAGGTTTCTCACTAATGGTTAAAAATGAATTTTTGCAAGCTAGAGAATATTGGCGTTGAAAACAAAGAGCTGTTTTTTTAAAATTAATTAGAAAACCCTGTAATATTACATATTTCATCGTAATGATGCTAAACTATCATAAATTATACCTCAAATAAGTCTATTATAAGTATTTTTACTATATATTTACAAAAAAAATTGCTTAACGTTCAAAAGTTTTCAAAACATTAAATCTCCAAAGAATCGTTTACATATTTTTTTTTTCACACACACAAAAAAAAAAAAAAAAAAAAAAAAAAGATAATCCATCAATAAAACTGAAATTCTAACCCTTTATAAAATTTTTATCTGTTATTTATTTTAAAAATTAGTAAGAAAATCTATTTTTAACTGAAAAATTCCTTACTAATGTTTGAAATCAATTTTTGGAAAGGATCGTATATTGGCGTTGAAAACAAACTGCTATTTTGCTTTTCTTATGTTATATGAAGGATAATAGTCAATGCCATATATTATATGTAATTAAAATTTTATAATTACAATGCTTTGACATAGCTAGCAGATTAATAATATCAGGTGAAACAGGAAAACTTGTGATAAAAGATTGAAAAGAATAATGTTACTGAATATTTTTCTTGTTATGAATTATGTTACCAGCAAAAAAACAGAGTTGTTTGTCAGTGTAAAGAAAACTATACGACTCGAAATATAAATAAATAAAAATAAAATTTAAAAGAATTTCTGAAAACTTTAATGTAGAGGGGCGATGAATAAAAATATTCTAAAAAAATCTATTAAATGTAAAAAATTTAATAAAGCAACACTAAATAGTTATTAAAATCCAGTTTTCTATGAAAAAATTTATAATTATTTTATTTTTTATTGGGGTTAGAATAAAGTTTGAATTTTTATTTATTTAAATAATAAATAAAAGCATAAAAGTTATTAATCGACTTCAAAAAGGAAGGAAGGTTCTCAATTCAAACCGTATGTTTTTTTTTTTTTTATGTTTGTTAGCTCATAACATCTGAACGGATGCTCCGATTTTGATACTTTTTGTTTTGTTGAAAAGGTCTCGGTCTGAAATAGGTCCCATTGAAATATCTTTACGATCTAAAGGAAACAGAGGGTGCCCCAAAAAATCAGTCCCAACTCTTTTAACTGCTAAACTGCCGCTTGCAGCGCCACCTGGTGGAATATAGCGGATATAGTGTTCCTATCTCGAAAACGGTTCTAGAGAAAAAAGTGAATTACAAAGTTGAAAAGTATCGCCGATTTAGTACAAAAAGATAGTTTAGACATTCATGCTAGCGTTCCTATCTCGGAAACGGTTCAAGATAGGGGGAAAAAGGGAATTATAAAATTGCAGAACATCATCGATTTAGTACGAAAAGCTAGTTTAGACATTGATGCTAAAAATACAATGCTAAAAACGTGTATTTGTTTGCTCGCAATTTCTTACACAATGCACACTTGAGCTACATTTCACACGTTGTAGCGTAGCTGGTGAGACATACGCTATATAGTTCAAAATACGGTTACTTGATACTTTTTGTTTTGTTGTTAATATTTTGGTATGAAGTAGGTCCCATTGTAATATATTTACAATCTAAAGAAAAAAAAGCGCCATCTGGTGAAAAACAGCGGAATTAGCGCTCCTATCTCAAAAACGGTTCAAGATGGGAGAAAAGTTAATTACGAAGTTGTAGAGCATCATCGATTTACTACGAAAAGACAGTTTTTAGACATTATTGCTAAAAATATAATTCTTAAAACGTGCAGCTGTTTGTTCGCAATTTCCTACACTGTGCACACTTGAACTACGTTGCACGCTTTGCAGCGTAGCGGATGACACGTATACTCTGTGGTTCAAAGTACTGTTACTCTAAGCGGTCACATCAATTAGCGCAAAGTCGTTTTCAACCAACTTCAGAAAGAAGGATGTTGAGGGTGTTCTTAATTCGAGCTATGTGTTGTTGGTGGTGTTTGTAAGCTTATAACTTCGTAAAAGAAGTTCTAATTAACCGACTTCAAAAAGTTCAAAGCGTATGCTTTTTTGTTTTAGTTTTTGTTTTTTAGCTCATAACGTCTGAACGGATGATCCGATTTTGATACTTTTTTTTTATTGGTAAGGCCTTGGTCTGAAATAGGACCCATTGAAGTATCTTTACGATCAAAAGAAAATACAGGGTGCCCAAAAAAGTAAGTCCCGACTCTTTTAACTGCTGAACAGCTGCAGCTACAGTCATAAAAGTGTTGTGTAAGTGTAGTACAGTGGGCATGTGCAACACGATTCAACCGCCTACAGCGCCACCTGGTGGAAAACAGTAGAGTTAGCGTTCCTATCTCGGAAACGGTTCAAGACAGGGGATAAAAGTGAATTATAAAATTGCAGAGCATCATCGATTTAGTACGAAAAAACAATTTAGCGATTAATGCTAAAAACAGAACTCTTAAAACGTGCATTCGTTTGCTCCAATTTCCTATTTTGTGCACACTTGAATGACATTCTATCTGTTGTAGCGTAACGGGTGACATTTATGCTATGTGAAATTCAAAGTATGGTTATTGTAAGCGGTCACATCGATTAACGCATTGACGTTTTAAAGAGACTTCATAAAAGAAGAGATTCTCAATACAAACCATGTTTCTCATTGTTGTTGTTGTTGAAATTTGTTAGCTTATAACTTCGTAAGAGATGATTTAATTTTAATACTGTTTTTGTTGTCGTAATGATCTTGGCCTGAAATAGATTTCGTTATGATTTCATTAAGATATAAACAAATTACAGGATACTCACAAAAGTTTGTTCTCACTCTAACTGCTGAACGCATGCAGCTACACTAGTAAAAGCAGTATGTAAGTATCGATGTTGAAATTTCTGTCCGTCAAATGCAATGCATATTTTGCTATTTGTTTGAATTGTACGCTGCGCAATTTTCAACGCAGCGGGTGACACGCATTCACTGTAAAGTTCAATATATATGCCTAACAAAATTTTTGGTTACGAATACAGCGTATCGATTCTTTACATATCTAAAGACTTTTTATCTTAACTTATGTTCATTCAATAGATAGTTTTTAGCTCATATCCGATAAAGGCAAGAAAAGTGAAAAAACGTAAAAAATCAGCATTTAAGAATAATATTATAGTTTTAAAAAATTAAAGAACACGCTTTTATAGAAATGTGAACTAAAAAGCACAAAATATCTATCTCAGTATTAAAATGCAGGGTAACAGAAAATCGTGTGAGTGACACACCATAATATTTACATACATTTAAACCTTTAATTAAAATAATTTAGAATTAAACAAAAACCATTTTTAAAAAATCCCCCTGTCTGGGATCGAACGCTAGACCTTTAGGTTCGTAGCGTGGAGCTATACCTCAACGCCACGCCGTTGAAGTACGGAAAGTCTTTTTTTACAATATAAATTTTTTGTTTGCTCCCAGAGCGGTTACAAACATACAAACAGGTGAAGCTAATAAAAGCGTGTTAAAAGTCAACTGAAAAATAACTTGACTAGAATAAAACTGGCACAACTGTCTCTCGAGTGGATAAGTTTCTAGATGGAGATGTAACATTTATGTTCACACTGTGTGCAGTTCATTTTTTTTTCAGTAACATAAACCATTTTTTGAGTTACGTTACTTTTCTTGGAAGTTCTGATTTGTGAAACCGCCGCCGAATGCCTTTTCATGTTCTGCTATATGAATAAGTTTTCTCTGAAAAGCGAAAAATAAAATCTTTTTGTAAAAAAATAGAACCGACTCCAAAAAAGAACTACTATTCAAACAACTAACAAAAAAAAAAAAACTGGATATGAAGTGAAACTGTAAATTGCGCCTAAAAGTATAAAATAATTTCCTTCGCCAAACAACCTATAACACTAGAATTAATCATAACTTTTGAAGTCGGCGCAAAATTAAATAAAAATTGATCCCTTTATTCAACACATAAATCATATCCTATTCAAAATACACATCTCACATTGTCACCTGGTAAACGCAGCTGAAAACTACTTTGATTCAAAAAACAAATAAGATTTTGTAAGCAACAAAAGTTGGCGAAGATGGTATCTGACGGCCTTGGTGAAAGAGAAATCGCAAAACTATCTGGCAAATATATTTAATTTCTTTAGGATATCATGAATATTTTGATAAGGTATATTAAAAGAGTAATCAAGAATATGAATCAATACTTCGTACAGTATATATTTTGAAAATATACATCTTGCGTGTATATTTTTGCATTACATTTTGATCGCCAAATCCAAAAGCCACCAAGGATGATAGTTATCAAAGTTATACTAAATTTGCAAAGGAAACTCTAACTTCGTGTAAACATAAATACCACATTGTGAAGAATGTTCACTGTTCTATGTGGATGCTACTAATGGACCAATTGTATACAGTGATAAAATAATAAAGGAAACATGAAAATGGATCATTCGAGACTTCAGCATTTGTTGCTACCGATTTGAAAACAATCCTTTAAAAACTAATTAAATTTTATTTAATTTTGCGCCGACTTCAAAAGTTATGATTAATTCTAGTGTTATAGGTTGTTTGGCGAAGGGAATTATTTTATACTTTTAGGCGCAATTTACAGTTTCACTTCATATCCAATTTCTTTTTTTTTTTTTGTTAGTTGTTTGAATAGTAGTTCTTTTTTGGAGTCGGTTCTATTTTTTTACAAAAAGATTTTATTAATTATCTACTGGTCAACTGATTTTTAAAATAAGTCAAATACCACGTATTTCATCTTCAAGCAAAATGACAACTACCATAAAATATCCATTTAAACTATTTATATATTTACTACTAGAGTGCTAGGGGAAACTAGGGTGATCCGTTTCATTTCTCAAATTACCTAGGTAATCTGTGAATTACCAACTAGACACTCGTTAATCCGCACAGCACCACCGATCGGGACTTTGGTATGGTGAGAATTTCTAAAGATTAATAACACAGTGTGCCAACAGACTGTTTCAGATCTGAAACGGGAAGTGGGTACCTAAATAGAATTTACTACACTTAAAATAGCTATTTGCATTAAAAGTCAAAAAGCTTTTATAGGTCTAGAAACGGCACCGCAGGCGCCACCAAGCGAAAGTTTCATAAGGTGGATTTTTCAAGACACGTGAAACAGCTGGTCGCTGAAATCTTGATTCCGCACTTTAAAGGATCACCCTACTATGTATATACATTAGCAAGAAAAAACACTTGTTTGTTAATGTAAAAAAAAAAAAAAAACTGTGTGTCAAGGAATGTAAAATATAAATAAATAAAAATAAAATGTTAAAAATTTCTGAAAACTTTAACAATGCAATAATGTAATCATTGTAGTGAGACGATATTTAAATATATTTTTAATTATATTTAATATGAAAATTATTAAATGTGAAAAATTTAATAAATAGGGATGAAACTACCAAACGAAACCTGCAAAAACCCCGAAGTGGCTAATCGGACAGTCGGTGCGATTAGTGTACAGGCTATTCAGACTATCTTTTCGAAAGAGAATAAGTTAGCACTGATAAAAGAGTAAAATTTAGAAATAATATAATGTGTCTCTTCCCCGTGTATGAAAATTATCTTTTTTACTTTTTTTTTGAGTGAGGGAGTGGAGTAGAGATTAATTATTTTAACAGAAATTTTGTACTCTAAAAGATGCTAAAATTCTTCATACAAGGGCAATAATAAAGTGTCTGAAAATTGAATAATAAAAATAAACAAGAAAGAAAAATCATGCAGTACGCATTGATTAGTAGCACTTTCCAACTGTACGCAATTGCTGTATCGAATAACTTTTAATACTCTTTGCCTACGTTATCGCACAACAGACAGGAATGAAAAACATACAGATAGACAGACTAATTGATTTTTAAATTACCCTTAGGCATTTTGAAAAGTGCTAAAAAGGCTTAACGCAAAAGAAAATGCAGCCGTTAGATTATAATTACAGCTTTTAAACTCACTGAATATTTTACTGTAGCCCTGTAAATCTGAAAGTTAATCATATATCATATTCTATACAAAACAATATTTTAGAATAATAATAATACATGTCAATGTTTTTATGATTTTTATAGTAGAAAGTTTTTTAAATATAACTTTTAAAAAATTCTGTCCTAAAACGTAATACATTGGCTTTTTTTTATTGTTGTTATTGTTGTCCCTGTAAACAAACTAGTTGTACAGGACTTTTTAATGACATTTTAAATAGGGAACTTCAGTGTATCATTTTTTAAAAATTCTCAAAATATTCACGGATAATAGGACCCGGAAACAAACAGATAGAAAGGTAGACAATCAGACAGACACATGCATAAATTGAAATCATATTCCCACTAAAATTAGAAGAAAGTGTTAAAACGCTCATGTAAACAAAAGTGCAATTCCAGCAAATTCTTATTAATAGCTCTTAATGTAACTGATTTTTTTTGTGTAGCCCTGTAAAGCTAATGCTAACCATACTATACTACGTAGAAGGCACACTCTTTTGTGCATACGAATAATATATTTCAATTGCATTAAGCTTTGTGGAAAACAAAATTATTAAAATTTGATTTATAAAAATAACTCTCATACAACACAATGCTTTGCAGTAGTTTCAAGTGCCTCTGTACACAAACCAGTTAGAAATGTACTCGATTTTTCATAGGAAACATCCGATCGAGAAATGAATAACATTAAAATTTCATTAAAGTTTCTATACATTAAAGGTATTAAAATATGGTTTATAGAAACTTCTCTTATTTTAAAACTCTCTCTCTTTAAACACAATTCTGTCGGTTTAAAGAAATTCCATAAATATTTACGGGAATAAGAGCGCAGAAAAACAGACAGAGAGACAGACAGACGGACAGAAGAACAGTCAGACATATACGCAAATTGAAATTATATTCACACTAAAAAAAAATGATAGTGTCAAAAACGCTTAATGTAAACAAAAGTACAATTGTAGAAATTTTATATTAATAGCTCTTAATATAACTGAATATTTTTATATCACCCTGTAAATCTAATGGTAACCATGCTATATTCTATGCAAAGCATTCTTATGTCATATAAATAATATATTTCAATTTCCTAAAACTTCGTGGAAAGTACAGTTATTATAATTTGATTTATAGAAATATCTCACAAAGAACGCAATGCTTTGGAGTACTTTTGAGTGTCTTTGTACATAAACTAGTGGTGGTATGTAATCTATTTTATATAGGAAACATCCAATAGTGAACTTGAATCACATATTTCAATTTCATTAAGATATTGTACAGTAAAGGTATGAAAATATGGTTTATAGAAATACCTCTAATAGAACGCAATTCTTTGAAATATTTTCAGGAGTCCCTGTACACAAACCAGTAAAGGTATAAATTTCATTTTCAATAGGGAACATCCTATAGTTAACTTGAATAACATATATCAGTTTCAAAAAATTCCATAAATATTTACGGGAGTTAGAGCGCGGGCAGACAGACAGACAGACAGACGGACAGATACACAAATTGGTATCATATTCACAAAAAAAAAGAAAAAAAAAGTTAGAAAGTGTTAAAAACGCTTAATGTAAACGAAAGTACATTTCTAGCAAACTTTTAATAATAACTCTTAATATAACAGAATATTTTTGTGTCACCCTGTAAATCTAATGCTACTCATGCTATATTCGATGTAAAGCATTCTTTCGTGCATATAAATAACATATTTTTTCAGTTTCCTAAATTTTTGTGGAAAATAAAGTTATTAAAATTTGATTTATAGAAATATCTCTCATAGAACGCAATGCTTTAGTATACTTTTGAGTGTCCTTGTATATAAAACAGTGTTGGTATTTAATCCTTTCTATACAGGAAACATCCAATACTGAACTTGAATAACATATTTCAATTTCATTAGAAATACCTCTCATATAGAAAATAGATATGCCTGTCATAGAAAACAAATTTTATAGAAATGCCTCTTATAGAACTAAATGCTTTGAAATACTTTTGTGTGTCCCTGTACACAAACCAGTAGAGGTATAAACTCCATTTTCAACAGGGAACATCCGATAGTGAACTGGAATAACATATTTATATTTCATTAAGATATGTTTACAGTAAAGGTATGAAAATATGGTTAGTAGAAATACCTCTCATAGAACACAATGCTTTGAAATACTTTCGGGTGTCCCTGTATACAAACCAGAAAAGGTATAAACTCCATTTTCAAAAAGGAACATCCGACTGTAAACTTGAATAACATATATCAGTTTCAAGAAATTTCACAAATATTTACGGGAATTAGAGCGTGGAGAGACAGACAGACAAACCGAAGTCATTAACACTTTTCAACCATGTTGGGAAGTGTTAAAAATGTTAGAAAGTGTTGAAAACGCTTAATTTAAACGAAAGTATACCTTTAGCAAGTATTTATTAATAGCTCTTTATATAACTGAATATTTTGTGTCACCCTGTAAATCTAACGCTAATCATGCT
Organism: Salticus scenicus; assembly: GCA_963930645.1. Lineage (NCBI taxonomy): Eukaryota > Metazoa > Arthropoda > Arachnida > Araneae > Salticidae > Salticus > Salticus scenicus. The sequence continues at coordinate 285,891,660 of OZ005657.1, read as the reverse complement.
AAATTCTATGCAAAGCATTTTTTTTTTTTTTTTTTTTTTTCGCTTATAAATGACACATTTCAATTTTATAAATCTTCGTGCAAAGTAAAGTTATTAAAACTTAGTTTATAGAAATATCTCTCATAAAAAGCAGTGCTTTGGAATACTTTTGTGTGTCCCTGTACACAAATCAGTGGTGGTATTTACTTCATTTTATACAGGAAACATCTGATAGTGAACTTGAATAACATATTTCAATTTCATTAAGGTATGTCTACAGTAAAGGTATGAAAATATGATTTATAGAAATGCCTCTCATAGAACACAATTCTTTAAAATATTTTTGGGGGTCCCTCCCTGTACACAAACCAGTAGAGGTATAAACTCCATTTTCAACAGGGAACACATCCGATAGTGAACTTGTATAACATATTTCAATTTCATTAAGATTTTTGTACAGTCATGGTATGAAAATATGGTTTATACAAATGCCTCTAATAGCTTTGAAATACTTTTGTGTGTCGCTGTACACAAATCAATGGCGGTATTTACTCCATTTTATACAGGAAACATCCGATAGGGAATTTCAATTTCATTAAAATTTGTGTACAGTAAGGGTATGAAAATATGGTTTATAGAAATGCCTCTCATAGAACACAATGCTTTGAAATATTTTTGGGGGGTCCCTGTACACAAACGAGAAGAGATATAAACTCCATTTTCAACAGGGAACATTCGATAGTGAACTTGTATAACATATTTCAATTTCATTAAGATTTTTGTACAGTAAGGGTATGAAATAAGGTATATAGAAATGCATCTCATAGAACACAATGCTTTGAAATATTCTCGGGGGTCCCTGTACACAAACCAGTAAAGGTATAAACTCCATTTTCAATAGGGAACATTCGATAGTGAACTTGAATAACATATGTCAGTTTCAAGATATTCCATAAATATTTACGGGAGTTAGAGCGTGGACAGACAGACAGACAGACGGACAGACAGACAGAAGGTGACAGAAAACATTATTTTTATAGATTTAAAATATGGCACAATGTTGCTATCTTATAACCTCATATTTAACCTCTCCTTTTTCTCTTCTCCGAATGCTGAGTCTGTGTACACGCTGCACGACAATCGCCCCAGCTTGAGAAAGGAAAAATGCCTAGAACACGCATAAAAGTTTTATTCTCTAGGCAGTTTCGTTTCTCCCACTGTGGTTTCTTTAAGCAGAGTGAGAATAGACAAGCAGAGAGCCTCTTTGCCCGTCGCCCACAATCCGAGAGAAAAAAAATGCGAAAGTTTGTATATGCGATATTGGGGCAAGAAAATGAGCCCGAGCCCTTTTAAAGATACTGCCTACGTTTATTTTGTTGAATAATGATCAGAAAACAGTTAACATTTTCCAGTTTTTGCTGAAACGCCAAGAATTTGCGCTTGTTATGATTTGTAAGCAACGATTTTATCGAAAAAGTAATTCCGAAATGTCCATTTCAAAGGACAACAATGAACAAGTTATACACATCGACATTCCGTTTGATCATAAAAATAAAATGGACGGAAAATACACTTCTGATGTAAAAAGTTAAATAGGGAAGCTTAATCTTGCATAATAAAAATATTTTCACAGAGTGTTGTTTGACAAAGTTTTTTTTTCTCTTTTTTTTCTTTAATGACTCTTCGCATTCATAGATATTTTAACCTTTTTTTTAAGATCTCAAATACAATGCATTATAATGATTTTTGATTATAGATGATTATGAGACAAGATGATATACGACACACTTTTAATATATATAATTTTAGGCATATTTGTAAAAGCGTTTCAGATAGTTATAAAAAATAAAAAACCCAAAATGCGTAAAACAGTAAAATTAAAAGACAACCCTATTTTGTGGCGAGTATAACTTTTTTTGGGGTGAGTGTAATCTGAGTTGAAATTTCAGGCCCTGCATTAGTATATTACAGAGAAAATTCAAGATGTAACAAGCAAAATCATTATTATGATCAACACAACAAGGAAGCAGTCCGAATAGCCTCCACACTAACTGCACCGATGCGATGGTCCAAATAGCAATGGCCATTTTAATTAAACATTAAAAATGAAGAATTTCAGCAAAAACAAAATAATTTAACATGAAATTCAGAGAAAGCAAAATTTTCAAAAACCCTGAATTCAGGGATAGCCCTTGAAAAATTTCACCCCTGAATAAAGCAACACTAAATAATTATTAAAATCTAATCTTCTGTGAAAAAAATTTAAAACTATCTTATTAAAACACAATATATATATATATATATATATATAAGCAAGAAAAAACAGTTGTTTTTCAATGTAAAGAAAACTGTGTGAGTCGAAGAATGTAAAATATAAATAAATAAAAATAAAATGTAATGCACAACTTATTGATATAGCCGTTAGTTTCTGTAAACTAATGTAATTTTATTTCATAATTTATGCTTTTCTCTCTCTCTCTTATGATATATATAAACAAACACTTATGTGAAAAAATAAAAAAAAAAAATGTAGTGCAAAAATTATATATTTTAACTTACAGTGTGACTCCCGAATGTCGGATTTTATAATTGGTGACTGAAATAATATTGTCTTGGTATATGACAAAATATTTATTAAACACATTCGTCAAGCAATAATTATTCACTCTAGTTAATCATCAAAATAACCGTTAAACCATACATAATTAAAATTTAATCCACAATGCTTATCAATAAACTATTGTATTGATTTTGAAAAAAAAAAAAAAAAAAAGAAAGAAAGAAAGAAAAATCATGCAGTACGCATTGATCAGTAACACTTTCCAACTGTACGCAATTGTTGTATCGAATAACTATTAATATTCTTTGCCTACGTTATCACACAACAGACAGAAGGACTGAAAAACATAGAGATAGACTAATTGATTTTGAAATTACTCTTAGGCATTTTGGAAAGCGTTAAAAAGGCTTAACGCAAAAGAAAATGCAGCCGTTAGATCATGAAAAACGGCAGTTTTTCGAGTGACGCAAGCGGAAGGACAAACTGAACGCTGCGAACTCATACATACGGCTAGTTTGACATCAAAGAGATTTGTAAAAGCCGACACTTAATATCTCAGCAAATATGCCATATTTTGTTCTGTTCTTTTCAAAATAGTCTTTTATCTTCGGTCTTAATGTATCCTGAAAATTTTACATTTCTACATGCAGTATGTTTTGAGATCTGAATCTCAATTTCAAGCCAAAAAGGGAAAATGTGTGGTGTAAGGATATAATGGACTAAATTCATGAAAAAATATCTCTAAAACCACACGAACGATTTTAATTTAATTAATATATGTAGTTAATGGGATCTTTCTGAATCTAGTAACGTTTTTATCAGGAAAACTCTTGTTTTTTGTAAAAGTTACTTTAAAAATAGAACTATATTACTCCGCCAAAATTCATGCTTTTATTCGGCGAAAATGTCGTAATTCGATTCTTACTTTCAAGGCAGGTTGGTTGGCTTAATTTCTGCATGAAAAATTCCATTTCATAAATATATTTAAAACTACAATAAACAAAAAACCCTCCTTTAATTTTAAATAATTATTTCTACATGTTTCTAAGCAATTAAATTTTTTTTTTCTTTTTAAGAAAAATAGCTTAAATATTGGAATGTATATGGTTTTATCATGAAGGTAATAATTTGGCCATCTAGTGGCGCCATCTCGTAGCTTATATTAAAACCATATACATTCTTATATTTAATTTATTTTTCTTTAAAAAAAAAAAAAAGACATTTTTAATTAATTAGATACATGTAGAAATAATTATTTAAAATTAAAGGAGGGTTTTTTTGCTTATTGTAGTTGTAAATATATTTATGAAATGGAATTTTTCATGCAGAAATTAATTAATAAAAAAAAAAAAACAATTGAAAGAAAGAGAGAGAGAGAATTTTATTTTTAAATAAATTATCATGGGTTTCAAAGTAAATATGTCATTTATTTATTTTGACGTGTTTTTCAATAATTGCTATTTGACACATTTTTCATAAATTTTAATTCTACGGGTTTTTTTTTTTTTTTTTTTTTTTTTTTTAATATACAGCTTATTTATCCCCTCTTTCATCCCCTAGCCATTGTTGCTTTAGACAATAATAATAAAATTAGTTTGATTATGTTAATATTTAAAATATGTATCATTTTAAAGTCTGAAAAGTAAATATATGAATAAACTGTAACTGTATTTTAAAAAGAGATTTTTAATTTTTAAAAAGAAATATATATATAACTTGTATTTTCCATAAAGCTTAAGCTTAACTTGTATTTTACTTAACTTGTATTAACTTTAGCTTAACTTGTATTTTACTTAACTTGTATTAACTTTAGCTTAACTTGTATTTTACTTAACTTGTATTAAATTTAGCTAACTTGTATTTTCCATAATTTTTTTCTCCAAATGATTTTATCTTACTTTTAAAATTATAGAAATGCAGAGCTTAATTTTTATTTTGTCTATTTATTTCCACCAAATATTTTTATGAAATAATTGTTACCTGCACTTTTGACGAAAATTTAAATTGTGAATATTGGAGCTTAGCCTCAAAAGGGAAAAGAAATAAAATTCCATTTTTAACATTAAGTTGATTTGTTTTAAATTGTTTAATTTGCATTTGTAATTCTCTAAAAAGAAACTTGGAAAATGTAAATTACGTAATTCTAACTTAAATTTGAAATATCCCACTTATTATTTTAAAGAGTTTGAGAATCCCACTCAATATTTTTTTCTAGTGCGAAGCTTCTCGTTTTGTTTCCAAGTGGCAGGCTACTTGAAAATTTGTCAGCATGATAACGTTTGAAATACTGAATTAATTCAAACTAAATCTGTAGTGTGGATTTATCTCAGAAATGTATTTGTTATGTTCATTTGCCAACTTAATCTACCCTCTTGTTTCCCTGTGCCAGCTCACTGAAAATTTCAAATTTACATTAGAAAGGTTCTATGAACCGATTTGCTAAAACTCCATATATACAAGCCTTCATTAAGAAATCCACCAAGTCCATTAATAAATTGTAGAATTGAAAAATTGTACAACTGTATAATTTTGAAAAAAAAAGAAAAAAATGGGGCAACTTCATAATAAAAGATAAATCAGTTTACCCTTCCTAGGAGCCAGAAAGACTTGTTTTTATTTTTTGATGAATAACCCCTAAAAAGTAATGATATCAGTACAAAAAACCCTTAACGGGTTAAAAGTTTGTGACGCCGCTACTTTATGGCTATAAGAATTTGAAATATGAGTCTTAAAAATAATGATATCAAATTTTAAGTAACGCTTTGCAAAAAGTTAAAATATACATAGATTTTCTTATTTGATCATTTACTTTCTACTTTTATTTATATTTGTAATGCAAACGTAATATTTTTAGCTTCAAGATCAGACAGATATATAAAATACACTCACTGATGCTTTTTCATTCACATTTCAAATTCAAAATGACAGTTTTAAAAGGAATGATATAAAAATTCCAGTGGCGTCTCGGTGTTATATTAAAAGATTTGTTTTTAGATTCCATTAAAATTACTTTTGTTTTGTCTAATAAAGCATATTTAAACATTGAAACAGTGCTTTTAATTTTCAAATATACTGTCAAATAATTATACTTTCACTGAGTTTGCATTATAAATTAAAATTATTTATTTCAATAAATTGATTTATCTTTTGCGTCACGCTATCCAAAACTGCAAGTAAAATCTGTGTAAATATTTTCTTTACGTCACACTACCTCTTTGCGCAAATTTTCACTCAGCTGGATACTATGATTCTATGTTTTGGATAACGTGACGACAGATAAATCAATTTATTGAAATAAATAATTTTAATTTATAATGCAAACTCAGTGAAAGTATAATTATTTGACAGAATATTTGAAAATTAAAAGCACTGTTTCAATCTGTAAATATACTTTATTCGACAAAACAAATGTAATTTTAATGAATTCTAAAAACAAATCTTTTAAAATAACACCGAGGCGCACTGGAATATTTATATCATTCCTTTTAAAACTGTTATTTTGAATTTGAAATGTGAATGAAAAAGCATCAGTGAGTGTATTTTATATATCTGTCTGATCTTGAAGCTAAAAATATTACGTTTGCATTATAAATATAAATAAAAGTAGAAAGTAAATGATCAAATAAGAAAATCTATGTATATTTTAACTATTTGCAAAGCGTTACTTAAAATTTGATATCATTATTTTTAAGACTCATATTTCAAATTCTTATAGCCATAAAGTAGCGGCGTATGAAACTTTTAACCTGTTAAGGGTTTTCTGTACTGATTATAATTACAGCTTTTAAACTCTCTGAATATTTTACTGTAGCCCTGTAAATCTGAAAGTTAATCATATATCATATTCTATACAAAACAATATTTTAGAATAATAATAATACATGTAAATGTTTTTATGATTTTTATAGTAGAAAGTTTTTTAAATATAACTTTTAAAAAATTCTGTCCTAAAACGTAATACATTGGCTTTCTTTTATTGTTGTTATTGTTGTCCCTGTAAACAAACTAGTTGTATAGGACCTTTTAATGACATTTAAAATAGGGAACTTCAGTGTATCATTTTAAAAAAATTCTCAAATTATTCACGGATGATAGGACACGGAAACAAACGGATAGAAAGGTAGACGATCAGACAGACACATGTACACTCTTTTGTGCATACGAATAATATATTTCAATTGCATTAAGCTTTGTGGAAAATAAAATTATTAAAATTTGGTTTATAAAAATAACTCTCTTACAACACAATGCTTCGCAGAAGTTTCAAGTGCCCCTGTACACAAACCAGTTAGAAATGTTCTCGATTTTTTATAGGAAACATCCGATAGAGAATTGAATAACATTAAAATTTCATTAAAGTTTCTATACATTAAAGGTATTAAAATATGGTTTATAGAAACTTCTCTTATAGAACACAATTCTGTCGAATACTTTTGGGTGTCCCTGTACACAAACCAGAAGATGTATTCATTCCATTTTCAATAGGGAACAACCGATAGTGAACTTGAATAAAATATATCGGTTTAACGAAATTCCATAAATATTTACGGGAATAAGAGCGCAGAAAAACAGACAGAGAGACAGACAGACTGACAGAAAAAAAGTCAGACATATACACAAATTGAAATTATATTCACACTAAAAAAAATGACAGAAAGTGTCAAAAACGCTTAACGTAAACGAAAGTACAATTTTAGCAATTTTTTATTAATAGCTCTTAATATAACTGAATATTTTTGTGTCACCCTGTAAATCTCATGGTAACCATGCTATATTCTATGCAAAGCATTCTTATGTGCATATAAATAACATATTTCAATTTCCTAAAACTTCGTGGAAAATAAAATTATTAAAATTTGATTTATAGAAATATCTCGCAAAGAACGCAATGCTTTGGAGTACTTTTGAGTGTCCTTGTACATAAACTAAGATGGTATGTAATCTATTTTATATAGGAAACATCCAATAGTGAACTTGAATAACATATTTCAATTTCATTAAGATATTGTACAATAAGGGTATGAAAATATGGTTTATAGAAATACCTCTCATAGAACAAATTCTTTGAAATACTTTCAGGTGTCCCTGTACACAAACCAGTAAAGGTATAAATTCCATTTTCAATGGGGAACATCCTATAGGTAACTTGAATAACGTATATCAGTTTCAAAAGATTCCATAAATATTTATGGGAGTTAGAGCGCGTGCAGACAGACAGATGGACAAACACACAAATTGGTATCATATTCACGAAAAAAAAAACGTTAGAAAGAGTTAAAAACGCTTAATGTAAACGAAAGTACAATTCTAGCAAACTTTTAATAATAGCTCTTAATATAAAAAAATATTTTTGTGTCACCCTGTAAATCTAATGCTAATCATGCTATATTCTATGTAAAGCATTCCTTTGTGCATATAAATAACATATTTCAATTTCCTAAAACTTTGTGGAAAGTAAAGTTATTAAAATTTGATTTGTAGAAATATCTCTCATAGAACGCAATTCTTTAGAATATTTTTGAGCGTCCTTGTATATAAAACAGTGTTGGTATTTAATCCTTTCTATACAGGAAACATCCAATTATGAACTTGAAAAACATATTTCAATTTCATTTGAAATACCTCTCATATAGAAAATAGAAATGCCTGTCATGGAAAAGAAATTTTATAGAAATGCCTCTCATAGAACACAATGCTTTGAAATACTTTTGTGTGTCCCTGTACACAAACCAGTAGAGGTATAAACTCCATTTTCAACAGGGAACATCCGATAGTGAACTGGAATAACATATTTCAATTTCATTAAGATATGTCTACAGTAAAGGTATGAAAATATGGTTAGTAGAAATACCTCTCATAGAACGCAATGCTTTGAAATACTTTCGAGTGTCCCTGTATACAAACCAGAAAAGGTATAAACTCCATTTTCAACAGGGAACATCCGACTGTAAACTTGAAAAACATATATCAGTTTCAAGAAATTCCACAAATATTTACGGGAATTAGAACGTGGAGAGACACACAGACAGACAAACCGAAGTCATTAACACATTTCAACCATGTTGGGAAGTGTTAGATATGTTAGAAAGTGTTCAAAACGCTTAATTTAAACGAAAGTATACTTTTAGCAAGTATTTATTAATAGCTCTTTATATAACTGAATATTTTTGTGTCACCCTGTAAATCTAACGCTAATCATGCTAAATTCTATGCAAAGCATTTTCTTTTGCGCTTATAAATAACACATTTCAATTTCATAAATCTTCGTGCAAAGTAAAGTTGTTCAAACTTAGTTTATTATAGAAATATCTCTCACAAAACGCAATGCTTTGGAATACTTTTGTGTGTCCAAATCAGTGGTGGTATTTACTTCATTTTATACAGGAAACATTTGATCGTTAACTTGAATAACTTATTTCAATTTCATTAAGATATGTCTATAGTAAAGGTATGAAAATATGATTTATACAAATGCCTCTCAAGGAACACAATTTCTTTGAAATATTTTCGAGGGTCCCTGTACAAAAACCAGTAGAGATATAAACACCATTTTCAACAGGGAACGTCCGATAGTGAACTTGTATAACATATTTAAATTTCATTAAGATTTTTGTACAGTAAGGGTATGAAAGTATGGTTTATACAAATCCCTGTCATAGAACACAATGCTTTGAAATATTTTTGTGTGTCCCTGTACACAAATGAATAGTGGTATTTACTCCATTTTATACAGGAAACATCCGATAGGGAATTTGAAAAACATATTTCAATTTCATTAAGATTTGTGTACAGTAAGTGTATGAAAATATGGTTTATAGAAATGCCTCTCATAGAACAAAATGCTTTGAAATATTTTCGGGGTTCCCTGTACACAAACCAGAAGAGATATAAACTCCATTTTCAACAGGGAACATTTGATAGTGAACTTGTATAACATAATTCAATTTCATTAAGATTTTTGTACAGTAAGGGTACGAAAACAGGGTATATAGAAATGCATCTCATAGAACACAATGCTTTGAAATATTTTCGGGGGTCCCTGTACGGAAACCAGTAGAGGTATAAACTCCATTTTCAATAGGGAACATCCAATTGTGAACTTGAATAACATATATCAGTTTCAAGAAATTCCATAAATATTTACGGGAGTCAGAGCGCGGACAGACAGACAGACAGACAGACAAACCGAAGTCATAAACACTTTTCAACCTTGTTGGAAAGTGTTAGAAATGTAACATGAAAACAGATCTTAGTCAATGAGTATTTTTAATCTTTGAAAAAATCTTTGCAATATGTTTGTTTATGAATATGAATAAATGTGTAACATATGAATAAATCTGCATATTCAACTACATAGATGTCATTTGGTTTTTTAATTCTTTTACTTCTTAAAAAAAAATAATAAGTAAATAAACCGTTGCAATAAAATTCGATGCAAACCAGACCCAATTTTCTATACAAATATATGTGTGATTTTTCTGAAAATGACTTTTGTACTTATTTTGTGATGTTTTCTAAGAGCAATGTTGAAATAAACATGGATTGTAGATCAAACGCATTATACACTTTCAAAATGTTGAAAGTTTGAATTTGTAGTTGAATCCAGCAAAATCATTGGTACAGGGCGCGAAATTTCCGCTCGCCATTGGTGAGCGAAATTTTTACTGTGGCGAGTAAAAATTTGGTCTAGTTATAGATAGAATTCTTACATGATAAGGTGACAGAAAACATTCTTTTTATAGATTTAACACCCTGTGTCACCCTGTAAATCTAATGGTAACCACACTATATTCTATTCAAAGCATACTTTTGTGCAAAAAACTTACATATTTCTATTTTCTAAAACTTCGTGCAAAGTAAAGTTATTAAAATTTGATTTACAGAAATATCTCACAAAGAACGCAATGCTTTGGAGTACTTTTGAGTGCACCTGTACATAAACTAGTGGTGGTATGCAATGTAGTTTATATAGAAAACATCCAATTGTGAACTTGAATAACATATTTCAATTTCATGAAGATATTGTACACTAAAGGTATGAAAATATTGTTTATAGAAATGCCTCACATAGAACACAAACCTTTGAAATACTTTCGGGTGTCCCTGTACACAAACCAGTAGAGGTATAAACTGAATTTTCAATAGGAAACATCCGATAGTGAAATAACATATATCAGTTTCAAAAAATTCCATAAATATTTACAGGAGTTAGAGTGAGAGCAGTCAGACAGACGGACAGATACACAAATTGACATAATATTCACACTTAAAAAAATGTTAGGTAGTGTTAAAAACGCTTAATGTAAACGAAAGTAGATTTCTAGCAAATTTTTAATAATAGCTCTTAATATAACAGAATATTTTTGTTTCACCCTGTAAATCTAATGCTAATCATGCTATATTCTATGTAAATCATTCTTTTGCGCATATAAATAACATATTTCAATTTCCTAAAACTTCGTGGAAAGTAAAGTTATTAAAATTTGATTTATACAAATATCTCTCATAAAAGCCAATGCTTTAGAATACTTTTGAGTGTCCTTGTATGTAAAACAGAGTTAGTATTTAATCAATTTTATACAGGAAAAATCCAATAGTTAACTTGAATAACATATTTCAATTTCATTAAGATATGTGTACAGAAAAGGTATGAAAATATGATTTATAGAAGTACCTCTCATAGAACGCAATGCTTTGAAATACTTTCGGGTGCCCCTGTACACAAACCAGTAGAGGTATAAACTCCATTTTCAACAGAGAACATCCGATAGTGAACTGGAATAACATACTTCAATTTCATTAAGATATGTGTACAGTAAAGGTATGAAAATAGGATTTATAGAAATACCTCTAATAGAACGCATTTCTTTGAACTACTTTCGGGTGTCCCTGTATACAAACCAGTAAAGGTATAAACTCCATTTTTAAAAGGGAACATCCGATAGTGAACTTGAATAACATATATCAGTTTCAAGAAATTCCACAAATATTTACGGGAATTAGAGCACGGAGAAGCAGACAGACGGACAGAGAGACAGACAAACCGAAGTCATTAGCACTTTTCAACCTTGTTGGGAATTGTTAAAAATGTTTGAAAGTGTTAAAAACGCTTAATGTAAACGAAAGTACACTTTTAGCAAATATTTTTTAATAGCTCTTTATATAACTGAATATTTCAGTGTCACCCTGTTAACCTAATGCTAATTATGCTATATTCCAAGCAAAGCATTTTCTTTTATGCTTATAAATAACACATTTCAATTTTATAAATCGTCGTGCAAAGTACAGTTATTAAAATTTAGTTTATAGAAATATATCTCATAAAACGCAATGCTTTGGAATACTTTTGTGTGTCCCTGTACACAAATAAGTGGTAGTATTTGCTCCATTTTATACAGGAAACATCCGATAGTGAACTTGAATAACATATTTGAATTTTATTAAGGTTTGTGTACAGTAAGGTTATGGAAATATGGTTTATAGAAATGCCTCTCATAGAACACAATGCTTTAAAATATTTTAGGGGGTCCCTGTACACAAACTATTAAAGGTATAAACTCCATTTTCAACAGGGAACATCCGATAGTGAACTTGTATAACATATTTCAATTTCATTAAGATTTTTGTAGAGGCATAAACTTCATTTTTAATAGGGAACATCCGATAGTGAACTTGTATAACATCTTTCAATTTCATTAAGATTTTTGTACAGTAAGGGTATGAAAATATGGTTTATAGAAATGCCTCTCACAGAACACAATGCTTTGAAATATTTTCGGGGGTCCCTGTACACAAACCAGCAGAGGTATAAACTCCATTTTCAATAGGGAACATCCGATAGTGAACTTGTATAACATATTTCAATTTAATGAAGATTTTTGTACAGTAAGGGTATGAAAGTATGATTTATAGAAATGCCTCTCATAGAACACAATGCTTTGAAATATTTTCGGGGGTCCCTGTACACAAACCAGTAGAGGTATAAACTCCATTTTCAATAGGGAACATTCGATAGTGAACTTGTATAACATATTTAAATTTCATTAAGATTTTTGTACAGTAAGGGTATGAAAATATGATTTATAGGAATGGCTCTCATAGAACACAATGCTTTGAAATATTTTCGGGGGTCCCTGTACACAAACCAGTAGAGGTATAAACTCCATTTTCAATAGGGAACATCCGATAGTGAACTTGAATACCATATATCAGTTTCAAGAAATTCCATAAATATTTACGGGAGTTAGAGTGCATAAAGACAGACGGACAGACGGACAGACAGACAGACAGACAGACAAACCCAAGTTATAAACACTTTTCAACGTTGTTGGAAAGTGTTAAAAACACAAGCCACAAGCGGAGGGATACAGTGTGTAAACGAGCTAGCCCTAGTCTTTAGCGAACGCGATAAGTTTTGGATCTGGATAAAGTTCGAATGCGCTCCAAAGACCATGGACCATAGTATAAATTCGTGTGCATGAGTGATGTAAACTTTTTTGCTTTAAATTTTTTTTATTTTATTATGAATAACGATAAAATAGAATATCTATAATTAAAATAAACTTCTTTTATTTTAAATAGATAATAAATATTTAAAACAAACAATGAAGTTTTTTTTTGTATTTAATAAAAAAAAAATCTAAATATTTTATTCACTGCATTCAGATTGAACCATCCAACCCCAGCCTAAGAAAACCGAATGACACCTGTTCTGAATTCTGAAAATAGGCAGAAGAAATACATGTATGGCGGAATAAGAAATAGTTCGATTTTTAAGCTAAATTATTAAAAAAACAAGAGTTTTTTGGGAAAATCGGGGCACGTCATGCTTCTCAGACAAAAGAAATTAATATCATATATCAATTTCATAAAATTTCTTCGAGCCGTTTTCGAGAGAGAAAAAAAAAGTTACACGATAACACATTTTTCCTTTGAAGTCTTAAATTGCAACTCCAGATCTTAAAATATATACAATGTTGAAGTGGGAAACTTTCAAGATATCATCAGGCAGAAGATAAAAGATTATTCTGAAAACATCAGATCAAAATATCTCCTATTTACCGAGATATAAAATGTCGGCGTTTCCAAATTCCTTTGATGTTAAATTAGCTGTATATATAGTATCGCTGCTGAGCTTTGTTTGAGCTTTGCTGCGTCACTCAAAAAACTGTCATTTTTATGATATTCAAATGTATCTAATGCCGATTTTTGACTCGATTTCATTACTCAGATTTCATTCTTTTCATAAAAAAATTACATTATTTTCACAGTTAAATTTTTATAATTATTTTTAAGGTTCATTTAAAAATACCGACCGCTAGACAGGCAAAATCTGAAAATCCTCTTGATTCATGTTTCACTATCGTTTTAAAAATACGACACCATGCATAAGTAGTATTTATATAAATTCTTTTGAATATTTTAATACAAATTAAAGGCGATATATTATTTAAAAGTCCAGTAAACCTTTATGATTTATTGGACTTGATTTTGTGTTTCTACGGAGGCTTAAAGAAACATATTTAAGATTTTATATTTAAAAAACAAAAATAAATAGTGCTTGGTACTATATGGGTTCAGGGAGTGTTCAAATCAAAAGGTACAAAATGTTTTAACAACCAAACCAATTAAAATCTAAATATGCCGCTTTGGGATAGTGTAGTGTCCGATGGGGTTGTGTGCACGTGTGGCCGCTCACTCATGATGCAGGTAAGAAACATGTAATCATGTTTTCTGTTTAATTAACGTGTGTGCGAGGAATCGTAGCGTTCACATTGCACAATTCGATCATTTAGGCACATCGACATGGTGAAAAGGGATCAGCATCTCATTATGCAAACGCAGGCAGCATGATGATAAACAGAAGCATTGGAACAGTGTGAAAAATTGCGTATGACAGGTTTGGTTACAAAAAAGTGTTTTTATATTGATTTCCAAAGAAGCTCAATGAATCACTCAGAAATCTGATAACACTTTGCTGCATCTCAGTTGTAAAACTTTTAATGTTAATGCCTTGATGTCTTCACATGCACTGCCATGTCAACTGGATGGAGCACTTAAATGCCTTCTCTCCTGCGTCAGGTGTAGATACACATGCATGTGTACAACCACGCCGGACACTAGATTAGCATCCTATAACATCCGTTCGGTTGTTATGATGTTTTGTACCTTTTCCTTCTCAAAAGCCCAAGTTTTTGGAAAACAACGGTCTAAACTGATGCCATTGCTAAATCGATTTTTCTATTTTGTCATAACGCCGTGTGTCATTTGGCATCTATAAATTATGTATAAATTATGCATCATTTACAGATGCTAGATGACATGCGATGTTGCAGCATTTCAATGAAAAAATCAATTTAGGATTGCAATTTGTCGTCTGCAAATATCTTTTTTTTTTTTTTCCCCTACTTTTAGAAAATTAATTTTCTTATTGGCAATCTTTTATATTGCTCATAAATGTTTTATAAGTTCTTTTTATTTTATCCCCCAGAGCCCCACAGGTTTAATAAGTGAAGTGAGTCTGGGGTTGGTGAACGGAGCGAGCAGGGGCAGAGCCCCCTAATAGTAATAAACTTTTAAAGATTGTCTTTTTAAGTGTGTGAAAGTTCCCGTATATGAAAAACTGATCGCTCTATTATACTGACTCTATATTTATATTTTCATAGTTTTTCAGTTTATTAATAAACATCTGTCTCCTCATAAGGCTTAAAAATGGAATTCTTATATTTATTTAGTATTTACAGAG
This sequence comes from Salticus scenicus, assembly GCA_963930645.1. Taxonomy (NCBI): domain Eukaryota; kingdom Metazoa; phylum Arthropoda; class Arachnida; order Araneae; family Salticidae; genus Salticus; species Salticus scenicus. The sequence continues at coordinate 285,876,376 of OZ005657.1, read as the reverse complement.
TACATATTGAATTTTTGGTGCAGCTCTAGTAAAAATATACTTTTAAAAGATTGTGTTTTGAAATGTGTGAAAGTTTCCTTACATAAAAAACTTTATAATGAAACATAAATTGTGAAAAATATTATGCCAATTTTTTCGAAAGACAATAATAGTACAGCACTTCATAAGGCAAAAAAGTAGACACAAGTGGCACTTTGATGCATTGGTGTATACTTATTTTTTTGCCTGACGAAGGGTTATGCTATTATTTAAACCTATGACAATTTCCCCCGATCCCCTCAATTTATGGTATTTACTGAGAAAGCTTATTAGAATATATAACCAGGCTTGACATTGAACAGAAATTTAAATATTAACACAACATTGAAAACGCCAAAGTACCCAGTGCAGTATGCTTTTATGGTATTAAAACTGCAGTTTGCTTTAGATATTTTTTACATTGGCTTTTTCAACGCTTTGTAAATATTTATACATTGAACTGTTAATTTATAAATAAAATTAACACAAATCGTTATCTGGCACCAAAGTCTAATTTTTTTTTCCTTCACCAGTATTTGGATACAATTTCTCAACCCTACCCATAACCCATCTAATTACGAGTGCAGTTATATTCAAATAATGGTGGAAAAAACAAGAAGTTCTTTTTCACTTTGGTGTCTGTCTCCGTTCTGCTGTAAATGTAGTAAAATCAATTGCACTTTGCGAATCATAACAAAACTACTTTTAATCGACGATATGATTAGCAAAAGGACAAAGATGAAACTATTACTGCATGCAAAGGCAAGACATTGAAATGAAATATCAGAATTTTTATGACAAAATCTGTTATATTTTAGAGCAATAAATATATATTTTTTAATCTTCAATCTATAAAAGAACAAATGATTTTTTGTGCTTTAATATTCAGTTAACTTTTATTTGATTATCTGATTCGACAAATTCACATCAGACAAAAAAAAAAAAAAAATAAATAAATAAATAAATAAATAAAATAAAATAAAAATAAATAAATAAAAAAAAAAAAAAAAAAAAAAAATTAAATATTGTCATAAAGTTGTGTTTAATAGAACTTATTTAAAACGAGCATAAAATCAAGTAAAAATTAATTTCAGTTAAAAAAATTTCAATTTAAACTTTATTCAAGTTGAAAAGAAAATGTAAAATTATTACTTGTATAGCAGTCTATATTTTCTTAAATGTGATGTTCATTCATTTCTAAAGCATTGCCAAGAAAATGTGCCTTAATTGTGCGGCTTTTTAATAAGCACTGTACAATTTAGACACTCACCAGGCTTTTGTCTTTAGTTAAAATCATTTTATAAGTTATTCTACAATATTTATATTGTCTTCTGCAGGAGGGGTGCCTCAGTGGCTGGTCTTTCAGAGTTTTTCTGAGGGAAAGGTGCCTCGGCGTGCAATTTTTCAGAGTTCATTATCTGAACTGAGTTCCGAGCGTGACATTTCATCTTTTCTTCCCCTTAGGCTATTCTTTTTTAGTATGAAACCAATGAACGTTGAAGAAATAAAGAGATCTAGTACACATTGAAAAATGAATAAAAACTAAATATATATATATATATATATATAAAACCTACAAAAGAAACTTATTTGAAAATACAGACTGAAAGATACAAAAAGCTAGCCACTCTGAGATCTGCTTCACCTTTATAAATAATTTTTGGGATTGAACTACCATTGTGCAATAAAAAACACATTAAATAGCTTTAACTTATCAATGATATTATCGTATTACCCCCCCCCCCCCCCAACATACACACCAGAAAAAATATATATAAATACTAAAAATATTTACTTTACACTATTTTCTTTCAACTGATCACTGAGACAACAAAATATATCAAGTATAATAATTAAACTAGTTGGCATAGGTGGACTCCGCGCAGTTCCCCATCACGTATTTGTTTTCACACATTTTAATTATTGTTAAAAACTATCAAAGTAAAATTGAGATATCGCATCTCGGCAAGAAAAAGGACACAACTTAAAAATGCACTATTTCAGAAGAACCAACTTATAGATGGTATAAAGAAAAAACTTGTCTATAATAAAACTAACATGAATGCCTCTCAGGTGGATGAATTGAGAGTTATAGATGTGACATTTTCCGCGCTCATTGGGGACATTTTATATGCATTTTCAATAACACAAACTCAAATTTTCCATTTTAGGTTGATTTCTATCTTATCATCATGGTAACTCCCGAAATAATACTCCAAATCGAACCAAATTTGCGCAACGAATTTATCTTATAAATATCTTGGATAAGTTCTTTAACCTAGTTACTCTACAATTTTGTCTTCAAGCGGCGATATATGCATAGACCATATAAGGGTCTCAACCAAGTTTATAAATGAATTTTCTCTGCCATGATATTTCCAATCGCTTTTTGGTTCATCAAAATCGCTATATCCAATTTCGTGTAAACCATATTTCTGCCCTACGCTGCAATTGGCCTCTAAAGGTTTAACGGCGAACGCGAAAGTTTCTGAAGATGAAAATATTTTCAATCATTTTAGTACCCCTAAACTTTCACCCAAAATCTCTAAATCGATTTCTGAGTAAACTCAATTTCGGCCATATGTTGAAATTGGCCGATAAAGTTTTAACTGAGAACGCGAATTTTTCTGAATATGAGGATAAATTCAATCGTTTTAGCATCTCCCCGAAAACACTTAATCCCGAACTTTCAACAAAATCGCTATATCTATTTCCGAGTAAACCCGATTTCTGCTGTGTTTTGCAATTGACCGATAAAGGGTTAACTGTGAACGCGAATTTATCTGAAGATGAGATCCAGTCGTTTTTTCTCATCAAAAATCCCTAACTCTAAACTTTCACCAAAATCGCATTCTCCATTTCCGTGTAAACCCAATTTCTGCCATACGTTGCAATTGGCCTTTAAAGGTTTAACTGTGAACGCGAATTTTTCTGACGATGAGGACAATTCCAATCGTTTAAGCACCCCCAAAAGCACTTACTTCCAAACTTTCACCAAAATATCTATAACCATTTCCGAGCAAACCCAATTTCTGCCATTTGCTGCCATTGGCCAATAAAGGGTTAACAGAGAACGCAATTTTTTCTGAAGATGAGGATTAATCCAAGCACCCCGAAAAAACACTTAACTATAAACTTTTTTGAAAATCGCTATATCCATTTCCGAGTAAACCCAATTTCTGCTATATGGGCCGATAAAGGGTTAACAGCGAACACGAATTTTTCTGCATTGCGAAATTTTCAAAGTCGCATGTTTATAGGTAATGATGCTCATCCCGGCATCAAAACTGATATTTAAGAGCTGTTCCTACATCTTTATGATAAACATATTTCTTTTCATGCATGTTTAAGTTAAATTTTTCCCTATTCTCCCATGTTAAGAAAATCGTAAATTTCGAATAACTTCTGAAGTTTTTAAATGAGAATGTTGCAAATAAATAGGGTTCTTGCCAGTGTCATAAGTAATATTTTGAAACTGGTCTGACCCCTCTGCGATCATTTGTTCGTGAGATATCGTGTAAACAGACTAACGGATTAACACACTACACACAGAAAAATGGAAAATCGAAACTTGTCAAGAAACGTGTCATCTTAGTCATAGTACACGTTTTCCTAGTACATTGACGAATTTGCACAAAATTACGCAAAATTTTAAACAATCAAAACACTACCTGACAATCCCATTTAGTCATGAGACACAAAACTCGTTTTATTTTACCATGTATCTTTAACCCTTTCAGGGGCGGTGGCTAGAGGGTCTATCCACCTACTTTAGAAATTTTTCTCTAGGTGTGCAGTGGCTACTTTTTCTATCCACTTTTATGAAAAGTTAATATGTACTTCTGAAATTGAAATAGAGATGGCAGATCTACAGTAACTTTAAGCAGGATGTGCCTGTGACTTTTTTAAATGGACAAGTTGCGGGAAAAAAAATTTGAAGTTTCTATTATATATTTTTATGAAAAATAAATTTTTATTCAAAAGTATTTGGTAGTGTAAATATACTGTAATTCACCTTTTAAATACAACATATTTACATATTATCTCAGATTATTAATTTTAGTTTGATTTTTAGGAGCATCTTTTAGGTGGATAGACCCTCTAGCCACCGCGCACATATGGCAGGGGAGATACCATAAGACAGGCTGTGCTGGGGAAAGAATCTCAATTTCTTTTCCTTTGAGATAAACAAAGAGGGTCTTTTGGGGTTAGTGAACTGTGATAAATATAAACAGTAAGGGATAGCAGAATGTAAATAGAGATGTAAATAAGCGTGGGAGGGTTCTTACAAAAAAGCTATTCAGTATTTCTGTTTACAGTATAGAGAGAGGCTGCTTTTTTCTATTGCTCTTATATCGTGATTTTTAAAAATAAATTTTTATTTCCATAGCTTTTAAATTTAGTTAATTTCTCTAAATAATCTTAAATTCAATTTATATATCTTAATTTTTATCGCAATAATTCATAGAAAAGGCTTATCTTTGGATGAAGCTATTGCTCTGTTTGAAGAGCTACACTCAGATGATGATTCTGCAGTATCTGGATCAGTAACTGATAATGAGGAATATGTTCCAGATTTACCTGAAGAAGAAATTGTTTCAAGTTCGGAAGATAAACAATCCAGTGAAATAGGAGGTCTTTCTAGCTCAAGAGGGCGAGTAAATTGGAGCAAAAATTTTCAAGTTCGCCAATCTGTTCCAGAATTTATGGAAAAAAGTGGTCCTGCACCTGAGGTCCTTGATATTGATAATCCAACACCACTTGGAATATTTTTTATGTTTATGGCAATGACATTTTGGGATGATTTAGTTTTTCAAACAAACTTGTATGCTACCCAGTTAGGAAAATCTTTTACTCCAATAGATATAGAAGAAGTTTTAAGATTTATTGCTATAAATCTTCTTATGGGAATAAAACGCTTTCCCAGCTATAGATATAATTGAATTACTTTTATTCCTTAAATAGTGAATAATTTTTTCTTATTACTAATGCATAAAGGTTTCTAAACAAATTTTAAACGGCCCATATATCTGTATATATATATATATAATAAATCATTAAAAAAGGATAAAAAAGCATTATAATTTAAGTAATAATTAATTATTGTTACATTGTATTATTATAATTACATTTTCAAGGCATAGTTTCAATTTTTATTCCTTAAATATATAAATATTTATTTCCATTCAAAAATTAAGGTACATGACGTATGTGCGCAGTGGCTAGAACGTCTAGCCACCACCCACAAAAAAATCAACACATGCTGAATTTTTTTCTTCATCAAATATGACTTGTAGGGGATGTTTACTTTATGATATATATATATTTAAAAGGAAATTCAATCATTTTTACTTAGTGCCCCTGAAAGGGTTAATGTGTTTCGTCTGATGACCCGTTTTGGCTCTAAAACTTGTCAGATGACTAATTTCCCAGGTACAATTTTCATTTTCCTCAAATTTGACCGGTTAGTCAGATGAGAGAATAAAAATAAATTGTTCCTGTTTTGTCAATTGACTAAGAAAAATTTGTTTGGCTAGTCCAAAAGCTCAGCATTATTATTTTTTTTCTTTATTATTATTTGTTTATTTATTTTTTGTCTCCTTCTGACAACTTGAGTTAGTCAACCGAAATCGAACAATTTAACCTATCAAATCTGGCGGCATAATGCAATCGCAGAATTCGAAATTCAAATACTTAGATATCTGAATGTGTGGATCCGTTGATGTCGTTTCGGTTCCGTTTCCATATTTGTGATAATTTTCATTTTAGAAAGAGACCCAGAGATTTTAATTATCTGCGAATCGAGTTTACGGTCAAAAGTAAGTGCTAAATACTTTATTTTATTGTATATATATATATATTTTATTGTAAGCTTTGTTAGAATAGTAAATTGTAAATTTGTAAAATTCTAAGCTTTAGCAATCTTCTAACAATATCAATCGTATTTAAAATTTGTTTTAATTTATAAAGTTGTTTAAAACGTATAAATTTTAAAATACGTTATTATAAATCTTAGTTTTGCGTATCGTTGTATTATAAAAATAAGTATTTTAATTTGTCTGAACTATAGATTTTTACATATATTTTTAACATTAAGCTCATATTAATATTTTTTATATACAGAATAATAACGCTTTATTTTCCCCTAAAGGTGGTTCAGAAGGTATTTGGATTCCAAGAGATAAAAATTAAAAAAAGATATGGAAAAATGCCATTTATAAGGATTTTGAATAACTCCGAATTCTAAGGTATGTTTTTAAATTATCTTTTGCAACATTTTATCTATCTTATCTCAGAACAATAAAGAATAATATTCATACTTTTTTATATTTAAAATTTTTAATGACATGATTAAAAAAAAAAATTAAAAGGTTCCTCGTTTATCTGTTATTTGTTCTTTTTTTTTTTTTTTTTTCCAGTTCTAAATAAATAAATATATTTTTATAATTTAAATATTTTTGGCAAATGGTTGATAATTGTATGTAATAAAAAATGTCTTTATTTATTATTAAATGTTTGATAACAATTTTTTCAGAACAAATTTGAGCAAAAATGATATGAATTTAATATCACATACTATATTCTTTTCTCAATTTAAAGTTAAATTGTTCTTGTGTACAATATTAGTTATTAGCGATAAATAATAGATGTCTTAGTTAAAATACATATAGATTCAACTTCATGCTACTTGTTGCATTCAAATGATTGATGATTGTAATAAAAGGTTGATATCTTTAGTTATTAAAAATTTGATATATATATATATATATATATATATATATATTCTTTAGAATAAGTTTAATCAAAAATAATATCAGTTTAAATTATTAGATACTATTAAGTATTTGTTATAAACAAAAGATATCTTCTTAATTTCATATTATTTGTTTCATTGAACAAACTGAAAAAGTAAAAGTTATATGCTATAAAAATGAGACAAATTACTATAAAGATACAAAATGCACAAAACATGGGCAAATTTTAACCTTGAACAAAACGAGCCATATAGTCTGAGAAAATAGTGTTCAAAAGTTGAATGACAGAATCTGCAGCTAACAGACATTTGTTGATATGTATCATTACAAAAAAAAAAAAAAAAAAAAAAAGTATAAGAGTTTAAAGCCATGCCTTTTTTCCCCCCAGGGAGAAAAAAAGAAGAAAAAAAATGTTATGTTGAGGCAACCACAAAACTAACTTTTTTCTACATTTTCCTATATAAAATCATGCAATGGAAATTATTTTTTATTTTTATCCATTATTAATGCAGACGATTTTCATACCAGAGAGGTAGTCTAAAGGTCCAACGGAAGTAAATTTTTACCGTGCAGATGATCACGGGGAAAATTGCAGTATAACAGCGCCACATATCGCCTATATACACCCAATTTAATAAGCATTATGTATCATAATGGCCTTTTTATACATCAAATATTGTTCGATTATACGCATTAGAACCTGAGATATAACTTTCCCTTGAATTGTAAAAATAGCTGTATAGTCTGTTAGCTGTATAGCTTCACCTGTTGAGCGATTAGCACTAAAAGGCTTAAACTAATAATTTATGTTAAGGTGCATCTACATATAATTTTATATGCAATTCTGTGCAGTAGTTCCTGAGATAGAGCCTTCCCTGAAATTGCAAAAATCGACGTATAACAGTGCCACATGTTGTGCAATTGGCACCAGAAATTTGATAGGCCCTAACTTATGTCAAGGCGCATCTGCGTACAAATTAGTATGCAATTTCGTGCAGTAGTTTCTAAGATATAGCCTTTTCTGAAATTGCTGTAGAGCAGCGTCATCTGTTGAGCGATTGCACCTAAATTTGATAGACACTAATTTATATCAAGGCGCATGTGCGTACAAATTAATATGCAATTTCGTGCAGTAGTTTCTAAGATAAAGCCTTTTCTGAAATTGCTGTAGAGCAGCGTCATCTGTTGAGCAATTGGCACCAAAAGTTGATAGACACTAAATTATATCAAGATGCATCCGTATATTAATTTATATGCAATTCTGTGCAGTAGTTCCTGAGATACAGCCGCCACAAAACTTTTTGTCACATACAAAAATTTTCTATGGTCAAAACATGTTCTGGACCTCTCAAAACGCGTAAATCCATCAAAAACCGAAAATCGAAAATGTTTACGAATTCAATGCTTTCTTCTATTGAATACAAAAAAACTAAAGAATAGTACGTGTGTTACTGTAATGCAAAATAATTTTAAATTGAAAAAATAATATAAAAAAGCTTAAGCATAAGTTTAGATTAATAACAATTAATATGAAATGATTGGGCTTCTATAAACATCCATAAAAGAACAACAGAAGATTTAACTAATTGTTAAAATTCTTTTGTGAAAACTAAAATTTAAGACACAAAAAGAAACAACTCATTCAAAAATTTATGTTTTGTCACTCACAGCTAACTGCTCAAATTCTTTTTTTTTCTTTCTTCTGTTTTATTTATTATTATTATTTTGTGTGTGTGTGTGTACGCGTGAGGTTTGATAACGAGGTTGGGGGGGAGAGCATTTGATGAATGCACAATCGAAACTGAATCAGACTCAAAACTATGAAAAAAAAAAAAAAAAAATGTTTTTCCTATTTCTATCTCCCCCTTCTTCCCTCCTTTTCTTATCGGCTAAAATAAACAAACACGTAATTTTTCCCATCCGCCGGTCATTAAAGTGTTTGTTTATTTATGTGAATTGGATTATTATTATTGTAGCATTTTAGCTAATTAAAAAAAAAAAAAAAAAAGTTGAAGATTTGATATTGTCTCTAGCTTGAATGAATCACTAAATATATATCACCGAACTTCAAATACTTAACTTTCGAGGAGGGGGTTTGAAAGGAGGGGGGGGGGGGAAGGGGATGTAAGTTACAGGTATTAAAATATATATATATACTTGTAACAGAAGAAAACAGCTGCCAATTTCTTATTTAATATTAGAAATTTTGTTTTTTCAGTATATTTTTACTCCATTACCCGTCTACCGTAGATAATGGGAGTATTGTATTCGGTCCAAAAATTCGATATCAAGATTTCATCTGATTTACATGTTTTAAGGTCCCCTGAGTCCAAAATGTGTTTTTTGGCAATTGGTCAGTATACGTGTGTCTGTGGGACGGGGGGGGGGTATCCTCTGACTATGATATCTCCTAAACTAATAAAAATAGAATCACGAAACTTCAGAATTGAGACAGGTCTGGTGTACATATGAATTTTTTAAGTTTTGGTGAAAATTGGAAAAATAGGAAGTGGGATATCCGAAACCGGAGGTGAGTTCGTAAGCCCGTATCTCAAAAACGGCTCCAACGATTTTCTTCAAAGTTACTGTATAAATACTCCATTAGATGTCCTTTCGAATAATATAGTTGGTTAGTTCAGCACAATTGACAGGCGCCCTGTATGAATAGCTCAATTTCAGGTACTGCAAGTGTGTTCCTTCCAAAACGACTGTATGTATATTTTTTTCAAAGTTGCAATATTAACCCTCTTTTAATATACTTTTGTGTGTAATTGTTGTTTTTCGGTCAAGAATTGAACGTGCCAAATTTTGGTAAAAGTCGGTATATTAAAATTGGCTCTAACGATTTTCTTGAAAATTGTTACATAAACCCATTTGAGGTATCCTTTCTCATGCTTTACGTGGTTATTACAGGACAATTAATAGTCATCCTGATCAGTTAGATCTGTTTTAGATCTTGGAAACTGGTGTTTCAAAAACTAAAAAAATTAATAAATAAATAAATAAAACTAACCCCCCCCCTTTTATTTTCTCTTATTTTTTTAACTCGCTATGTAAACTCTGTTTCATATGTCTTTACGCTTGTATTAACTTTCTCTTACTGGAAAATTTTTACTTGTCTTTTTCATTAGGTCATTTTTCTTTTTCCGTTTTCATTTTTATTTTATTCTAAGAAAATAAGTATTCAAAATTTCCCCCGAACATCGTTCGCGCGTTCGGACATATTCTGCACCCCTGGAAATATGTTAAAAGGCACTTTAAAGAAATTCCTTCCATAGACTGTACTGTATTGGACCTTTTGTATTTGTTTGAACATACATAAATTATATAGGTAACATTTATAATATGGTTGTCAGCTTCCAAATATGTTTAACAATTGTGTACTAACAGCGATATATTCCTTAAAAAAAAAAAAAAAAAAAAAAAAAAAAAACAGTAAAACCAGATCGATTTAAAAAGAAATCTTGTGCGTGCGTAATCAAGTAGTAAGTAATCATATATATATATATATATATATATATATATATATATATATACAAGTATATAATAATTTATGCATAGATTAAGAAAGGTTTTGATATATGCAACTTCTTAACTAAATGCAACCTATGCAATGAGGTGAAATTTACACCTAATATAACGTACTTTTTAGCGATATCCTAATGACTTTTTTTTTTTTTTTTTTTTTTTTTTTTCCTTTTAAGGTTTGCGAGCTTCATTTTAAGCCTGATGAAATTATACAAACAGTAACATATTTTAATAAAAAAGAAGAAAAGTTATATCAAGTCCCAAGAAATAAACCAGTTGTTAAAGATGGTGCTATTCCTACGATTTTCAGTGATTTGCCATCATATCTATCAAAGCCAAGTACATGAAGACAAAGTCCTGTGGAAATATTTCTTTTTTGCTTAAGAGCTATTTAGATTTGTAAATAATTAAGTTGGAAAAAGTTAAAAAATAGTCACTAACAAAAACTTGAGAAGTATTGCAAAAGCCAAGGCAAAAAATTTACGTTTTATTACCTAATGATATATGTGCTTTTAAATTATTATTATGATTAATTTTTATGCAAATTATAGAACAATCTTCTTTATGTATATGAAACATATTTATAATTTTCAATAAAATTATTTTTTTTCTTGATTTTTGTCTTTTATGTATTATTTTAATTACTTAGTTTCTTATTTAAATAAGCAAATAAATCTATTTAAAATCTTAATCTAAAGAATGTTGAAAGTATGTTATCAGGTAAGTGAGAGTTATTTTGGATGATCAAAATACTTGTAAATTATTGTTATACATTAAAATTTCTCTGTGCATAAAATTAATAGAGATGATTAAAGGAAAAAAAAATTCTTATTATATACGGTAAAATGTATTTTTAATGCAAATTTTATATCCACCCTCACCTTAAATAAAAAAAAAAAAAAAAAAAAAAAAAAAAAGGTGTATCATTAATATTTATTATTTTAAAACTTTAAATAACCGGAAATTTGGAGTTTGATGTCATTTATAATTTAGTACATTGTAACTTCTATACCTTATATATCGTTTGTATTGTCTATATCAATACATTGTATCGTCGTACCTGTTTATACTTTTAATCTGGTGAAAAAAATCCATTATTTAAAAAATATATGCATATATTCAGGTGGCTTAACCCTTTGTATCCCACCGGGACTTTAAAGTCCCACCAAAAAAATTCCTTAATATAGCCTAAATTTACTACAGGCTTTCATTGGAACTTCAAAGTTCCTATAGTTTAAGCTTTCTCTATTGTTAAGCTATACTTTAAGCTAAATTTAATATGAAATGTTTCTCTTGCAGCAAAGAAATATAATAAAAAAGTTTCAAACTATTTTTCCAAAAATAAGGTGATTTGGTATATAAAGGGTTAAGTAAATTAACTGTTTAAAATATATTTTATTTTATTTTTTAATGTTTATAATTTGTATTTTAATTAATTACAACATGTATGTTTTCCAAAATTTTGATATTTTTATTTATTGAAAAGTTGTGATTATTAATGGCATCAGTGGTTATATTAAACATAAATAAACACCTCTCAGTTGCTTTGTTAGCTATATTAATTCGTACTCTGCTATTACTCCTATTTAAAAAAATATTTATATATATTACCATTGACATAAATTTATGGCTAAATATAAGATTTATTGTTTTATGGAGGTAAAAAATTGGGAATGAAAGCGGTAATATTAAAAAAAAAAAATGAACTTAAAAAAAAAAAAAAAAAAAAAGGTTTACATTTATTTTTGTAACCACAGCGTATAAAACGAAAGCACCGAGGAGAAAAAAAAAAAAAATATATATATATATATATATATTTCTAAATCCATATATGAGGTTGTGCGTAAAAAATGGACTAAATCATGTGGCGCCACAATCCACTTGGAAAGTCTTGATAAGAAGGTGTTGCATAAATGCGCGCGTTAATCAATAATAATATCTTAATAAATAAATGTAGGGAAGAATGTTTAAAACAGAGAATTCTTTGTTTCAGTGGTTTGTTAAATTTCCAGTAGTCATAACTGCTAACTTTTTAAATTGATTCCGGAATGTTGTTAGTACCGCCCTTTTTTAAAACCATATTCTTTGAGGAGTAATTTTCTTCATATTTAATTGTAATTACATGCTAAAGAAAATTATTCTAGAAAAAATATGGTATGAAGAAAAGGGCGATTGTTAACAACTTTCAGGAATAATTTGAAGTTGGCAGCTACGAGTATTTTTTTCCGAATTGATAGACAAGTAATATTTTTTCAGAAAAGTTCTTTAAATGTATTTTCAAGGTTGAACACCTTAAAGGGGGGAAAAATTAACCAATTACAAAAGTAAAGAGGTTAAGACTAATAACAATGCTTTTACAAAAACCCCTGCAAACAAGCATGAATCTCTTATTCCTCATAAAATATGAAGGATTTTAAACAATAAAAATTTTGATTAATCTGCATACTTGCCAACTCTACTGTTTTTACCAGTAGACTACCGTTTTTTCAGCTATTTCTACTGGTCAGCTGTTTTTAGGAACTTACAAGAAAAATTGTAAAATTGAGCAATTTTACTGTAAAATATATAGAGGAAAATATACAGAAAATAAATATAATAATGAAATGAGGCTTATTAAATGTATGTGTAAAAATTACAATATTGATTTTAATTAACTCAAAACAAACTTAAATTTTTGGGTTTTTTACTTCCATCACCTAACTACCGTAGGTAATGGAAGTATTGTATTCGGTCCAAAAATTCGATATCGAGATTTCACCTGATTTACACGTTTTAAGGTCCCCTGGGTCCAAAAACGTGGTTTTTAGCAATTGGTAAGTGTGTGTGTATGTGTGGAATCTCCTGACTGCCATATCTCCGAAACTAATAAAGATAGAACTACAAAACTTCAAAATTAAGACAGGTCTGGTGCACAGATGCATTTTCCAAATGTTGGTAAAAATTGAAAAACCGGAAGTGGGACATCAGAAACCAGAAGTGGGACCGTAAGTCCGTATCTCAAAACCGGCTCTAACGATTTTCTTCCAATTTGCTATATAAACATTCTATTAGAAGTCCTTTCGAATGATATAGTTGGTTAGTTCAGGAAAATTGATAGGCGTCCTGTATAAATAACTCAATTTCAGGTCTCGCAAGCGCGTTCCTTTAAAAACATCTGTACGGATTTTTTTCAAACTCACCATATTAACTCACTTTTAAATATAGTTTTGTATATGATTATTGTTTTCCGGTCAATAATTGCGTTTTGGTAAAAGTTGTTATCTCAAAAACAGCTCTAACGATTTTCTTGAAAATCGTTATATAAACCCATTCCTTTCTCATGTATTACGTGGTTATTAGAGGAAAATTAACAGTCATCCTGCTTAGGTTGGGCAGATTTAGATCTCGGAAATTGGTGTTTCAAAAAATAACTCTACCATTTTTTTTTCTTATTTTTTATCTCGCTAATGTAAGCTTCGTTTTATATGTCTTTACATGTGTATAAAATTTCTCTTACTGGGAAAATTTTTAGGTTTCTACTTTTTTAAGTCACTTTTATATCTTCTGATCACATTTTCTCAAAAAAATCTGGTATGAAACAACCACACGTCTTCCATTACCCACTATTACACGTATTATGTGCATTTTTTAGAAATAATGTGGTCAGCGAAGACGTAAAATTGTTTACTATAAGAGAAAGCTAATATATATATGATGTATATGCTAATATATATAATGTATATATATATATATAAACATGAAAACAGAATTTATATAGATTTATATAGCGAGTTAAAAAATAAGGCGGGGAGGGGGGGGGGGGGAATGGAATGAGTTATTTTTTCAAACACCAATTTCCGAGATCTAAAACTGACCTACTTAATCAGGATGACTGTTATTTTTCCTGTAATAACCACTTAATACATGAAAAAGGATATCTAAAATGGATTTATGTGACAATTTTCAAGAAAATCGTTAGAGCCGTTTTTGAGATACTAACTTTTACCAAAACTTGGCATACTCAATTATTGAACGGAAAACTATAATTGCATAGAAAAGCATATTTAAAAGTGAGTTAATATGGCGAGTTTGAAAATAATCCGTACAGCCGTTTTTAAAGGTACGAGCTTGCGAGACCTGAAATTAAGCTATTTATACAGGGTGCTTGTCAATTTTCCTGAACTAACCAACTAAATCATTCGAAAGGACATCTAATAGAGTGTTTATATGGCAACTTTGAAGACAATAGCTGGAGCCGTTTTTGAAATACGGACTTACGGTCCCACTTCCGGTTTTTCAATTTTCACCAAAATTTGGAACAGTTATCTGCACACCAGACCTGCCTCAGCGCTGAAGTTTCGTTGTTCCATCTCTATTAGTTTAGGAGATATCATAACCAGAAGATTTCGTTCGTACATATACACACACACATACGCACTATTGCCAAAAACTACTGATTTGGACTCAGGAGACCTTAAAAAGTGTAAATCAAGCGAAAACTCGACATTATTTTTGGACCGAATACAATACTTCCATTACCTACGGTATTCGTGTAATGAAAGTAAAAATGCATATAATTCGTGTAATAGTGGGTAATGGAAGTCGTGTGGTTGTTTCACACCAGATTTTTAAATAATGCTTTGTAATTAAATAGTATATTTACATAGTCATTGTGAGTGTATTTTCAGTCAGATAAGATAATTAAAAACTGAATTTTGATCATCATTATCTGATAAAAATCTGGAGAACATTTTAATTTCTAAATGCAGTGAAAATTTAGTTTAAAATTGCTATGAATAACAATTTAATTGTTCTTTTCTTAATGAAGCAAAATCTGCTACGAATGTAAAAATTTGTGTTTAAGTAAATATCATTGGCAATATTTTCTTTTTCCCAATTTTTAGGATTTGAAATTAATTCTTGAGAAACATAATCTCAATATTTTATTTGTTTTCGTTTGAAAGATGAGTGATTTTTATTTAAAGAAAATTTTTATTTATGAAAAATATTTTGTAAATATTCGTATATTTTTCTTTTCGTCTACTATATATTTATATATTCTATTGTTAAAAATGGCAATTTACAAAATCTACTGTTTTTTTTTTTCCGATAAAATCTACAGATTTTTAAAACAAATATGTTGGCAAGTATGTATCTGTCTCAAATTTTATGAGACAGGCTAGTCATTTTTTTTCCTAGCTAATCTTCCTCCACAAATATTATGAGGCAGCTTAGTCAAATAGAGACTAGTTTTCCTCTTCAGATATTACCAGACAGGTTAGTCAGGCAAATAATCTTGACTATCCTGCCTCTTCAAATATTCTTTAAAAATTGACTAGCTTTCTTAGTCAGAAACCTGGGATCTGTTGACTAACTTTCTTAATCAAGTGTAGATTCTGACTAACTTGCCTTGTCTGGCAACTGCGGTTGTTGACTAACCTTCCTGGTCAGATAATTATGATTATCGACTAGCCTTCTTTGTCTAATAATATTAACCTTCCTAGTCTGGAGTAGTGTTTTGGTGACTAGTTTAGCCAGTACACTTTTTAGTTTTGGAGACTAGTTCAGCAAGTACACTTTTCAGTTTTGGTGACTAGTTCAGCAAGTACACTTTTCAGTTTCGGTGACTAGTTCAGCAGGTACACTTTTCAGTTTTGGAGACTAGTTCAGCAAGTACACTTTTTGGCTAGTCAGTTATTTTGGTTAGTCAATTCTGTATTGTCAGCTGAGCATTTTGGCAGGTCACTGTGACCAATTTATTTTTCTGTGTGTAGCAGACACTCTACAGACGGACACCATACAAATTTTGTCATTTTCGGATTCTTCACACCTGAAAACGTATAAAAAAGTCAAAAAACCGAGGTTGAAATTTTTCACGATTACCTAAGTTCTCCATACCTATAGTATGATGGGGAACTAATATCAAAAACTAAATGTTTTTAAATAATCATACACGACACTTTGAATGATTAAATTATTTTAGTAGTGGGAAATTCTTTGGTAGTTTTGTTTATCTATGATAACAGTAAAAAAAAAAAATTAAAATTTGAAAAGAAAATGTAAAATTATTACCTGTATAGCAATCCATAGTTTCTTAGATGTGATGTTCATTAATTTCTAAAGCATTGCCAAGAAAATGTGCCTTAATTGTACGGCTTTTTAATAAGCACCGTACAATTTAGACACTCACCAGGCTTTTGTCTTTAGTTAAAATCATTTTATAAGTTATTCTACAATATTTCTATTGTCTTCTGCAGGAGGGGTGCCTCAGTGGGTGGTCTTTCAGAGTTTTCTGAAGGAGAGGTGCCTCGGTGTGCGATCTTTCAGAGTTCATCTTCTGAACTGAGTTCTGAGCGTGAAATTTCATCTTTTCATTCCCTTAGGCTATTCTTTTTTAGTAAGAAAAAAATGAACGTTGAAGAAATACGAGATCTAGTACACATTGAAAAATGAATAAAAACTAAATAATAATAATAAAAAGAAAACTACAAAAGAAACTTATTTGAAAATATAGACTGAAAGAGACAAAAAGCTAGCCATTCTGAGATCTGCTTCACCTTTATAAGTAATATTTTGGATTGAACTACTATTGTGCAATAAAAAACACATTAAATAGCTTTAACTTATTAATGATAATATTCTATTACCCCCCCCCCCCACGCACACACACACACACCAGAAAAAAATTATATTTAAATACTAAAAATATTTATTATACACTATTTTCTTTCAACTCATCACTTAACAAAATATATCAAGTATAATAGTTAAATATCAAAAACTAAATTTTTTATATAATCATACACGACACTTTAAATGATTAAATTTTTTACAGTGGAAAATTCTTTGGTAGTTTTGTTTATCTGTGATAACAGTAAAGAAAAATTATAGTTTCATCAAACTATAATAATGATTTATTCTAATTATTTATACAATACAAAAGATATGTGTACTACATTTACAAGATATATTTTGAATAAATCAATTATTTTAGTAATAGCAAATCATGGTAAATGACAGTTTAAAGACGTTTAAAATTGCACTAAAATGACTTATTTTTTTAAAGCAAATTTTTAGTAAAACCACACAAAAAGTGTTTATAAATATTTTTATGAGATTTATTTTAAATGAATCTATATAAATGCAAAATTTAATTCAAAATGTTTTAGTTTATCTATGGTAGTGACAATAAAAAGATAAAAATTACCATTTAACCAATTAGTTAAGTTATTTTTATTTATGCAACATATTCTTCTCACATGAAATTGAATATCAAAATGCTTTTTTATGTTTTACAAACACAAATGTAAATTAATCAGTACTTATTTTAGTAAAAGAAAATTGATTGATTTTTGTTTTCTGTGGTAACTGACACTAGATGGTACTAATATGTTTATTTAAATGTTCATGCTAATGAATAATTTTTTACTCTCATCTGCAATAATTTTTAAAAAGTGTCACAGAGATTTCAGCTGTGTACGGATTTTGTATTATTTCATTATTTAATCTGTTTATTACTTTAATTTGACATTTCTATTTTCATTTTGCTGTTTTCACATAAACAAAGCTTATATAGAATTAACAGCTAAATTTGTACATTTTACCCCCTTTTCCATAGACATGAATATATAAATTAACATATAAACATGGTTAGTAAATGAATTTTTAAAAACCCAGAATAGGATAAAAATTATGCAGACCTAACTACTAAGTACCAAATTAAGATTTTGTCAAACATATGTAGGTAGTACATTATTATAAATTAATTAATTAATAATTTTGTAAACAATTAGAACAAAAGAAATTTTTAACATTTTGCTCCTTGAATTAAAGTATACTGTTTTGAAAGATTTAGAAAAATCCATTTATGTGATAGAATAGGAATGTAAATATTCTACATTTATTTATGTATGTATAAATTATCAAAATTTAAAATTTTCACTTAGGTTATTTAATTTTTAGCGCAATTTTTAAACTTCCTCGCAATTTTTATAAACAAATTTCACTCAGATTTTTTTTTCTTCTATTTCAGTTTGTGACACCACTTAATAATTAATAGAATAACTTAAGTAATTTTTTTGAATTAACTTTCAATACAGAAACAAAATAATTAAAATTTTTAATTCATGCTTCTCTAAATGAAATCTTAATTTAAGTTTTAAAAACCTTTATTTTATATCAATGAAGTATCTTAAATAATTCTTGATTAACAAATATTATTATTCTGCAATTAAAATAAACAAGTTTCATTATACATTTTCAATTCCTCTTGAACATTTTAAAAGTAAGAGATGAGAATGAATAGGTACGATTTGTTAAAATGTAAACAGAGTTTTATATAATTTAATTTTAATTTATTAAGATATGTGGATATTTGGTAATTGTCTTCGTAATATATATTTTAAGAAACTTTATAAAAGAAACAAAGTTATTTTATATTAAAAAAAAAGAAAGAAAGAAAGAAAGAATTGCTTATTTAATAAAGAAGCATCACAAAACTGGCGTTGTAAAAATTATTACTTACAAACTTTGAATAAACACCATAAAATGCAATAAACTCGCAACAATTGTTTCGGGTCGAAAAAACCACGACCCTTCATCAGGCGAACAAAGTAAGCACGAGTGCTGCAATCAAAGCGGTAACGCACCAACAAATTTAATAAAGAAGCATCACAAAACTGGCGTTGTAAAAATTATTACTTACAAACTTTGAATAAACACCATAAAATGCAATAAACTCGCAACAATTGTTTCGGGTCGAAAAAACCACGACCCTTCATCAGGCGAACAAAGTAAGCACGAGTGCTGCAATCAAAGCGGTAACGCACCTAAACACCATAAAATGCAATAAACTCGCAACAATTGTTTCGGGTCGAAAAAACCACGACCCTTCATCAGGCGAACAAAGTAAGCACGAGTGCTGCAATCAAAGCGGTAACGCGCGTTACCGCTTTGATTGCAGCACTCGTGCTTACTTTGTTCGCCTGATGAAGGGTCGTGGTTTTTTCGACCCGAAACAATTGTTGCGAGTTTATTGCATTTTATGGTGTTTATTCAAAGTTTGTAAGTAATAAAGAATTGCTTAATTATTAAACAAAGCATATTTTTAAGGGGATCAATTAATAGAAATAAAATAGTACCAATGCACGGTTCCATTTTATTTATATGTATAGAATATATTTTAAATAAATGAATAAGTATATATATATATAGTGTTACAAAATTGTAAATAATTGTGTTTATTTTTGTGTAAATTCTCTCAAATAGGCTTAGTAGGTTGATAAAGTGCTAATTTTGTGCATTTCTAGTCGTTTTAGCGTTGAAATAGCCTTATTTTCCCTTAAAAACGCATTAAATAGCCCCAATGAGGCAGGTAATGGCTTTGGCGCCAAATTTGGTGACTTTTTCCCACCTTGGCGATTTTTTTGGCGACCTTGGCGAGAAAATCCTTATAAGGGATGTACCAAATATGGAAGCTCTAATCCCATTGGCTGATGAGATATGGAGATTTCTGGAACGTTCCACACTTTTCTACAGAGGTACATAAAGGCCGCTTTCCCGCCAAGGCAGTCAGTCCAGTTCAGATCTCAGTCAGTTTCGCTAATGCTTGTATTGGTTTGAGCCTCTTTGAAAGAGACTGGCTTTAAGTGTTATTGCTATACAGTTTGTACTGTGGATTTTCTATTGACAGCTGTTGTTTAAGCTGTGTTTACTAGTTGAATTGAAGCTGATACTTGGTTTATAGACCTGTATTTTTCTGGAACTATCTGTGAATAAATTACTAAATTTTTGTAAGTTTGGCCTTTCATTCTCGAACAACTCACGAACCCCCAAGTACGCAACATTTCTGGTGTCAGAAGTGGGATTTTCTGTGAATGGTGATAACGAGAGCTATGGAGCAAGAAATGAAGAAGCTTCTGGAAGGTCTAACTGCCCAGATGAATGAGTTAAAATCTGGATTGATAGAGAAAATAGAAACCGGACAAAACGAATTAAAAGACGGCTTGAGTGAAGAGATGAATGAAATGAAAGAATGAAAGAAGGACAAAGAGAGATGAAAGAAAGTATGGAAACTGGGCAAAGAGAGTTGAAAGACGGGTTGACTGAGGAAAATAAATCTAATCAAGACGAGATGAAGAGAGAACTTTCGACAGTAAAGGAAGTGATTGAAAGTAAATTATCGGATATGGGAAGCAGAATAGATGGAATAGAAGAGAAAGTTTCGAAAATAGAAGAGAGCTTTGAAGAGAAAGCAATGAAGTTAGAGGAAAATGTTATGAAAGTAGAAAAGAATTTTGAAGAGAGATTTATGAAGATAGAATAGAAAGTTGAGGAGAAATTTAAAGAAAACTTTGATCAAGAGCTGAAAGGAAGGGTTTCAGAGATAGAAGGCAAGTTTAAGAGAATGGAGGAAGATCTTGAGAGAAAAATGAAAGAAGAGTGGAACGGAGAATTAATAGGGAATGAACTGCAGAGCAAGATTCGGAATCTCGAGAAAAAATTAGAATCCATGCCTCAGGAAACTGTAAAGAAAGAGAGAAGAATCCAGAATCAGGAATTTATTAAGTTATCCACCTACGACGGCAGTTCCTCCTGGCATGTATATAAGACGCAGTTTTCCATCGTAGCTGAAGCTAACGGCTGGGACTCTGTTGCAAAGACGGCTCATCAGATAGGGTCGTTGCGGGGCGACGCCACAGAGATTCTGGAGACCCTTTCGAAGCAACAGCGACATGACTTCGAAGCTTTAACTAGAGCACTAGAGCTACGTTTTGGAGCGAAATGGTCCAAAGAATATAGTCGACTCCAGCTAAGGTCCCGTCGTCAGAGACCAGGGGAAAGCTTACAAGAACTGGCATCAAACATCCAGAGGCTTTCACATTTGGCTTTCCCAGACTGTCATCCTGGGACACGCTATGATCTGGCCCTAGAATATTTCATTGATGCTGTCGGAGATCCAGATATCCAAAAAGCCCTCAGACTCTCCGGCGTGAAGGATGTGGAGTCAGCCTTGGTGTATGCCCTAAAGCTCGAGGCAGCCCAACAAGCCTCCTGTAAACATCGCCAGAGCAGCACAGCAGACAAAGTGAGCGGCTCTCAAGATGATCTTAAAGAGATTCAGAAAATGATTGCAGAAATTAATAGAAGACTACGCATTCTTGAGAGAAAAAGAAAAGGGAAGACTCCAACAACTAAATGCTGGGGCTGCGGAAAAGACGGTCATATCAAACGAAGCTGCCCAGTAAGAGCACCTAGAGAAGCCACCAAGAATGTCTCTGAAGTATGGCACACAGAAGGAGCTCTTCGGGAAAATCCAGATGCCTTCTTGCAGAAGCCTCCATCCGAAGATCATAAGTACAGTTCTAAATCCGAGGATAAACACCAAAGAATAAAGCCAGTTGCTCGCCAAGTTACTGTCGCAACACCATCAGAACAAGATCCCGATCCATGGAGTGACGAAGAACTTGGAAAAGCCCAGTTGGAAGATCCTGACATAAAGCCAATATTACAGCTGAAGGAGACGACCAGCAACAGACCTACCTGGCAGGACATTTCCAAATTTAGTCCCATTACGAAAAGTTATTGGGCACTTTGGGACTCTCTTCATATCAGAAACGGCGTATTATACAGAAAGTGGGAATCTGATGATGGGAAAAGCTTCCGATTGCAGATTGTATTACCAAGATCAAGAATTCCAGATGTTTTAGAACAACTGCATAGTAGCTCTACCGGAGGCCATTTTGGGGTAATGAAGACTCTGCAGGAAGTTCGGGAACGCTTCTACTGGTGCAAGGCAAGGGAGGATGTGGAGAAATGGTGTAAATCCTGTGATGCATGTGCGGCACGTAAAGGCCCGCAGAAACGAAGTCGAGGAAGACTGCAACGGTATAACGTGGGAGCACCATTTGAACGGATTGCACTCGACATCTTGGGTCCTTTGCCCCGGACCTCCAGTGGAAATAAATACATCCTCGTCGTGATGGATTATTTCACCAAGTGGCCTGAGGCGTATCCCATTCCCGATCAAGAGGCATGCACAGTCGGGGAGGTCCTAGTGCAGCAATGGGTGTCAAGATACGGCACGCCCCTACAACTTCATACCGACCAAGGTAGGAACTTTACCTCTGCTGTTTTCAAAGGACTGTGTCAACTACTCAGCATAGACAAAACCCGGACAACACCCTTACATCCCCAGTCGGACGGCATGGTCGAGAGGTTCAATCGTACCATCCTTAATAACCTCTCTCTTCTAGTATCAAGGAACCAGCAAGATTGGGACTTGAAGTTGCCATTGTTCCTGCTGGCTTATCGAAGTGCTGTCCATGAAACCACTGGCTATACTCCAGCCCAGATGCTGTTTGGACGTGAACTTCGTCTCCCTTGTGATCTCCTGTTTGGTTGTCTACCCGATGCGCCTTCATCGCCCGAGGAGTACATCCAAGATCTCCAGGCACGGTTTGAGGACGTACACAACTTTGCTCGGGAGCGGATTCACATTGCAACGGAGAGGATGAAGACAAGGTACGATCTAAAGGCTACACAACATAAGTTCCAGGAAGGAGAGAAGGTCTGGTTGTGGAATCTTGTTCGACGCAAAGGACTCTCTCCCAAGTTACAGTGCAACTGGGACGGACCATACACAGTCTTAAAAGGGCTGAATGATGTAGTGGTGCGGATCACTAAAACACCTTCATCAAAACCGAAGGTGGTGCACTATAACAGGCTAGCCAAGTACCACAATTAACGGTAATATTAAAATTTAAAATGTAAATACTGGTAAAATTTACGCATGCGTAATGTAAATATTTGTATATAAATGTTTGTACATATTTGTGAATTTTGTAAATATTTCTCACTTGATTTTTGTTTGTATTTTGTCGTTATATGCAACTTAGTTTTTGCATTTTCGATTGTGTAAATTTGGTTACTTTCGCCTCTTGACCAAGGGTTGCACTGCCCGGGACGTGCAGTCCTTGGGAGGGGGCAGTGTTACAAAATTGTAAATAATTGTGCTTAATTTTGTGTAAATTCTCTCAAAGAGGCTCAGTAGGTTGATAAAGTGCTAATTTTGTGCATTTCTAGTCGTTTTAGCGTTGAAATAGCCTTATTTTCCCTTAAAAACGCATTAAATAGCCCCAATGAGGCAAGTAATGGATTTGGCGTCAAATTTGGCGACTTTTTTCCACCTTGGCGATTTTTTTGGCGACCTTGGCGAAAAAATCCTTATAAGGGATATACCAAATATGGAAGCTCTAATCCCATTATCTGATGAGATATGGAGATTTCTGGAACGTTCCACACTTATCTACAGAGGTACATAAAGGCCGCTTTCCCGCCAAGGCAGTCAGTCCAGTTCAGATCTCAGTCAGTTTCGCTAATGCTTGTATTGGTTTGAGCCTCTTTGAAAGAGACTCGCTTTAAGTGTTATTGCTATACAGTTTGTACTGTGGATTTTCTATTGACAGCTGTTGTTTAAGCTGTGTTTACTACTTGAATTGAAGCTGATACTTGGTTTATAGACCTGTATTTTTCTGGAACTTTTTGTGAATAAATTACTGAATTTTTTAAAGTTTGGCCTTTCATTCGCGGACAACTCACGAACCCCCAAGTACGCAACAATATATTAATGTAAAATATATTTTAAACCTTTTTCATGATAAAATTATAAAAAAAAAAAAAGCACAACATAACTGGCGATAATAAATAATAAGTAAAAAACTTTGTATAAACTCCATAAAATGCAAAAATTCGCAACAGTTGTTTCAGGTTTAAAAAAAAAAAAAAAAAAAAAAAAAAAAAGAAAGAAAGAAAGAAAGAAAGAAAAGAAATCATGACCCTTCCTCAGGAGAACAAAGTAGGCACGAGTTTTTCTTCAAAGTTTTTTATTTATTAATGATAAAATGAATTATAAATTATGAATGCGACTAATGAGTTAACATTACCATGATCATCATTAATATTTTAAACTGGTGAGATTCTTGCAGTTTCAAATATTACATTAATGATTTTATATGACTAATAATTTATATCACATGGATTTTTATTTATTTCTTCATTTAATTTAATTTAATTTTTTTGTTATAATTATTATTTGTTAGTGTTGTCATATTTTATATTTTACAAATTGTTTCCATCAAAATTATGTTCAAATCATTTAGAAAAAAATTGTTTATTCAGATTTTATTAAACAACATGCATAATATATAAATGCCTCAAATAGATTAATCCTTAAACATTCAGATGTAACACATTATAATTATATTTCATTTCATATTTTGCGTTATTAGAATAATAATTTGAAGTAGTAATTATTTTTAAATGAAACTGTAAAATATATTTGCCTAATTTAGAATATTAGCTAAATACTTTTTTTTCTTAATTAATTTTAAAAGTGTATTATCGCAGAAATAAATAATTTATATGAAAGAAAAAATCGGTAAACATTATGAGAAACAGAAATACTTTGTATCGTAATAATAATAATAATAATAATAATATACATGTACTTGTATATAGAATATACATATTTTAGATATTAAAAAGATTATTTTAACATAATATTGCATAAAATTTTTACATATAAATATTCAAAACTTTTTATTATTATTATTATTATACGTATTTATTATTATTATTTTCTAAGCTTCGATTACTTATTATTACAGGAAAATTTCTAAACAACTTGTCTTTTCACTATACTTTTCATCACCTACATAAAATTTACCTCATTTTACAAAATTATTAATTAATGTTCTGAACAAAATTTTCTTTAAGACTGCTATTGTAAAGAAGTTTTTAAAGTTATAATTCAATATTTTTACTAATTTATATCAATTTATACATTAAGATAATTAATTATTATCATACAGCGTTATTATTACATTAATATTACGTTAATTTTTTTAGTATAATATTATGCTATGAAATTTACATCATAAAATAAAGACATTATAAATTTGTGTAAAACATATAGCGTAATTTTACATTAAATTCTTAAAGAAATATTTAAAGAATCTGACTTACCTTAGGATGTTTTGATGGTTCGAAATTGTTCCGTTTAATGCTCCATATGCATTTTTTTTTTTTTTTTTCCTTTTTTGAGTTCTTGATCCAGTGGAAAGGTAAATTCTTTTACTCTGTCTATTTTTATAATTGCATCGACATGTAGGTACTACACATTTATGTGGCATTTTTAAGACGTTTTCTTATATGTATATATCATAAAATCCCAAAGCAAGCTATCTTTTTTTTTTTTTAACGAGATGTATGTTTTACAATATAATAATAATCCACGTGCAAACGAACGCGAGAAGACCACAGATTACCGATATGTGTATATATGTGTGCGTGTATACATATATTGAATATTTACACCCATATTTATACTGAAAGCAATAGAAAAAAAAATCTTCTTACTCAGAATTCTGCATTATAATTGAATAATAATAATAACTTCTAAAATCCCGTTTAAATTACATTCAAAATTTAACTATAAAGGAAAAATTTCATAAACATATGGATAAAAGTTTTGCTTCAAAGATTGTTTCATAATCAGTTCTGCTTTAAATTCAAATAAATTTATTGAATTTTTCTTTAACGTTTAAACACCAATACTTAAAAAAATAAAGGGGGGGGGGCGATACGTTAATGCTGTATAATTTGAAATATAAAAGAATTTTTATTAATTGGAAATATAAAAGAATATATGAATATTTTTAATTTCTGAGATGAAATTGACTTACTGTATTTATTTTGTTTTATTGAATAATATAATTTCTCTCTATCAGATTGTTATATATTTAACAATGAGAAAAGAATATAATAATGCTCAATGATCGGAGTTAAAGATTTAAATCCTACAATTATATAATCAATAGTAAAATTCTCCCTCTTTCTTCTTAAAAATAACAAAAGTCCATGTTTTATAACCATCGCAAGGAATTTTCTTTTCACTTAAGAACGGAGGTTAAGACTCCTATATGCTCGAGCTGGCACAGTTTCCGCCATTTTCTAGCTCGTCTGGGAAAGTATTGGCGGTAGAAAAAGCTAGGTTACCTGATTAGCGTCGTTATCTCCTTTAAACTTCTATACAGATCAAGTGAGCTAGAACTTCGTATCACGAAACAAACAAGTTGACAATTTTAAGAACATCGCCAACATTCTCAAAACTACAACCCTTCACGTTAAAAGAAATGTAATTTTAATGTTAATTTTAAAAGAATTTAAAAACACCAACATAAAAAAACAGTACATCCATATTAAATTTGTCAAACAAATTTGAAAATAAAAAGAAATAAATTGAAAATAAGAGAAATCTTACGCTACAAAGTTGTGCTTCTGCTCCGAGTTTCCACGAGTTACATACATCTGCAATTTATACTCCACGTTTTTCTTCTTTCTGGATTAGAAGAAAATATAAACAGGCGATAAACATCCCTTTTCTGGTGTTATTCGTGCAATTTATTGCCGAAAAATCACCAATAATAAATCATCAGCCGGTCTTGTGGGCTAGAAAATGGCGGATGCGTCAGCCTATCAATGTAGGAGTTCTAACTAAGGTCCATTACCGTGACGTGATACACCCTGTGCACTTTCTTGTAGGATGTGTTGGCCAGGTACTGTTAAAGTATCCTTGACATGTTTTACAACATGAAGCGTAGCCTTCAGGGCCCGACTTAGCCTAACTGAGGCCTGGGGCAAAAACTTCTTTGGGGGCCCCCCTCTGCTTCACTACTTCAGTAATGAAGATCCGAACTTTATGGAGGTATTTACAAGAAAATTGAGTAGAACCTGAAATAGCTATAAAGACACCCCCCCCCCCCTCCAATGGTCAGATGAAATATCGTTCTCTGAGAATTCCATGTCCATCATTAAAAGGATATAGCACATCTGAAGAGCCTAAATTTGACAAAAAAGCTACTTAAATTTGTAATTAAAAATGTAAATATTTTTTCAGCAATTTGAATTAATTAACGAAAAATACCATAGATGCACTTAGAGAATAGGCTAAAAAGCTTTTTTCGATACATGCCGCATCGTCTTCATAACATAAGTGCATCTGGTTCTGCCTCTCGTTTGTCATAGTAAGTATTACAAATACAGTTTGGCAACACTTACCAAGCAATGGCCGAGAGGTAAATAAGAGCAGAACTAGGTGCACTTATCCTCTGAAGACTATATGCAGCATGCATAAAAAAAAAAAAAGCTTTTTAGCCTATTCTCTAAGTGCATAGAACTTGTCTATGGTATTTTTCATTAATTAATTCAAAATGCTATTTAAACTTAAAACTAAAAACATTCTTAGTCTTAACTCAAAGTACCGCATTTAACCAAAGTATTTAAATTGCAACTGATAAAATGCTAAGGCAAGATTTATATTACAATGCTTTCTACAACTACACACAGAAAAATAAATTGGTCACAGTGACCTGCCAAAATGCTCAGCTGACAATACAGAATTGACTAACCAAAATAACTGACTAGCCAAAAAGTGTACTTGCTGAACTAGTCTCCAAAACTGAAAAGTGTACTTGCTGAACTAGTCACCGCAACTGAAAAGTGTACTTGCTGAACTAGTCTTCAAAACTAAAAAGTGTACTTGCTGAACTAGTCACCAAAACTGAAAAGTGTACTTGTTGAACTAGTCTCCAAAACTAAAAAGTGTACTTGCTAAACTAGTCACCAAAACACTACTCCAGACTAGGAAGGTTAATATTATTAGACAAAGAAGGCTAGTCGATAATCATAATTATCTGACCAGGAAGGTTAGTCAACAACCGCAGTTGCCAGACAAGGCAAGTTAGTCAGAATCTGCACTTGATTAAGACGGTTAGTCAGCAGCCAACAGGTATCTTACGAAGCAAGCTAGTCAATTTTCAATGAATATCTGAAGAGGCAGGATAGTCAAGACTATTTACCTGACTAATCTGTCTGGTAATATTTGAAAAGGAAAACTAGTCTCTATTTGACTAAGCTGCCTCATAATATTTGTAGAGAAATTTTAGCCCGAAAAAAAAATATATTTGACTAGCCTGTCTCATAATATTTGAGAGAGATTAATCAAAAAAATTTAATAGATTAAAATCCCTCATATTTCATGAGGAAGTGGCCTCATACTTGTTTGCAGGGGCTTTTGAAAAAGCATTGTTGTTGGTTCCTCATTACTTTTGTAATCGTTTAATTTTTTTCCCCGTTCAAGATGTTCAACATTGGAAAGACATTTAAAGAACTTTTCTGAAAAAGATTACTTGTCCATCATTTGGAATAAAATACTCATAGCTGCCAACTTTTTCAATTTATTACGGAATGCTTCGCCCTTTTCTTCGTACCATATTCTTTCTACAGTAATTTTCATTAGCATGTAATTACAATTAAATATGAAGGCAATTACTCTTCAAATATGATTTGAAAAAAGGGCGGTACTAACAAAATTCCTGAATCAATTAAAATAGTTAGCAGCTATGAATACTGGAAATTTAACAAACCTAGTGAAACAAAGAATTCGCTGGTTTAAAACTTCCTACATTTATTTTAGTTCCTTCCCTACATTTATTTATCATTAACACATGCATTTATCTCGCACACATGTTCAAGAAATGAAAGTTCGGGGATCAATTGTGTGTTGGTGTTGCATATTAAGGCCGATTGACATCACGAGAGTCCTAGGCCTATTGGAGCGTTGCCCTCCGTGAGGGGGGGGGGTCTTTCTAAGTGGTCCTACTCCGTATTTTACGCAAGTTTCAGAGAAAACCACGGAAAACACCGAACGACTGGGTCGGCGTACGCCTCCTGGAATCCCACTTTCCGTCTACTAACTTAGAGCGCAGAGCCTTATGGCTGACGTCATCACAGACAGGCGAACATTATCATCACCGGCTGTGAGCGTTTTGTTTGGTGTCAGCTGCGATTTTTTTCCCTTTCCTCTTCATAAAAATAAAAATTGAATGTAGTAACAGAAGCAAATTTTCGCAACTACAATATTGAACTTGCTTTATTTAAAATCATTTGAATAATTTAGGGATGATTGGATTTAGCAAAAATTTCTGAATTTAAAACCAGTTAAAAAACAAACAAGAATACTCACTCCAATGGCAATATCGTTCCATTTACAAATGAAAATAACTTATTTTCTAAAAGAGATTATAAAGATGCTTTCTTACTCACCCCCCCCCCCACCCCTTAAAAAAAAAAAAGTTTGAAATGTTATATTTTTTAAAACTGAATTTTTCAAGTTTTCCGATATTTACGAACAGAATTCTTCCCATATTTAACTTCAGTGGACAATGATAAAATAATAAATAACTATGTAATATTAAGAGGCATATCTAATATAGTTAAAAAATAAAATAAAAAGCAAATAAAATAATCATGTAAAAAAATATCCAAATAACGGGAAATAAATTATTGGAATAAAAAACTTTAAAAGTTAATATTATTTTACATGCAGAAGAACAAAGTACTGGATTCCTGAAATTTTTGAACACCAGTTTTTGATGAACTTATCTGGATACTGTATCTTTCGAATCGATGAACATGATTTAATTCAACTTGATATTTAGTTTGACCTTGACCTATATTGTGCTGATTACATTTGGGGATCAACAACTAAACATGTGGTGGTGTCATCGCGTTTTTGCGGAATTTTTTAATAGGTAGTATAGGAAAAAATTTCGCATGAGTTTACATAATGGAAGTTATTTTTGACTTTTTAATATGAAATTAAATAAATATGTTTATAGTAGCAAGAGTCAACCAGCTAAACAAATTGTATATGTAAGCGCATCGCTTCCGCCCTCTTGTAAGAGTAAATTTTTAGTATGGGTATCTTTCAAAAGAACTCGTCAATACCTTTAAAACTAATGGTTGAACATAGATCTATGATAATTTAAAAAATATATATGTATCAATCTCCCCCCCCCCAATTTAAAAAATAAAATAAATAAATAAAATTGAGAAAAGTAAAGCACATATACATATATAGAGAGAATTTTAAGATTTTTATTTTGAACAAAACAGAATTTATTAAAAATAGAAACTTCCCCAAAATTTATTTGCTGTTAAATTTTCATTTAGGTTCCTATGACCATTATTAAGATTAAAAAAAAAAAAAAAAAAAAAAAATCATGCTTTAGTGCTTTTTTTAAAAAATTATTATTCAATTGTATAATATGAAATTCCTGCTCATAATCCATAAAAGTTTCTTAAAATTACTGGGTCTTGAATTTTACAGTCTCCAAATTTGTTAACAGATTACTTTATGACATTCAAAAATTTACATTATGACACAAATACTTAAATGGTATCTAACCATAAAGGTTATGATATACCAATATTGTTGCAGTTAAGTAAAATATAGTTTCCACTAAATAAATAAACAATAATTAAAATAGTTTTTATCTATTAATTTATTTTTGTTGGATTAAATAATAAATAATAAAGTGTCTTAAATTATATATAATGTGTATATTTACTCTTTTGACAGACAACACACAATTTTCGGGTGAAAAGTTATCCTTTATGTATAACAGAGAACTGAGATTTTTGATACAGCTGAAATTCTTTGCAATATATAAAATATGAGCTGGCGTGACTAAGCATAATTTTTGTTTATAGACTGTTTCTTAACATGTGTAAAAAGGGGTACTTATTTATAAATTTTACTACAGTACTCAAATTCTCACATCTCTCCAAAATTTTAATTGCTTAATATCACTACAATATTATAAAGCTAAAAACACTACAATAAATTCACACACATACGCGCACGCGCAAACACACACACACGAAAAAAAAAAAAAAAAACAATTTACATAAAGCAAGTTTATTAAGCATCAATCTTGATTATATGAAAAATTATAAAATTACATTTTAACACATCATAAAATAAACAAATTTAACAGATAATATTTATAATTATGAAATGATCTTTCACGATCTTCAATTTGAAAATTATCTTTCACGATCATCCCTTGAAATATGCTTTTCAGTAGGACTCACTCTTGATATTGTCTTGCGAGGACAAATTAATAGACAATCCAGAAAAATACATGGGATAGCACCTGCTTTCAAACACGGACGATGTAAAGGAACACAAAATTTCTTTTCATCATAGGCAAAAGTTTCTTATTCTACATCCGATTTCTTGAAATGTTTCTCAGAAACCTGTTAAAAAAAAAAAAAAACTGTAGCATGTATTATGTTACTACCTTAGAAAATACGAGGACTTTTTGCAACTTTACAATAAAGTTGCGTATATATATATAAATCCAGTTTAATAAACATAATGCTTCAAAATAACGTTTTCATATATTAAGTTTAGATCTATTGTACGCAATACAACCTGAGATGTAGCTTTCCCTTAAATTGCGAATATCGCTGTATAGCAGCGACACCTTTTGAGCGATTGATGTAAAAAGTTGGCATAAACTAATTTATGTTAAGGTGCATCTACATATAATTTTATATGCAATTCTGTGCTGTTCCTGAGATATAGCCTTTCCTGAATTTGAGAAAATCAATATATAGTAGCGTCACCTGCTCTGTAATGGTACCAAAAGTTGATAGGCACTAACATATGACAAGGTGCATCTGCATATAAATTTACATGCAATTTCGTCCAGTGGTTCCTGAGATACAGTCACCACAAAATTTTTGTCACACACAGATGGACAGACATTTTCTAAAAATGATCAAAACGTGTAAATCCATCAAAAACCGGAAATTGAAAATTTTTCTGCATTCAATACTTTCTTCTACTGAATACAAAAAAAAAAGAAACTAAAGAATAGCATGTATGTTGCTTTAATGCAAAGTAATTTTAAAATAAGAAAATAATATAAAGAAGTTTAAGCATAATTTTAGATTTAAAAACAATTAATATGAAATGATTGTGTTTCTATAAACAACAATATAAGAACAACAGAAGTTTTAATTAATTGCTAAAATTAAAATTGTTATGTGAAAACAAAATTTAAGACGCAAAAAAACCCAACTCATTCAAAAAATTTATGTTTAATCACTCACAGCTAATTGCTCAAATACTTTTTCTTCTTCTTCCTTTTTTTTTTTTTTTTTTATTTTTTAACTTTCTTCTATATTCAATAGAAAAAAGTATTGGATTCATAAAAATTTTCGACTTCCGGTTTTCGACAGATTTTCACGTTTTGAGAGGTCTGGAACAAGATTTGACTATTTTTAGAAAATATCTGTGTGTATGACAAAAATTTTGCGGCAACTGTATCTTCGGAACTACTGTTCAGAATTGGATATAAATTGACATGTAGATGCACCTTGAGCTAAATTAATGCCTATCAACTTTTGGTGCCAACCGCTCAACAGGTGGCGCTTCTATACAGCGATTTCTACAATTTAAGGAGAAGATATATCTCAAATTCTATTGCGTATGAGCAATGAAAACTTGATATAAGAGAAGGCCATTAGGAGACATTATGCTGATTCAATATGAATGCTTATGATCGACAGGTGGCGCTGCTATACGATTCCCGCAATTTCAGGGAAAGCTATATCTCAGGAACTACTGCGCAATATTGCATATAAATTTATGTTAATGCACCTTAACCTAAATGAGTGTCTGTCAACTTTTAGTGTCAACCACTCCCCAGGTGGTGCTGCTATATAGCGATTTTTTTTTTCAAATTCGCCATATTAACTCCCTTTTAAATACCCTTTTTTATATAATTAATGTTTTCCGGTCAATAATTGAGCATGCCAAAGTTTTGGTAAAAGTTGGTATCTCAAAAGCAGCTCTAACGACTTTCTTGAAGTTTGTTACATACATTCCTTTTTGATACCCTTTATCATGTATTATGTGGTTATTACAGGAAAATTAAGGTTATTCTGATTAGGTCACAGTTTTAGATCTCGGAAATTGGTGTTTAAAAATATAATTCATAATTTTTCTTAATTTTTAACTCGCTAAGGAAACTCTGTTTTATGTCTTTACACTTCTATCAAGTTTCTCTTACTTGAAAATTCCTAAAAAATGAATATAATATCTCTAAAAAGTTCATATAATGCGTGTAATAGTGGGTAATGGAAGTCTTGTGGTTGTTTCACACTAGATTTTTTTTTTTTTTTTTAAATCATGATAAAAGTTTTTTAGACGAATGAAATTTTAGTGTACTCTTTGTCTCTGGTATGTGCAACCTCGAATTTTTAATACAAGGAAGCACAAAAATGCTCTTAATATTGGAAAGTCTGGTAATCTATGATATGTTTATGATTTTACATTTTTGTTTAAATATGAATAATCTTGAATCAAAATGTATGTATGTAAAAAAATCTGGTGTGAAACAACCACACGACTTCCATTACCCACTATTACAGATATTATATGCATTTTTTAGAAATAATGTGATCAGAAGACATAAAATCGGCCTAATGCAGAAGACACCTGACAAATTTTCCATAAGAGACAGCTGATAATATATATATATATATAAACATGTGAAACAGAGCCTACATAGTGAGTTAAAAAACAAGAAAAAAGTGATAGAGTTATTTTTTGACACACCAATTTTCGAGATCTAATAAAACTGACCTACCTAATCAGGATGACATTTAATTTTCCTGTAATAACCACGTAAACATGAGAAAGGATATCTAAAATGGATGTATGTAACAATTTTCAAGAAAATCATTAGAACCGTTTTTGAGATACCAACTTTTACCGAAACTTGGCATACTCAATTATTGACAGAAAAACAATAATTACATATAAAAGTATACTTAAAAGGGTGTTAATATGGCGAGTTTAAAAAAAATCCATACAGCCGTTTTTAAAGGAATGTACGTGCGAGACCTGAAATTGAGTTATTTATACTGGGCACCTATCAATTTCTTGAACTAACCAACTATGTCATTCGACAGGACATCTAATATAGTGTCTTTTTGAGATACGGACCTACGGTCCCACTTCCGGTTTTCCAATTTTCACCAAAATTTGGAAAACGCATCTGTACACTTGTCCTGTCTCAATTCCAATGTTTCGTAGTTCTATCATTATTAGTTTCGGAGATATGGTAGCCAGACGATTCCACACATACATACACACACACACACTGACCAATTGACAAAAACTACTTTTTTTTGACTGATGAGACCTGAAAACGTGTAAATCAGGAAAAACTCGATATCGAATTTTTCGACCGAATATAACGCTTCCATTACTTACAGTAGTAGGGTAATGGAGTAAAAATGCGATTAGCAGATATTAATGTGAATAAAATAAATTGAAGGAAATTTTAACAAGAAATTAATAATTTTAACAGAAGAACAATGATGTTAATTATTATTTTCTAATTCTATTAGTAATACAATTTACTAAGGTATTTAAAATCCTTTCAAGAAATATTTTTTCGCAGTTAATTGTAAAATTTTATTTAAAGGTAATTCAATAATATATTTCAATTATTATTATAGAAAACTATGTGACATTGATACAAATTAATACATTGTAGAGAAAACAATTTAAATGTATTAATAATATGGTAATACAAAACAAAATAAAAATACAAGACACATAATAATAATCATGATGGTAATCAGGCCCTGATTAACGCCAGGGCATGCGGGGCAGTTCAGAGCCCAGTTTACCCATTTAAGGGCCCGGGGCTGTGATAATAGCGGAGCCCCCCCTCCCCCCCACACACACACATTTTTCTTTTTCTTTAATATGAATGTTTATCATTAGATAAAATTTTACAATGGTCATGTTAGAATAAGATTCTCATTACATTTAAATAAACTCTGAAACTGTTTGCAAAAAGATTAATTAAAACAGAAAAAAAAAATATTAACAACAAAAGAATCTAACTCACCAACCAAAGGAAAAGTTATTGCATCAAAAACTTTAATGAATATACTTTGCAGAATAAAAAAAATGAAATTGGCTTCTTCCTAGCCTTTGCCGCGCTGAAAATTTCAATTACATCTTTAAAATCCAGGTTGCTTGTTAAATCGTGCTCTGAGCACAGCATAGCCAAACATTGCAGCTTATTCAGCTGCATTTTTGTTCTTCGAAGAGATAGAACTCTCTCTAATTTGGAGTTTGCTCTCTCGCCTTCGCAATTTGATATTGGTAGAGTTAAATAAATACTTAATGCAATAAACATATTTGGAAAAATCTCATTTAACTCGTTTTTAAACATATGATCATAAATATGTATCGGTGAATTTTTAATCATATTTATTGAAAATTTATTTTTCCAACTGAGTGAAAATAATGCCTGGACCGGGAGTCAAACCCCGGATCTTTGATTTTCACTCAGTTGGAAAAATAAATTTTCAATAAATATGATTTTTTTTCCCAATCTGTTGATTGTGTGATATTAATAAATGTATTTATTTCTCCCATTGTTTAATGGTGTTTTCCATTTCCTGCGGCTTCTTTCTGTCGAGCTATCTACATGATAAACCAGAGATGTTTCTGCCTAAAGGTTGTCTGAGTGAGTAATGCCCATTTAATTGTCGGCCTAGATAGCTCAATTGGTAGAGCTTTGACCTTGTAAGTCAAACATTCGGGGTTCGACTCCCGGGCCAGGCATTATTTTCACTCAGTTGGAAAAATAAATTTTCAATAAATATGATTTTCTTCCCAATTTGTTGATTGTGTGATATTAATAAATATATTGTTCCCCCCCCCCCTCATCTCTTGAATGACTTTTGAAATTTTCAAATGTTAATGCATTTTTAAAAAATACTTAAAATTTTTTTTTTTTTTTTTTTTTAAGTTTAAGTACTAAAAGAAGTTTTCAAAAATTTGTCTTTTTAAAATATTTTTACATAACAGTATCAAGGATTTAATTTTTGACTGTAAAAACAGAATTAAAAAAAAAACTTGTTTCTATTTACTGGGGTTTTTTGCCCCTATCTAGGGCCCCCTTGGTCATTGGGCCCGGGGCTGCAGCCCCCTCAGCCCCCTCTTTAACTGGGCTCTGGGGCAGTTCCCTTGGGCCCCCTTCTGGAATGGGCCCCCCAACAGGCATAAGCAGAAATTTTGCAACCTAAAGACCTCTTGTCACTGCAAGCCCCCCCCCCCCCCCCAGAATAAGCTTGTGCCGGAACTCGAGGTAGCCCTGATGGTAATAACTATCAACTGAAAAAGAATTTTTAATTGAAAGAAATGTTTATTGTAAACTTTATTCAAGGATATTTAAGCACTTTTATCAATTATTTACTAGAAAATGTTCACAAAACTGTCACGCAAAAAATAAATATATCTATATTAAAGCAATATAAGAAATACTCACACGTAGATATTTTTGGAATG
This sequence comes from Salticus scenicus, assembly GCA_963930645.1. Classification (NCBI taxonomy): domain Eukaryota; kingdom Metazoa; phylum Arthropoda; class Arachnida; order Araneae; family Salticidae; genus Salticus; species Salticus scenicus. Next base: position 285,839,806 of record OZ005657.1, on the reverse strand, counting down.
GCTTTTATCCAAGCTTTCTTTATATCATCAACTTGAGGCAATCTGTACAGTTACAATCTTCATCATAATTACTTCTACAGGCATATTGCACCACTTATAAATAAAAAACATAAAATGAAAAATTAGTATATAATAGTGTATATTAGTACTATATAATAAAAACTAGAATGTTGTGGCCACCACATGACTTTTTTCTATATTTTCCCATGCAAATTCACTCAGTAAAAATAATTTATTAAAATCATTATTTATTAAAATGATCTTCCATGAAAATGCAATACGATTTCCTTATTAGAGAAGTAGTATAACACTAAATATCCAAAAAAAATTCATTATTGTTCTCGATATAACATTAAAAAAAAAAAAAAAAAATATTTTGTTTGTTAAAAATGAAAAAAAAAAAAAAAAAAAAAAAAAATCGATAACTTTATTTTAAATTATCGCAGATCGATTGTTCAACCATTCATTTTAAAAGTATTGGCGAGCTCTTTTGAAAGATACCCATCATGAAAAATTATTCTCCTCGAGAGGTAACTTCCCCCCAGGGGGAAGGTGATGCTCCCACATATACAATTTTTTTCCCAGTTGACTATCTGTATTATAAATAATTCTTGTAAATTTCATGATTATTAAAAAATAATTCTCTTTATGCACATATACAAAATTTTGTCTTATACCACCATGTTAAAAATTCAGAAAAAGCGGGATGGCAACGCAACCTGTCGAGACAATTTTTACCATAAGTTGATAGGCACTTATTTATGTCACACACACACACACAGATAGACATTTTCTAAAAATGGTCAAATCGTGTTCTACAGCTCTCAAAACGTTTAAATCCATCAAAAAGCGGAGGTCAAAAATTTTTACGAATCCAATACTTTCTTCTATTGAATATAAAAGAAAGTAAAAATAAAATGAAAAATTAGTAAATAAAATAATATTTTATGACTTCTAAGCTGCATTTATTTATTAGCTATTGTTTTAAATTAATATTTACAGAATATTAAAAGCAACGTGTTAAATTATAATGTGACATTCGCATGCATAATTAAATATACCTAAATGTAAACACTTTTAAAATATTAATCGCAATAAGGTGAATATTAAAGTATAAATTATTACTTTCTTCTATATGTATATATAGAGAAAGTATTGGATTCGTGAAAATTTTCGAACTCCAGTTTTCGATGGATTTACACGTTTTCGGATATCCTGAACACGATTCGACTGTTTATAGAAAATGTCTGTCTGTGTGTGTGTATCAGAAATTTTGTGGACGCTGTATCTCACGAACCAATGGACGAAATTTAACCAAACTTGGTATTTAGTTAGACCCTGACATAAACTGTTGCTGATTCGATGTGGGGATCAATCGCTCAACAGGTGGTGCTGTCATCGCATTTTTTCTAAATTTTTAACCCTTGTTTTTATTTAACATGGCAGTATAGGTCAAAATTTGGTATAAATGTACATAATGAGAATTATTTTAATCGTGTGGTTGTAAAATTAATATGAGTTATTGATAATAGTAGTAGTTAACTAGGAAACTACTATTGACTAAATTTTGTGTAAAACTATATAGATTATAGAAGAAAGTCATGTGGTGGCCACATCATACTAGTTTTTATACATAGATATAGTAATAAGACATAGATTAATCAGCGAGAGGGAAAAGTGATACCTTTTTTTTTCGGGAAAAGTCACTCTAATGGCTGCCTTTCCCCGAGTAAATCACACACAGGGATACACACGGATAATTTTGTAAATAAAAGTTATGAATAATTTATTTACTAAAGGTAAATGAACAACTCCAGATACAGTTTCAAATTCATTTTTCTTTTTTTCAATACTCTCTAATGGCTGATTTTAGAACTTTTTTTCGGCATCAAAATTTTTTGCTCGATAACATGGGGATGATACATCTATATACAGGGCCCGATTAAGCTCTGATGCTAGGGGAAGCTCAGCATCATTTCGGGGCCACCTTTCATTTCGGAAAGTCTGGTTTTCCTGTTACATATTATAATATAAAAAGGCTATAGACCAAAAAAAAAAAAAAAAAAATGTGTGTTTGTTATTATTATTATTATTATTTTCATACATCTGGGTGGTTTCTGCACAGAACATCAAAATCATACAACTTTTTAATTAAGAACATTCAGATTTTTGAGGTTAAATAATAGATTTTTCCCGAAATAGTGAGTGTTTTGTCTTGTTTTAGGTAACCTTTCTCAGAAAAAATTCAATCTCAGTGTGAAAATATGAAACAAAAAATTCAAGACCATGTTTTTAATCCTTATGGGGCCCCCTCTTAAATTTTAGAGAGGAAGCTCGTGCTTCCTGAGCCTTTTGGATAATCAGGCCCTGTCTATATATATTACTATATCTATGTTTTTATATATCATCTTGCACAACTTTTTGAAGAAACGTTCATGAAATAAAAGCCAAATCTTAAAATTATATTCTCACTTTAGCATATTTAAATACAGAGGGGCGGTACTAACAATCTGCCGGATTTGGTTGGCAGCTCTGTAAATATAATTATGAATTAACATACGTAAAAATGCATGTTATGTTCTATATATATATATATATATATATATGGCTTTTTCTTTATACAGACATGGTGCAAGCTTACACAAAAAAAAGGCTGAACTTTTCACGACCCCCCCCCCCCCTCTCAAAAGTGGTATCAGGCAACTGACACAATATAAATTTTTCAATAATAAAAATAATGATAAATCTGATTGCATACATGTACACACAATAAACAAATCAGAACAATAAATCTTATATTGAATATCTATAGAAGCATTGTTTGCTGGGGCAATTGATTAGTAAAATAATGTAGTTCTAGTTCATTAGGAAGATGCAGTTGAAGTCCTATTTCTTTTTTATTTTCTCCAAGTTTGAATTTGAGATTTCTTGAAAACCAATCACATAGAAATTTCTAATATATTGCACAAATTCAGGCTGACCCCCCCCCCCCCCTACACACGTCCAAAAAGTTTGAATGCGGATTTGCATTAATCCCAAGAATAATAATTTTCAAGCTTAAAAAGGTTGAATTCAGCCTTAAGAGGCCTCTCCACTTATCGTTCTCAGAAGCCAGAGCCAATGTTATTCTATGGAGAATTTCGCCCCATTATAACTTATTAGCTAATATATATTTTTAAATTCAGTTTTCACATTCAGAAACTTTTTAACTATTAAACAGTTTATCGCTTTCTAAAAATTATTATTTTTTATTTTTATATTTTATTTTGAGGTTGTAAAATACGAATTTTCGCAACTTGAAATTTTTCGTTTTTGAGCTTAGAAATGAAATCTTAAAAATAAAAAAAAATAAAAAATCAATTTTTAGAAAGCGATAAATTGTTTAATAGTTGTGAATTTTCGGAAAGTGAAAACGGAATTTAAAAATATGTATTAGTTAACGAATTATAATGGGACAAAATTTCCCATAGAATGACATTGGCTTCGGCTTTCGGAGACGATAGGTAGAGAGTCCCTTTAAGGCTGAAACGTAACATGTCTGTTTATATTATAAGCTAATTTACTTATTTTTACTTGCGAATTTTTAAAAATAAATTCAAGCAGAATATGCGATTACAATCAAAACATTTAAAATAAATAAAAAGCTTTATATACAAATAAAGTGAAATTACTAAAATATGCTTAATATCACGAGTACAGATATTTTGATACCAATTCATACACTTATTTGACTACAGATAAAAGTATAATAAACTATCATTAACGTTACATTATCAGTATTGATGTTATGTACAGATTATTCTAATATTAATACCTTATAAAAATATTCAGAACTCACCCTTGGGTAATTCCATTTTAAATCAACAAATTTTCAAAAAAGTTGTTGCATGACAATTTTTGATTTTGATGACAATTTGCATGTGCTTTCCCCATACCTTTTTGACCACAAAAATATATTTTTTTTATTTAAAAAAAAATTACCCTTTGATATGAAGGCTATTTTTGTCGTTGCCAACAGCAAAAATTAGATATTTTGATGCTTTGCTTTATGAACTATAACTTTTTTCCTATCAAAGCTATCAAACTCAACTATAGCTCATTGGAAAGCTAAAAAAAAGATATTTTTCCATATGGTATCAATAAATTTGAGATTTAAAAACAAAGGTTATTTTTTCAAGGTCAAAGTTTGCGATGCAAAATTAATTTTTTGCCACTTTTGAAAATTAAAAAACCTATGAAGGGCTTGGAATAACAAGCCCTCTTTTTTTTCTTATATACATATATAAGGTTGCTTATTGTATTAAAAAGTTTGGCTTGTTACTCTGCCCCCTTCACAAGATACGACCCCCCAAAGTTGCAAATTTTCTAAAAAATCCAATTTTCAATGCTAAAAAAATGCATGTGGGGGGCAAGGTAAATTTTTTTTTACTTGTGTGATTTTAAGTACTTCATACCATCTTTCAAACAAAAAAAAAAATTACTTTGTTATTCAAAGGCGTTTGGCAGCTATAAGGGTCTGAATTTTCAAATAATCACACTAAAACCATCCAATTTTTTCATGTACTTTTTTTTTGGAAACATGTCATTTATTATTATTTTTTATTATTTGATGGACTTAGATTGACCTCACAAATAAGAATATATCATATTCCTACTTTTCCTCATTTATAGTAATCTATTTGCCAGTTAAAAGCAAGAATAGACAGATTTCAACTTGTCCAGCCTTGCTCCCACATGTATAGAATAGCCCTTTATACATAGCCCTTTAGGCAAACAGTAGCTACCTGTGGTAGGAACTGTGCCAATGACAAGGCTGCTTGAATATTATTGGATACATTTTGACCAATAATATATCCTGATTTGAAAGTAGGGTTATCTAAATTTGCCGATCTTAGACCAAAATTTTGTGTGTTAGCTGGAGCATCTGGTACACATTCAGTGTGCGTTTGTTTGTACCATCAAAATGTAAAACTTATGCTATCAGCGATTAAAAGTGATCATAGCTACAAAGATCTGCTGCAGATTATGGTCTGTGATACTGAAAATGAGAATTGCATGTTTTCGGAATGTACTGCATGTCCAGGTGTGGATGCCATTTTATCACTGATTTCTCCAAGTAACAGCACCCAAATTGACTTGGAAAATGATGAATTTGAGGATTTGCAAGTTTCATATAAGCAGTGGATGTCCACAGACAGATGTGAACTGACATCATGTGTGCTACCTTTACAAGAATTCTTGGTTAAGTGTTGTGAAAAACTTGAGCATCTAAAGAGCCACCATTTCATTGCCAGTAAACAAGCAGCATTTCTAAAATCAAAGAAAGAAGATCTGGATAAGGGGGAATTTTTGATACTTGGAGATTTTTCAGAGAATTTCTCTTGTGTTGTTCAAGACGAGGTGCAGACCTATCACTGGTCAGGTGTGCAATGTACGCTTCATCCTTTTGTTGTCTACTGGGAAAAAGATGGAGAAATTCAAACTCAAAGTTTTTGCTTTGTAAGCGACTGCCTTGACCACAACACAACTACATTCTACGCCTTTCAAATGATCCTTGTTAAAAAACTGAAGGCAGATCATGCTTTAATTTCAAAATTATTCTATTTTTCAGATGGATCTGCCGCACAGTACAAAAACAGGAAAAACGTCATTAACTTGAGCCATCATGAACAAGACTTTGGGATAAAAGCAGAGTGGCATTTTTTTGCTACATCCCACGGGAAAGGCCCTTGCGATGGGATTGGAGGAACAGTGAAGAGGCTAGTGCGAAAGGCTAGTTTGCAACGACCGGTCAGTAATCAAATCTTGAATCCATTAGATGTCTTTGAATACTGCACTGAACATATTAATAGTGTAACGTTTTTCTATGTTTCCTGTGATGATGTTAATGCAATAGGAAAAGTTCTTGAGGAAAGATATAAAACAGCACTATCATTACCCCAAACTCGGTCTTTCCACAGCTACATTCCACTCAACAGAAATATCATTCATGCCAGACGTACATCATTTTCTTTAGATTTTACAACCTTTCATGTCATCAAAGACGAACCTATCAACCTTAGATTATCCACACCAACAACCCGACCAAAGTTGTCCGATTATGTTTGTTGCGTATATGATGGTGACTGGTGGCTAGGAGAAGTGGTGGAAATAAAGGTATTTGATGTCAAAGAAGAATACAGGATCCACTTTTTTCATCCTAAAGGACCTGGAACATCGTTTAAAAAATCAAGTCATGATAACCAAACTTGGGTTCGGTTTCAAGATATTTTGAAAATCCTGACTGCGTCAGAACTATGGTCAGCACAGGGAAGAGGTCATAATATCACACCTGTGATGAGTGAACATTTGTCAACTCTTCTCTATGAGACAATAAACCACTGAACAAAAAAGTTTTGCATGTTTTGAGAGGTAAGTTAAATTCTATATATACCAAGATGTTAGAAACCTTAAATTAGCTTATCAAAGTTTAAATGTGTTCTTTGACAACTCTTCTTAGTCTTTTTAGTTGTTTTCACCATTTAAAACTAACAATTAAGTAAAAAATAACTTTTCACTAACACCTAAGATTAAGAAGTATGAAAATAATTGCGTTGTTTCAGTATAATTATTTGAAAATTTAGACCCTTATAGCTGCCAAACGCCTTTGAATAACAAAGTAACTTTTTTTTTGTTTGAAAGATGGTAAGAAGTACTTAAAATCACACAAGTAAAAAAAAATCTACCTTGCCCCCCACATGCATTTTTTTAGCATTGAAAATTGGATTTTTTAGAAAATTTGCAACTTTGGGGGGTCGTATCTTGTGAAGGGGGCAGAGTAACAAGCCAAACTTTTTAATACAATAAGCAACCTTATATATGTATATAAGAAAAAAAAGAGGGCTTGTTATTCCAAGCCCTTCATAGGTTTTTTAATTTTCAAAAGTGGCAAAAAATTAATTTTGCATCACAAACTTTGACCTTGAAAAAATAACCTTTGTTTTTAAATCTCAAATTTATTGATACCATATGGAAAAAGATCTTTTTTTTAGCTTTCCAATGATCTATAGTTGAGCTTGATAGCTTTTATAGAAAAAAAGTTATAGTTCATAACGCAAAGCATCAAAATATCCAATTTTCGCTGTTGGCAACGACAAAAATAGCCTACATATCGAAGGGTAAATTTTTTTTAAATAAAAAAAATATATTTTTGTGGTCTAAAAGGTATGGGGAAAGCATGTGCAAATTGTCATCAAAATCAAAAATGGTGTTGCACACCCCATTTGTTGATTTAAAATGGAATGACTCCCTTATATTTTCTTGAATTACTTCATAACCTTTGACTTTCATAGACGCAGCCGACGAATCTATCACTTTTCGCTGTCGCACGTCGCAAGACGGGAAGAAAAGAGAAGTGCATGCAATGCAATGGCTTTTCTTCTCGTGTTTACAGGTTTACACGCATGTCCACGAAGAAACCAATCGCCTGCTAAGCTGACGTCATCAGATTTTTTAGAATCCGAGGCTCACTCATTCGTTGGCAACGGCCGACGCCGAACCTGATAAAAAAAATTTCATCAACCCGGAAACCGACCCGAACCCGCAATAGAGAATTTTTGCGACCCGAACCCGCTTTCTTTACACCCGAACCTGACTTTTCATACCCGAACCCGACTCGGAAAACGAAAACTAAATGAACATTACTTATTCATCTAAAAATCATGCAAAACAAGGTAACGTCATATAACATCATATAAAATAAAGTAAATTTCCATTGTCACACAGTCGGTAAATTATTTTAAAAATCTGGCGTGAAACAATACGACTTCCATCGCCCTCTATTACACGTATTATATACACTTTTAACCTTTTGGAGATAATGTGATCAGAAGACACAGAATTGAGCTAATGAAATAGATAACTAAAAAATTTTCCAGTAAGAGAAAGTTAATACACGTTTTCGGTAAACGCATGAAAACATAAAGACATAAAATAGAGTTTACATAGCAAGCGGGAAAAAAAAAGTTTTTTTTTTTTTTTTTTTTTTTTTTTTTTTTTTTCTATACACTAATTTCCGAGATCTAAAACTGATCTATCTGATCAGGATGGCTATTAATTTTCCTGTAATAACCACGTAAAACATGAGAAAGAGTATTTAAAATGGGTTTATGTAACAATTTTCAAGAAAATCGTTAGAACCGTTTTTGAGACACCGATTTTTTCAAAATTTGGCATATTTAGTTGTTGACCGCAAAACAACAATTACATACAAAAAGATATTTAAAAGAGGGTTAATATGGCAAGTTTGAAAAAAAAAAATCCATACAGCCGTTTTGAAAAGAATTCACTCGCAGTACCTGAAAGTCTGCTATTTATGCAGAATTCCTATCAATTTTCCTGAACTAACCATATCATTCGAGAGAACATCTAATAGAATATTTATACAGCAACTTGGAAGAAAATCGTTAGAGCCGTTTTTTGAGATGTGGACCACCGCACTTTAGAATTAAAAAAAAAAACGAGGAAAGAATGGCTAAAAATCCATAGAAAAAGCATGGGATGAAAACGAAAAAAACTCAGAATGTCAAGTATGGAAAAAAAAAAAAAGCCTATACCGGAAGAAATAATGCGGCAAAACTGACTAGAAAAAGACATTGACCGAGCGGGAGGGTGGGTTGGGGCATTAAAGCTATAGTCGGGGGTTTAATACGACTCGCCTAGAATGTGGCTCGGCAGTGGCCTTTTATCACTTCCGATTTCGGATGTCCCACTTCCGCTTTTCCAATTTTCACCAAAATTTGGAAAATTCATCTGTACACACCAGTTCTGTCTTAATTCTGAAGTTTCATAGCTGAATCTTTATAAGTTTCGGAAATATGATAGTCAGAAGATTCCCCACACACATACACACAGTCTGACAAATTGCCAAAAACCATCTTTTTGGACTCAGGAGACCTTAAAACATATAAATCAGGTGAAATCTCGATATCGAATTTTTGGACCGAATACAATACTTCCATTACCTACGGTTAGTCGGGAAATGGAAATAAAAAAATTCAAAATGTAATTACTTATTGTATAAAGTTAAAAATTAAAAAAAAAAAAAAAAAATCTGAAAAGTGGATTAATAATAATGTTTAACCATTTATGCGAGTTGTGGAATTCAAGAACACAAAAATATGCATCAAGTTCAGTATTACAGTAGTTCATTGTTTAATTCTTGTATTCTTAAAAAAAATTAATATATCAATAAAAATAAAATAAAGTAAAAAGTGTATATTTATTTATTGCTTTCGTTCGATGTGAATGTTTACTTTACTGTAATATAATAATCTAGATAGCACGGATATGATTCATAGATAACATTTGCTTTCCCACGGATCACTTTAAATTAATGCATTGTTTATTTGTTCTAGAGTAAACGATAAAGAATATTATCTGCCTTGATGAAATCTGCTTCCTAAATGTCTTCATTTTACATTACTTTTTACTTTCATCTATATTCAATTGAAGAAAGTATTGGATTCGTAAAAATTTTCGACTTCCGTTTTTCGATGTATTTAGACGTTTTCAGAGATCCAGAACACGATTTGACCATTCCTAGTATGTGTGCGTGACAGAGACAAAAATTTTGTGGCGACTGTATCTCAGGAACTACTGCAAAGAATTGCATATAAATTTGTATGCAGATGTACCTTGACCTATATTAGCACCAATCAACTTTTGGTGCCAATTGTTCAACAGGTGGCACTGCTAACAGTTTTTTCCCCAGTTTCAGGGAAGGTAATATCTCAAGAACTACCGCGCAAAGTTGCATATAAACTTATATGAGGATGCACCTTGTTTTTAATTAGTGACTGTCAACTTTTGGTGTCAATTTCTCAACAGGTGGCGCTGATATACCGCGATTTTCAAAATTTCAGGGAAGACTTTACCTCAGGAACTACTGCACAAATTTGCATATAAATTTATATGCAGATGCAACTGAAACATAATTTAGTGCTTACCATATTTTGTTGTTAATTGATCAACAGGTGGGGCTACTATACAACGATTTTCCCAATTTAAGGGAAGGCTATATCTCGGGAACTACTACACAGAATTGCATATAAATTTATCATTAGATGCAACTCGTCATAAATTAGTGTTTAACTAACAACTTTTGATGCCAATATCTCAGCAGTTGGCTCTGCTATAGTCGATTTCCGCAATTTCAGGGAAGGCTATATCTCAGGTTTTATTGTATATAATCAAACAAAACTGGCATGTAAGAAGGCCATTATATGACATTATGCTGATTTAATTTGGATGCATATCAGCCTATAAGTGACGCTGCTATACTGCATATTTACCTGAGAATGGGATGGCTATATCTCATCTTCTATGGCATATAACTGTACGGAACTTGATATATGAGGAAAAAATTATAAATACGCATTTTTTAAGACTTTACTTATCAAGAATTAAACTTTCTTTTCTTATATTTAGTGCTAGTTTTTTCTAAAATGAAAATCATCTGCATTTACTATGGTAGATAATTTTAATAAAAACGAGTTTTAATAAAATATTTTTACTGAGTGAATTTCTATAGGAAAATATAGAAGAAAAGTCTTGTGATGGCCACAATATACCAGTTTTGAAATGAAGTTTCAACAAGTATTTCCTCTATATTTTCTGTATATACAAGTATAAATGGAAAAAAAAAATTTCAAAATTTCGTTCACATAAAAGCGAAAATTGAAATTCACTAAAAATAAAGATATATATATATATAATAGTATGTTGTGGCTACCAAAAGACTTTCTTCTATGTTTTCTAATACAAATTCACTCAGTACAAATAATTTATTAAAACTATTATTCATTAAAATTAACTACCATAATGATGAATGCAGACGATTTTTATCTTAAAACTTACACAAAATTTATAAAAAAAGACAATTTTATATTTTATAAATATTATATTATAAAATGCGTTTTCATAAAGGCTATCTCAACTATCTCTCAAATTTTGTACAATTACACAACATAGAAGTCGAGATATAGCTTTCCCGTTCTGGCGGAAAAAGGCAGTAAAGCAGCGCCACCTATTGGTCGATATGCATCCAAATTGAATCAGCATAATGTTTCATAATTGTCTTTTCACATACCAAATTTTTTTCATTATGCGTAATAGAACCTGAGATAACCCTTTCTCTTAAACTGTGGAAATCGCTGTATAGCAACGTCACCTGTTGAGTTTTTGGCACCAAAAGTGAACAGACAATAATTTATGTCAAGATGCATCCACATATAAATTCATGTGCAAACTTGTTCAGTAATTTTTGAGATATACAGCTTTCTCTTAAATTGTGGAAATCGCTGTATAGCAAAGCCATCTGTTGAGCGATGGACACCAAAAGTCGATACGCATTAATTTTAATCAAAGTGCATTTACGTATAAATTTATATGCAAATATGGGCAGTAGTTCCAGATATACAGTTGCCACAAAATTTTCGTCACACACACACAGAGACAGACTGATATTTTCTAAAAATAATCAAATCTAGTTCTGGAGCTCTCAAAGTGGGAAAATCTATCAAAATCCGAAAGTCGAAAATTTTTACGAATCGAATACTTTCTTAAAGAAAAAAAAAGTGAATTGTGAATTTTTTTTAATTTCTAGAACGTAAATGCGAGGTTATACAGTGAAAAAGATTTAGGATTTTCTAATTTTCGCACAGTTTGTACAAAAGATACGTATTAGTTTCGTTAAAGAAAAGAAAACGGATCCAGATATAAATACGGATCTATTTTTCTGGTGGATATCCGCGGATACGGATACGAATATATACGGAGCTCCGATACACAGTATGTTTAAATCTGTTTTATAGTTATAAATATGCCTACAACATTATGTTTAAAATTATAAGAAATATTTTGAAAGATGTTCTCAAGTCGATCAGACTTGTTGAAAACTAAACCTGAACGCGACCAGCAAGAGAAATAATTTTGTCAACCCGACCCGACGGGTAAAATCGTGTTACCCGACCCGATGCAGGTCATCCGATAATAAAATAAGTTTAAGAATTGAGAACAAGTTTTCGGAACAAGAATTTGGAATTAGTGAAACGTTTAGAAAATTAATTAATTAAAAATTAATTAGGGAGCTGTCGGTGGATTAGTGGGAGATAGAATCATTTAAGTGTGTAAAATGAGGCTTTAATTTTAATGGAGCTTTTAATTATATTACATATATATATATATATATATATAAATAAGTAATCAGAAAACATATAATATATATAATCATATTAATTTCACTTCTAAAATAATTTGTTGAAAAGCATAATGCGATGTAATAATTACGAAGTGAAAACTTCTTTAGGTGCAATTTACACATTAATTTATTCAGAGTGAATCCTTTTGGCCCTATGTTAAAATAACTTTACTCGTTTTATAAAGTCGTGCATATTAATGCCACAAAACACGTAAATTGAGTTTATTCTAAGCTAAGTAAACAAATTTCTATTGCGAAGTTCAGATGAAGGTCTTCCAAATCCAGAAAAATGATTTTAAAGGATGAAGTCATTTTAAATTGACTAGAGTGGATGGGGTAGGGTTTTACGGTTATTCCTCATTAAAAGTTATATTAAAATGATGTGTAGAACTGGATGTTCATATACAGAAACGAAAAATAATTCCTATACATTGTAGTCTATGTGCAGAATTTCTAAGAGTACATTATTAACCTCATTTTGTTTATTTGAATTAAAGATAATAAAATTAACTTATGCTTTTGAGTTGCACAAAAGCTTGTCTTCTGTATAAAATTGGAGGTATAGCATTAGTGTTTTGTGTGCAGGGTAACTCGAAGAATTCAGATGCATTACAGGCTACGAATGATAAGCTTGAAAATGCATATTTAATTGTATTACGTCATTTTTATTTATTTATATATATATTATTATTATTATTTTCAGTGCTTTGTACAGTATATATACAATATACAGGACCACGTGCAAGGCTTAGTTAGACGAAGTCAAATCCATTATTTTCTATTGGATATAATCGATAGGGATATTTTTTAAATTATATGCATTACTATACAAATGTACACTTCAGTTACCTCAAAAATAAGCATTTATTTATCTATTTATTTTAAATTTGTGAGTGTTGGAAAGACCCTAAAGTAATTCTAAGAACAGAAACAAAAATCAAATTCGAACTACACCGAAACTAAACCTTGACCAACACTTCTTTCCCAGTGAAACAAAGAATTCACTGGTTTAAACATTCTTCTTTTCATCATTATCACATACATTTACCTCCCATATACATGTTCATGAAAGCTCAGAGTATGTTGATGTTGGGTATTTAGGCCGATTGACTTTCGAGGATCCTAGGCCTATTGATTGGGTAATTTAACCCGGGTCTTAGGCCTGATGGGAGTACCCTCCATGAGGGGGGGGGGCGTCATTCTAAGCGGTCTTAATCCGTATTTACGCGAGTTTCAGAGAAAGCCACAGAAAACTTCGAATGGCTAAGTCGATAAGCACGATATAGGATTGAATCCGGCACTCCCCTTATATCAACTTTGAGCGCAGAACCGCTCGGCCATTGGTGTGTGTGTGTGTGTGTGCGGGGGGGGGGGGGGTCTTAGGGTCTAATAAAAAAACAAAACGTGTACCATTGTTTCCAAAAAATTAGATGTTTCTAAATCTATGTTCGTATGTCCCTAACATGATGAAGCTGACGAAAATAGTCTCAAAAGCCCCACAGTTAGCAATACTTTAAAGATTATACAATAAAATTTTCCTAAGAGGGCCATACACCGTGGTATATGAAATTAGCCTTTTAGGGAGGTGGCCTTTTAATAGAGGTTATTCAGAAAATTTAACTCTGACAACAAAGTGATATTCAATTTTACATAATCTGTCTATATATGTAATGCAAAAAGAAGCATAGAAAGAGCTTTTACTAATTAATTATCAAATTAATTAAAGTTTAATAAAAAAATAACTATGTACAAATATTTACATTAATGACCACATAGGTCCAAAAAACATATTATAAATCCACTAAGGATTCTATATCATCAAAGAATCTATTTTCTATAATAATAAAAAGAAAGGTTTGTCTGTCTGTCTGTTCTTCTATACGTTCAGGTTCAGCCCCTGCCCCTATTGAACGCAGAAGTACAAAAATTGACATACGGATGCTCTGGAGCCTTTCCGAGGTCCTTCTCAAAAGATAATTTAAAAATTTTAATTAGTTGTGGAGATATTAATTAAAATGTCGACTCATGTCTAATCAGAAAGCGATCTCAATGACTGAGAATTCACCGCGATTGCATAAAAATAGATATATTAACGGAGTTAAAAGCAGAAAAAGTGGAAAATAAATTAGAAATATTAGTCTAATCGTTACGAATTTGGTACCAAATGAAAGGGACAATTTTTCTGAATCTAAGAGTGCAAGCGGCTTATCGGTACAACAGTTAGATTTTTTTTTTAAATTAACTAAAGTATGAATTTTTTGTGGCAACATCATTTCAAATGCCAGACTACTGTCTGAGATGAAAAAAGGAAATGATTGTAACTGATTAATATGTCATGTGTTTTATAGTGGGGGGGAAGGGGGGGGGGGAATTGCAATTTTAAATTTTTTTCAAATTTTCATTCACGTTACATTTGAATTAATATTCGGCCTAGACAGCATATTATAAAGCTACTGTTCAATTTTCATGAAATTATGTATATAAACAAAAAAATTACATTTTTATTGGGAATTATATTTATCACGACTCATGTGACCAAAATACAATGTAAGATTAAGTTTTGTTTAATATTTTGTAGTATTTTAAATTGAAATATGCCGTTGAAATTTTCGTAATATTTGGTTTTAACGGCCAATAATCCGATTGTGAATATTTTTGAAAGTGCAGAATTATTAGGAAGGGCTTGAGGAGGGGGGGGGGGCAGAAAAAAAGAGTTACAGCGTTTGAAATTGGTATTATTAGGTTTTAAGGCAAGATAAATCAATTGCGGATATTTTCAAGCGTAAGATTATTAGAAGGGACGGAAAGGGGGGGGGGGGAGGGCAAAAATGTATAAAAGGAAAGGTTGTTTCGGAGAAAACGACGGAAAACCCAGAACGCTTTTATTCTTTTATATTTTGCAGAGTTTCGAATTCTGATACTCCGTTCACATTTCATACTATGGATTTTTAACAGTATTTAGTCCGGAATTACGCAAGTTTCGGAGAAAACCACGAAAAAGTCAGACATAAATCGTTTTATAATAGTGTTTATATCATTTTTGTATTTCAGCTTCTAATTAGCATAATTTCAAAAGTAATATGTCATTTTAAAACTTATTTGAATTGAATTTCAAGAGTAGACGCCACAAATCTCTGTCGCCTTCCATTAACCGACTACCGTAGGTAATGGAATTCGAGATTTCACGTGATTTACGTGTTTTAAGGTGTCCTGATTAGTTTTTCTTTTCTATCTAAACTAATAATTAAAATAACTTTATAAAGAATACATTATTTAAAAGCTTTGTTGATTTGGAATTGAACAGTAGATTACAGAAATTTCTACCGCCAGATGGCGCAGTAATATTTTAAAATTTCAATATTTCAAATTCTAATTATGATTAAATTATTTTTAATAAATCATTCGAAAGATATTTTAAAGTACTTTTATATTATCGAAAGTGGAATTCGAGTTTTCACCCGATTTACACGTTTTGAGGTGTTCTGTTCAGGTTCTCTTTTGTATCTCAGCTACTAATTAAAATAATTTCATAAGTAATACATCATTTGAAAGCTTTGTTGATTTGGAATCGAACAGTAGATTGCAGAAATTTCTACCGTCAGATGGCGCTGTAATATTTTAAAATTTCAATATTTCAAATTCGAATTCTGATTAAATTGTTTTTAATACATCATTCGAAAGATATTTTAAAGTTCTTTTATATTATCGAAAGGGGAATTCGAGATTTCACCTGATTTACACGTTTTAAGGTGTCTTGATTAGGTTTCCTTTTGCATCTCAGCTAATTGAGTTAGACCTTTCAAAATTGGTATATGTAGGTTAATTAGGAGGGGCTGGAAGGGCGGGGAAGGAATAGGCGCGCGCGGCGCGCAAGGGATGCGATGCCGAAGGCAGTGGGGACCCGGTCCGACTTTTTATGAAATGAGAAATGATTTTTTAATTTTTTTTTTCTTAAGAATAGCAGTTTGATTTCAGAAGGAATATGAGCGTGCAGCGCACGTATATCTTCACACGTGTGCGCATGGGTCTGCTCTGCCGAAGGCAGTGGGGATCCAATGCGAGTTTTCACCCGATGATTAATGATTTTTTTTTAATTCCTTTTCTTAAGAATGAAAGTTTGTGAGTAATAACATGGAATTTTGAGAAATCATAGGGATGGTGAAGGAATACGCACGCGCAGCGCACGGATCTACGCTGCCGAAAGCAATGGGTACCCAGTGTCAGTTTTTATCCGATCACAAATGATTTTTTTTTTTCTTTTTTTAAGAGTGATGTCAATGAGTAATAATATTCAATTTTGAGAACTCATTCATTAGAGTGGTTCATTTAAAAATACTGACCCACTAGCGGGCGAATGCAGGGGGACCCGGTGTAAATTTTTACCCGATCAGAAATATTTTTTTTTTTTTTTTTTTTTTTTTTAGAATAAAAGTTAATGAGTAATAACATGTAATTTTGAGAAATCATAAAGGTGGTGAAGGAATACACGCGCGCATCGCTCATATGTATGCATTCGTGTGCGCGCATCGCGCATGGGCCTACGCTGCCGAAGGTGGCATTTTCCCCGATCAGAATTTTTTTCTCTTTTTTTATCATATGATAAAAATTAATGCAATTTTGAGAATTCATTAATTACAGTGTTTCATTTAAAAATAGTGACCAGCGAAGCGGGCGTAGCCTGCTATTTTATAATAAAGAGCACATAATAAAAAAAAAAAAAAAAAACAGTTCTCTGATTCATCCTGGCGACAGATTTCCGTCTACTACATGATGCAATCTCTTTAGATGTTTCGATTGTACTTGAGTATAGATATTTTTTTTATCTTTTTTTTTCTTCTACATATTAGTTTTAAAATATTTTAATGTTAGTTTCCTTGAACTTTGTGTGGTTTTTAAAAAGAATTTTTTTTTTTTTTTTAAATACATTGGAACAAATTTTGCCGCTTAGTGTCATTTCTCAGTGGAAAGATATTTCTATTTAAGTTTTCGTGCAGGGAATACAGATTTCAGTCTTTTAATTTTAGTTGAGGTAAAAAATTAAATGTCTGTTTTCAAAAAAAAAAAAAAAAAAAAAAAAAAAAAACCTCTTTTTCTATCTGTTATTAAAAATTGCCGAGCTCCTTTGCTATAGTTTCATGTCATACTTAGAAAAATATTTATTAGATTTAAAAATACAAAAACTGGAATTAGCATGACAAAAGTAAATATGCGTTTCCCAAATAACTTTAAGCGTCATTTTCTTTTTCAGAATTAATGAAACTGACACTATCCCGCGAAATTCGATGGGTTTATTTTTCGATTTCGGTTGACTAACTCAAGTTGTCAGAAGGAGACAAAAAATAAATAAACAAATAAAAAAAGAAAAATTAAAGAAAAAAAAAATAATAATGCTGAGCTTTTGGACTAGCCAAACAAATCTTCTTAGTCAATTGACAAAATAGGAATAATTTATTTTTATTCTCTCATCTGACTAACCGGTCAAATTTGAGGAAAATGAAAACTGTACCTGGGAAATTAGTCATCTGACAAGTTTTAGAGCCAAAACGGATCATCAGACGAAACACATTAAAGATACATGGTAAAATAAAACGACTTTTGTGTCTCATGACTAAATAGGATTGTCAGGTAGTGTTTTGATTGTTTAAAATTTTGCGTAATTTTGTGCAAACTTGTCAATGTACTTGACAAACGTTTAGTGTCACAAAGATGGCACGTCTCTTGACAAGTTTCGATTTTTCATTTTTCTGTGTGTATCTTAAGCATCTGAGAAACTCCTAAATCTTATAAACTAAATACTAGTGCATTTTTAAATGAAAAATATGCAAATTTCTCAACAGTTATTTTCATATGTAGGAGTATTTAATTATTTCTTGCATTAAAAATGCTTTAATTAGTTTAACTTAATAATTATTTTAACTAATTTATTATTTTCTTTCCATTAGCTGAATTAAAGATGCATAAAACGATCAACAATGGGATAACAAAATAATATTCTTAAAAAAAAAAAAAAAAAACATGCTAATATCATAGCATTCAGTAAAGTACAATAAAAAATTATTTTTTCAAAACAACTAAAATATTTTAAAACCCGAATAAGCTACTATGTCAGAAACGCCAAAAGAGAAATATTTGGTGTTTCTGACGTAGTAGTTTATTCGGGTTTTAATATTCCAACGCCAAGTCTCCTGTTATTATAACTAAAATATTTCTGCATCTCACTTCATAGATACAACGAAATAAAGTATTCTTTACTGTTACAGAACCTTGTATGAAAAATGAGACTAAAAAGTGCCATTTTTGTAAATACATATTTGTACTTTTCAGGGATGAGATTGGTAAAAATACTAAAGAACTGAAACTTTACGCAAAGGCAAGACGTTGAAATGAAATACTAGAATTTTAATGACAAAATCTATTATATAGAGGAATAAATATTTATTTTAATCTTCAATGTGTAAAAAAAGAACAAATGCACATTAGAAACATAAAAAAAAAAAAAAAAAAAGCTGAAATTTTTTTTTAACAAGCTGGAAAACTAAATGCACAAAAAAGCTGAAATCAGCTGAAAAATTTCATCACTGACTTTTGATCATTTTTTCATATCATAATACTGAATAATGTTTTCTTTTAAAGTTATTACACAATATTATGCTAGGCTGTATTATTACTATGTGAGAAAAACTGAGAATAATAAAATTTATACCAACCTTGAATGATTATGCTTATTTTTAAATCTACAAAATTTTAACATGTTTAATTCGAAGTGGCTAATTGGACCGTCGGTGTGATTAGTGTACATGCTATTCGGACCATCTTTTCCAAGAAGAATAAGTTAGCACTGTTAAAAGAGTAAAATTTAGAAATAATATAATGTGTCTCATCCCCGTGCATGAAAATTTACTTTTTTTTTTTGTGCGGAAGTGGGGTACAGATTAAATATTTTCACAGAAATTTTGTACTCTAAATGATGCTAACATTCTTCATAAAAGGGCGATAACTCAAAATAATTTTTATAAAGCAAAAATGAAAATAATAAAGATTTCGAAAATTGAATAATAAAAATAAAAAATACAACATGCAAACAGATCTTAGTAAATGAGTATTTTCAATCTACATCAATCGCATTATACTTTTTGAAAATGTTTGAACTTGCAGTTGAAACAAGCAAAATAATCAGTATATTACAAAGAAAATTCAAGATCAAACAAGCAAAATCATTATTATGACTTGCGCAACAAGGAAGTGGTACGAATAGCTTCCACACTAATCGCACCAATGGTCCGAATAGGAACGGCCTATTTAGTTACTAACTCATGTTTAATCAAGATTTACTATTCTCTCAAAATAATAACAAAAAATAAAGAAAAACATACATAATTAGAAATTCAATGCAACAGATAGAGATTATAAATAGTAATATAACTTTAATTTTGCATGATAAATCAATATTATGTAAAAATAGATCTTATAATACTTACTATTTATTTATTAATTGATACTTAAGTTGTATTATAATAGATTTCTTCCTACTTTTTTTTCAGTGGTTTTTTTCTAATTTTACTTTCTGCAAAACTATCAATTACATCATCATAATCAATATTTTTTGTTATATCAGAATTTAAACATAAAATAGAAAGTTGAGACAATTTTCCTTGAAGAATACATGATCTTATGGGAGATTTTAATCTCTTCAGCAATGAAAAAGATCTTTCCCCAGTGCAGTTTGAAATTGGTAATGTTAAAAAAATTTGGAGTGCTGTCTCAACATGAGAAAATGAAGATGATAAATTAAATTCTTTTAACATTTTCAACATATTTAATGCAGTTGCCTGCTTATCTACTAATGAATGGAAATGTTGCAGTTCATCAGGGAACTCATAATCTAAATCAGAAGGATAATGTCTTACTAATTCCTCCACTTCAGTTTTTTGAAAGTTTGATTTTGTGTTTATCAAACAAGAAAATTTATTTCGTAATTTTTCATATGGAATTTTACGATTCGTTAAGTTTAACATTAATGCATCACATGACATAACATGTAGTGACAGTTAATAATATATTGATCACGTGGCTCAAGATTTACTTCAGGTGTATTTCCATCATCTAACAACCTACTTCGAGGTGTAACTTTTTTCTTTTTACCTCATACATACTGTTTTCTCTTTCTGGCAAAATTTCTAACGCTTCAGCTTCATATTTTTCAAATTCATTTCGAACAGACTGCACAAAATCTATTAAAGATTCAAATAAGGGTGATACTATATCTAATTGTGCCGTAGGATTCTGGAGAATTTTACTTGTTTGATTTAATCTTTGTAAAATAGTATCCCACACAACTGTATTTAGTGCATTTTCAATCTTTAGTAATTTTTTATGAAGAGCTTTAGCTTCATTTCTAGTGGAAGGCGTTTGCTCTTGATCATCTGCCAAACAACTCAAAGACTTTAGAACCGAAGCATAGTTTTGACGCAATGCCTTAGTAGCATTTGCATCAGCACACCATCGTGTACATGAACGATTTTTTAAAGTCAGTTTTTGTTTACTTTCTTTAAAATTTTCAATCATAATCTGCCATCGGTATGTTGAAACAGAAAAAAAGTTATATAATTCTTGTAGTAAAGAAAAAAAATTTACAACTTCAGTACAGGATTCTGCAGCATTTATTCCAACCAAATTCAAAGAATGAGCAGAACATGGTACGTAATCTGCAGTTGGATTAATATTTTTAATTCTTGCTTGAACGCCTGAATATTTCCCCGCCATGTTTGAGGCATTATCATAACTTTGTCCTCTGCAATTTTGTATGTCAAGACCTAAATCTTCTAAAACTTGTAGTATAACATTGGTTAAATTTTCTGCATTGTGACCAAAAATTTGTATAAATTTTATGAACCTTTCAACAGGTTCATGATCAGGACCAAGATACCGCAAAATTAAAGTTAACTGATCCATATGTGTAACATCTGGCGTAGAATCGACTATAATTGAAAAATACTTGGCATCTATCACTTCTTTAATTACGACATTCAAGACTTTTTCACCCATTAATTCTACAAATTCATTTACAATTGTAGATGATAAATAGTTCACGTTGCCAGTGCCTTGATTACCAGCTTTTTTATGTGCTTCGCAAGAAATGGGTCAAATTGGGCTATCAATTCGAGGCAACCCAAAAAGTTCCCATTATGAGATGAGCCGAATGTTTCGTTTTCTCCAAAAAAAGCCATACCTCTTGATGATAAAAATTTAACTGTTTCAACAACTCTTTGTAATACTGACCGCCAGTAATGTACTTCACTTTGATATTGCTTGATTAGTGCAGAATCAATTCTTTCTTCAGTTTTAAGTCTCTGGGAAAACTTTAAAATGGATTCCCTGTGCATAAAAGAATTTTCATGCTCTGTTAGCCGAATGGCAACATGCTTCCAATCATCGAAGCCAGATGTTGAAAGGCTAGTTGTTGCATTTCCAAATAATTTGCAAATCCAGCAAAATATTTTATTTTCTGATGCTGATAACACCAGCCATTCTCTTACCAGTTTTTCTCCATTTTTTTTAAATTTAAAAAAATGACTTTTAGTTAAAAGACGTTTGCAACCATTGAATATTTTCACAGTGTTTTTCACCAGATCCAGATTTTGTGGAGGTGGCTTTCTAAGAAAATGATCGATCATATCATCAGTGATAGTGTGCCATTTAGCCGGATCATCTATCGGCACTTTTTGATGAATGTCCATTTCAGGGGGTAAAACATTTGTGCTAGAACATTCTTGTTCTAGTTTTAGGTGTCCTTTATCATTGACAGTCGGATCATTGATCACAATTTCTTGCTTGATGTCACATTTTTGTTTTTCCAGGTGCTGTTCGGCAGTCGGATCATTGATCGGTACTTCTTGTTGGATTATTGGGTTATTACTTTTGGGCATCTCATCTGCGGCCTGTTCGTCATAGTCATGGGGCTTTTTATGATCGACACCTTGTAAATTTGGTAAATCTGGTTGCGTTTGTGACGCAGAAGAGATTTTCGATTCTTCTGCATGTGCAGGAAAGAATTTTAAGAGGCTCCCTTTAGCCTTTTTAGCTTCAAGTTCTCGAATCTTTTTAAGTTTCCTTTTTTGGCTCCCAGACATATAAGACCTCTCCATTTATTTTACTGTAGCTTTAATACAGTATAAATAAGAAACTAGTCAAAATAAATTAATCCCAATAAATTATCCAATAATAATAAAACTACTATGCATACAACGTTCACAACACCACGCGGAAGAAAAATAACAAACAGCAAACAGTTAAGATACCGGTTGCAGTCATCACGCATTAGGCGGGTTCAGGCTTTCGACCGATCTAGGATCGATCCAACCGGTCACGGATCAATACGTTCAGATGCAACAGTAACGTATTTGCTAAAATTTAGCTGAATTCCGCCCTAGAAAGCCATGGATTTACGAAATATAGATTTTTTGTGTTCATACGATAGATTAATGAAGAAGCTAACATACAACTGACAGATTTTACATTATACTGATATTTTGTTTAAAAAAAAAATTCATTAAAGAAGAAACGTAAAATAAACTTTCTATTCGATTTGGGGGCCCCCTCTGATGTGGGGGCCCGGGGCAGCTGCCCCGTATGCCCCTGCCTTAGTCAGGCTCTGGTAGCCTTACACTATCAAGGAGTGATTTTAAGGGACGCAAACCTTTGCAGTAAATATATGTTTTCGTCAGATTTCCTGGGTTCAATCTTCGAAACTATTGCTTCTAATGCTCAGCACTTACCTCATCGACAGTTTGTAATGGATCACACCCATCATAACCCACCAGATATAAGGCAGAACTTTTTTGCAACGATTTTCTCGTCATTTCGGTGTTTTTGCTGGGATTCACCTAATGTTTCTGTGTTTCAGATTGCCATAAAATATCCCTTTATAATCTCCCATTATGATTTTCTACAAGAAAGATGTTCTATGTTGTCTGTTCAGTAGATTCAAGTGCCTCATCGTCGTTCTTTTGGCTCAATTCATGTTGCTTTTTGAATGTTTCCTGTTGCATATAAACGATTAAAAATCGTTGTTTGTGATATTTCTAATTGTTCAAAAATTTTCTTTCTTTCTCTCTCTCTCTTTTTTTTTTGTGCGTGTTTAAAATGCATCTTCTTCGAACAGTGCTTGAAAATCTCCATGTTTAGCGTTTAGTCTGAAGTTGCAGTATGTGAATCTTCGGACGATTGAAGAAAATACAGGTAGGGGAGACCGGGGCTAGTAGTTACGTTTTTGCCATTTCTGATATTAGCTCTAAGATTTGAACTGAAGATTTGAACATTTAATATATCATACCATAGAGTAAACCTTGTATAATATGTTTATAAAACTATCATCAATATTATTAACGTTTTTCATACCATAAAATGAATTCTGCGTAACGTTGAAATTTGTCACAACTTGCCCAGTAGCGGGGCTAGTTGTAACATGCTTGGGGCGCATCGTGACATACAAATTACACATACAAACACGTTGTAAAATATACAAATTATGTGAAAAAGTTAATAAAATGCGATATTTTAAATCAACAACGAAAATGTTATTCACTTATATTAATTCTTAACACACACACACGAAAAAAAACTTTAATTTTTTAACAACTTTGTAAACCAAATGGAAAAAAAAAAAAAAAAAAAAGAAAGAGTTAAATTACTAACACTTGTAAACTCGTATAAAGCTACATTTGGAGACACATAACAATAGAAATAAAGGGGAAAAACTGCGTTAATCAGGAAATAATTAAAAAGTAAGCTAACAAAAATATTTAGCCATATTGATCTTTGACTCGGTAGCTTACTACAACGTCTAGGTCTATATCCTATAGGCCTACCTATATTTTTAATAATTCATTGTTATCGCTTATTTCAGTATTTGATTTGCAGTACACTTCTTTTTATTTATATATCTAAGAAGTGACATTCTGTTTACACGAAAAAGTTCTTGTTTCCTTAAACTGCACCTTCCAGAATTTACTTCTATTGCAGCCTACTCACAACCTTCTAAAGTATCTTTAGCTCTTTCAACAAGCCTATTGTAATTTAACATAATTGTTTCCTGAAATATACAAACCTGCATTAAAAATCATGCCTGGGCAAATAGAAACACTTACACAACATGCATCCTACACTTCGTCACAACTAGCCCAGCGTTACGCCGTTCTGAATTTTATTCATTAGTGTCCGAAAAGTTGTTATCCTTAACAAATGAATTACATAGAATAACAGCTCAAAATATAAATATTCAAATAATGTTAGAAAGTTTACATACATCACGATCACTCGTGGCAATGACGATTCTAACATAGGTCACAAAATTTACTTTTACAATGTAAAACATGGTAAATAATTTTATCTCGAAAACAATGCAACGCTATACTTCCAAGCTTACACAGCACATTACAATAATCAGCCTGTTCACTCACTTGACGCGACAGGCTCTGGAACCTACCGGCTCATTCAGAAAGCCCTATGGCACTACATGCCCCCTAGCACAACTCACCCCGGTCTCCCCTAAGAGAATACTTATCTATGTCTGTTATTAGTTATAATAATTTGATTATTTTGATTTAAGTGATATGTGGGAGAGCGCGCTTAGTGCTAATATATAATATATAAATAAAGAATCCTCCATTAATTAAATCAGTTACCACAGTGACGGATCTAGAACTTAACTTTTGGGAGGGGCTAAGATTTTTCAAAACGTTATTCCAGATCAAAGAAAAATTTATAATCGTAATATTAGTGCATTCCGTAGATGCATTAGACTATATCATAAAATTTTTGCGATAATTTATTGTAATTATTTTATGGGCAAATTTTGAAAGATTTATCAAACCTTTTTGAGCAATACGTGCCTGTGTGGTGTGTATGTAAGACATTAACGAGAGCTACTATTGAATGTGTGTCTACGGGGGTAATAATTACTCTTTAAAAAAGACAACCCCATACAAACACACACACACACATATATATATATATATAGGGGAATGTCTCCGGTTGTGGGCACAATTTTGAAATTTTGAAGAAAATGTGGACTGAATATAAAATTTCCAACAGTCGGACAAATAGTGAACAGCGAAATCACAATTTACAAGGTTTTTAAAATTTTTATAAATACGAAAAGTTTCAAAGAAATCGAGTTCATGAATGGATTTAGGTCTGCAAATTATTTTGGCTGAATTAAATTTAAAATTATGATTTTCCTCCCAGCAGTGGCGGATTTAAGGGGGGGCTAGGGGGCTGAAGCCCCCCCCCCCCCCAAAACACTGACATTCACCATTGACTATTGCAATTGTAATTTTTTTTATTTGTCTAGAATAACATTTTGAAAAATCGCAGCCCCCCCCCCCCCCAAAAGTCAAGTTCTGGATCCGCCACTGCCTCCCAGCAATGTTTAGAAATATTAAAACCCGAATAAACTACTACGTCAGAAACGCCAAAGAAAAATATTGCAAATGCATACAGCTGTTTCGGTAGCCTAAAGCGTACCGTCTTCAGTGCAAAAAGGATCCTTTTTGTTTCGTTTTATCCAAAAGGATTGTTATTTTGGATAAAAAACAATACATTGAAAGTGTTACCGAATTAATTAATGATGGCCCATATATTCCTCTGCCCCGTGACCCCTCTACTCAAGAGTTAAATAAAATTAAATCTGCTATAAAATCTTGTCCCTTGTTATTGGACTCGACTAAATCTCATCTTATCCCTTCTATTGCTAATTGTGCCAGATTTTATGCTTTACCGAAAGTTCACAAACCCAATATTCCATTTCGTCCCATAGTCTCTAATATCGGTACTGCTTCCTATAATTTAGCTAAATTTCTCACCACAATTTTTGCTCCCCTTCTTGCTGCTAATGGTTATACTGTTAAGAATTCCATAAAATTTGCAAAAAACATTCAAAACTGCCCTCACACTAATCTCACTATGGTTTCTTTTGATGTAAAATCTCTTTTCACTAATGTTCCAATAACTGGCGCCCTCTGCTGTCTCGAAAATAGATTAAAAGAGTTTCATTTCACATCTTTTGAAACACAAGAATTAATCTCTCATACCCGCATTTGTTTATCACAAACCACTTTTTCTTTCCAAAATAAATTTTATCGTCAGTCTGAAGGTTTAGCCATGGGTTCCCCTCTCTCCCCAATTCTCGCAGATATTTACATGCACAATTTCGAAAGCAAGCTTTTTAAGAAAATATCTTTTCCTTTTTGGACACGTTACGTTGACGACACCTTCACGCTTATCGACATATCTCATCACAATATAGACCATGTCTTAGAAACTTTAAATTCAATTGACAGTAATATCCAATTTACATATGAAATAGAAAATAATGGCTCCCTTCCATTTCTTGATACCCTCGTCTCTCGCACTGTAAATGGATTTTCAACCACCGTCTATCGAAAAAATTTTGCTGTCTCCCTTCCTCCCCATGCGCGTTCATGTCACCCACCTAACCAAAAAAATGGCTGCTTTCTATACTTTTGTAAACCGTGCACTTACTATTTGTTCAAATCCTATTTTATTAAAATCTGAAATTAAATACCTGAAAGCCATTGCAATTGCAGGGATGGAACACGGGCGCAGAATTCATACCGGAATCTGTTTAAGAAATTTCTATACCTATAATATCGTTGATTTAAGAGGTAGAAAATTTTCTTACATTCATAGTGGTATGAATTCTGCGCCCGTGTTCCATCCCTGCAATTGACAGAAGTTATGACCCTTCCATTATAGACAAAGCTATTCAAAAATTACAACTCCCTCGTATTTCGTCTACTAAATCAGTCTCTTCTAATATCAGTATTGTCTTACCCTATTTTCCTAAATCCAGTCAAACCAAAGCTAAAATTCTCAAACAATATGATTTTAAAATAATATTTTCGCCTTCCAATAAACTCACCTTTTCTCAGTTAAAAGATCCCATTGATATGCGTAATTCTTGGGGTATTTATAGTATTTCCTGTCAGTGTGGTTTATCATATATTGGCCAAACTAAACGCAGTCTTAAATTTCGTCTAAAAGAACATATGAATTACGTCCGCAAAACATAAATCAAAATAAAGGCAAACGCCTGGTGAGTGTCTAAGTTGTGTGGTGTTTTTTAATATCACTGCATGACTGAGATAACTCTCCCTGGTATTGCTAAGAAGAAATGGACTTCGCTTCATCAAAGATTATAGAGGTAATAATTTACTTTAATTATATTTTTTAGTTTAAAAATAATACTTAATTAAAAACAGAATTTATTAAAAACTGAATTTTATGACATTACTTATTTCTTTTAAATATATAAATACAAAATAATGATTGTTATTACATGAAAGCACGAAAGCATGATTTTTATGACATCACTTATTTATTTTAAATATATAAATATATAAAATAATGATTGTCATTATATGAAAGCATGGAACAATTACCATTTATTTATAGTTTATATAAGTTCATTGTTTATAGTTTATTATTCAGGAATATCGCTTTCGGGTATAGCATCTGTATATATTTCAAAAGGCATAGTGTTCGAATCCATAATTAAGTCATCTTTGACTTTTTTACTTTTTCGACGTAGACTTTTGGCCTCACGGATCACATTACTAATACATATTATTCTTTGAGGTAGTCTAATCCAGGTTGCATTATCTTCATTACTGATTTTACACTGCATATCAGGTAATCCAGCATGAATAGAAAATTGCTGAATGAAATAGGTCATTGATGATATGTCAGCTTTAAATTATTCAAGAGTCAAATTAGGTAATTTTGGAACGTCTTGCCTACTTTCAATTAATTTTGAATATTCCTGATCTAACTCTTCTTTACATTTTAATGGACCGTCGGCTTCCCAACACAGTTGTTTTCTAGCCTCGTATGCTCTTCTTTCGTCCTCGCTTAAGAATAAATTAATCAATAACTCTTTAGAGCTTTCTTTAATTAATTCTTTAATTAATTCTCACATTTCGTTCACTCTGGGGCGCCTGCTATTATGTGAATACTCGCTTTTCGGCTGTTCGTATGTTGTTACACGCTCTTATATGTTGTGGAGACTCTCTTACTTTGATGACGCGTGCGTACGAAATAGTTTTGGTTAGAGAGGAAAACTCTATATTAGAGGTGCGTTGTTTGTAAGAAGATTTGATGTTTCTTTCGAGAAGAAATCCTGAGATTGTACGCCTTCCCTTCTTCTGTGGTAAAAATGAACTTATCTCTGTAAGACTTACTCTCCGATGACCCACGCACCCCAGACAACGAGCGGCAGCCTGCGTTTTGCTATGGATATGGAACCGGTACCTTTCTTTTGGTGATGAGCTTCTTTCCTCCTACTGGTGATGAAATTATTTATAAAGTTTGGTCCAGTTAAATACTCCGAAAAATGTTGTGGCCGTAAAGGAAATAGTGGGACAGCGGTGTGTCTCCTGACGACTCCTTCTTGGTAAATTATATTCACGTTTGTATGAGACTTCTACCTTTATAATTATACTACTACGAACCAACGTAATCTCATTTTGTTTTTATATTAACTGTTGAAATTATGTATTAATAATGTGAAAAGGAATAAATTGTGTTTCGGTTTAATTAAAGTTTTGTCAGTAAGAAATGTTGTTGTTAGAATTGATTAAATGACCAATTTTTTAAATAAATCACTAAATTTAAAGTTAAATTTTAGTGTTTTTGTGCTCATTTAGATTTTTATTCCTTTACTACCAAAATTCCTGACTTATTAAATTATGAAAATTTATTGTTTTAATTTTTTTTTTTTTTTTTGGGGGGGGGGGTAAAAGAAAAGAAAAAAAATTCTTATTATTGGAAGCAGTCGCTTCCCTTCGAGCTGGGCTATTAACACCTGTACTCATTAGAGCCAAGTAAAAAAATAAAAAAAAAAAAGGAAAAAAAAATAGATAAATCAAATTTAAAGTTAATTAACTTTTATGTTGTTTTTCCTAGTGTTTAATATTTATTGTTTTCTTCTGTGCGGTGAATATACTTAATGTATAATCTGGAATATCTCTTGTTTGACTCAAATTCGGTTTAAGAACTTTAATGAACTTTTAATTTTAATTAAAAATTAAAGTGAAATTTTAAAGTAAGAAAGTTTACTGCTTTGTTCTGTTATAAATTCCAGATTGTACATATCCAGTGTATTTGATATTTTTCTAGCTGTTTCATACCATTTAAGTTTTAAATTGAATTGAATTTTTAAACTTTCAAGTAAATTCATCTATGGTAAATAAACTGTATGTATTTCACAGGATCTAAATAATTGTAAACATAGCAATTTTATTAGGGGATTTTGTGAAATGATATAGTTTAACAGAGTAAGGTGATTTTTCATAGTAATTAGATTTTGCTAATCAGAGGTAATGATGTAGAAGTAAATTTTAGGAGTAAAATTTTGAAACTTTATTTAAAATCTTTTAGTCAAAATTAGTGCTGTGTAGGTTTTTGTATATTCACCAACTGTTTTATATTTTTTTTAATCTTTAGGGACTTTAAAGGTTAAACAATTAATTTTGGGATTTGATTTGAATAGTTTTAATGTTGAAATTTATTTAAATTGGACTCTCTTTGATGAGTACAGTCTAGGCGCTTTGTACTAAGAAAAAAAAATATATATATATATATTCCACTATACGATATTTATGCTTATGTTGTCGGCCAGGAACTGGTTGTCTGCTGTTGCTTTTATGTTGTTTATCTAATTTGATACTCTGGAGGCTCAGTGACTAGTGCACTGATGCGGTAAAAGTTTTAATTTACTAAGTTTGCGATTTATAATTCTGAAAATAAAACAACATTAGTCAAAACAGTTGTACTTATGTTTCAGTTGAGAAAAGTTAAGAATTTAGAAATAAGTGTTTTAAAGATTAGGAAAAAACAATCATAACAATTAAAAAAAATCCCTTTTCGGCAAGCTTAAAGGCAAAGGTAGATTCCTTTACTTTAATGTTACAATTGTAAAGAAATTCTACGTATGCATTAATACCTAGCCAATGGTTTTGTTCCCACACATTGCATTATTTACGTCCCTATTCTGTTTTCAAGAAATTTAATTTTCAACTACAAAAGGGTTTTATTCATTCTACTTAAAATTTTAGGCTAAATTTATTGATTTGTAAATGTTTCAATTTTTAAAAATTCAAGCTCATAATCATTCAACAAATAAAAGCCTTAAAGATATACAATCCCAGCAATGGTGAATCCCGGAGGGGGCTATTGGGCTACCCCCCCTCCCCACCCAAGCTTAATCAAAATTATATTTTTTATTTAAAATCCATATAACTGTTGTTCAATATCTTTCTTTTAAAAGAAAAAAGTAATAGAAACGTGAAAATGCACTTGTGATCTTACTAGTTCTGGTAAGCCTGGCGTTGCTATGGTCAAGTCAAATACACATAAGTGGTAGCGGTTTTTGGATAGTTATTTCATTATAATTTTTATTAAATTATTGAAAGTTTTGTATTGTGTTTTTGTGATTCTTATTGTCAGATGAGTAAAAATTGTAAAGTGGAACTGTTTTGGTTCACATAAGCTGGAATATTAACATTAACGTTAGTTAACATTTGACCATTTGGCACCGCTGAATTTCAATGTTAATTGTTATGAATTTAGTAAATTGTATGATTTGGCGAGATTTTGGTGACAAAACTTGCGACTTAGCAATGAAATTTGTGTTTTGGCGGCAAAAGTTGATAGTTGACGACGAAATTTTTGACTTGGCGACAAAATTTGGCGAGCTTGGAGATGGAGAAAAGCAGCTTTGGCGTCATTATATTTTCTTTCCACGCGAAAACTTCATATCTCTTCACAGACCAATATCTTGTTTCGACAAGATAAAAAGTCAAAGGAAGCTGTAACGTGTTACTCTCAATCGTAAATTTTAAATTCTTGCCTAAACTGACATTCTAAACTATTCACCACAAACGATATTTGTATTAAGATTGACGTATTATTTTAATTTTATATTTTTAAATGATTAATTAAAGCGTTTAACAAGGTTTTTAATTAACACACTTTTATTAACTTGATATGATGCAACTATTAATGTATGTAACGGAATTTTGCAATTCAATTTTCGGCAACTTCTTGTCGTCCAAAGGACCTGAAATTTTGCACACGACTTCATAATCAATGACAATACTAGATACAAGTGTTTCCAGGCACTTTTTTCTATCAGGGGCAGGTTCCAAGGGCAAACAAAAAATCTCTACTTATACAAAACTATCGTATGTGACACAGGATTTGGATGTATTTGTATAATGTCGAGTGGCAACAATTAATTTTTTTTTAATAAAGATTTAAAAGTATGTAATAGTTTTCTAAAACCTTTATTAGTTCATTTTTCAATAAAAGAGTGTTTTTTTTTTTTTTTTTTTTTAATGGTATAATTTTATTTATCAAAATAAGGGAATTCGAGTAATGAAATACTTTAATTTAAATTTAAATTTTCATGAAAATAAAATTCAACGGAAAATTCATTAAAATCGTCCCTAGTTCATTTGTTAAAGAGATACCTAAATGTCCCCAAATTTATTACCTTTTCTACCATGCCAGTTTAATTCGTTTAGCATCGATTTACAAGATTTTTTTTTTTTCACGATGACATTTATCATTTACATTATAGCATCTATGTCATAAAGCCAAGTCTAAATCTGCTTAGCCCTAAGATATGTTGATTTTATTTACTTATTTTTTTTATTAAGGTTTATATTATTTGTTTAAAATCACGGATAAAATTTTATTTCATTTTTCTCAGTACATTGCTGTAATTGTGACGTCATATTTTCTGTTAAATTAAACTTTTTTTTTTTTTTTTTTTTTTAAAAATCAGATTATTATATTGTTTAAAAACATGATTAAAATTTTATTATATTTTAAGTGATCTTTTTTATTATCATTTGCACGTGACATAAGATTATAAATTTTTGCAATGAAAGCTATAGAAAATGTCGGCTTCATCACAAGAAAAATCACTTTTTAACTTTTAACTTTTAAGCAATTGAAGTTATCGAAAAAGTTTAAATTCAAAAGTTGTTCTTTAGGGTAAGGCGGTAATTTCCCTGATTTGAAGTACTTTCCTATTTTCAATATTAAAGAAATTATGGGCAAATGAAAATTTCCACCCCCCACCATTTCCACCCCCTTTGAGCAGGATACCCCATCTACGAACTCGACCGAGATTTTTACTGTCCTGACAACATATCCCGAGCTGGTTAAATTTAAATAAAAATTACTCCAGTTATCGTGTTCACAACTTAACATGGGAAAAAGCGTTATACATATATATATATACCTATATATATATATAAACTTTTGAACGGAGGGTGGTTTTGGGTTCTAGGGGTCATGATCGGTGAAGATGTGAAGAATTTTTCCAGAAGTCGTGTCATGAGAACCATTGCAATAGGTAGATCTCCTATAAGGAATCTACCTAAAAATCTAATTATCCGATCGATCAACAGTTTAGTCCGACGGATTTAAAAAAAAAATCGCCTCTTTCATTTGCTACCTTATTTGTAACGAAGTTTTGATTAGATTTTTTAAAATTAATTAAAATCTGAAAATAATAACCTGGTAATAATTTCAAAATTGAACATTTAAATTTATAATTGTTGCCAAAGAAATTTACCAGTTAATTCTTTTTTTAATCATAAAATGAAATATGCTTTTACGCGAAAAATAAAAAATTATAAAATATAAAATTTGCTCATGCATATGAAAAAATGAAAATATGAAAATGGAGCAAAAAATACCCATCACCTTTTATAATATACTTCAATTTTAGATTTTTTTCTTTTTTGTTTTGTTTAAATAGTATGTTTTTGCACGGATGAATCGCGCTTGGCATGAAAGCTAATTCGTTGATAATCCTGGGTAATATTTTAAAATTTTAATGCCGAAATAGATCGGACAATTCTCGCCAAGGACTCCATTTTTCTGAAAGCCACTTTAAGCCAAGTAGCACATAAAAAATATAAACAAATTATAAAATGTCTAAAAACAGAAAAGAAAGAAAAGGAAAAAGAAAAGAAAGAAGCAGAAATGAAAGAAATAGAAAAATTAATCGCATAAATTATGCATTTTGGTCTATAATGGCGATAAAAAATTAAAAAGTCGCCAAGGGGAGCTATATTAACGCGGTACTATGATCTGATTTACGTATTTAATTATTTATTTTTCAATATACCAACTACTATTATAAACATAAAAAATTGTCTCATGCGATAGATGTAGCCGATCATAGCATATTGTAATAGCATATTTGGCGTGAAATTGTTGTCATTTTATAGTTGGTCGAATAAATTAAATAAATATAGAAAATAACGTGAAAGAAAATATTATATACACCACGTATAGTGTTGTTCATATGTAACAGGGATTCAAATATAAAATTTCTACTTAAATTTTTTGGATACTGTCCGTTTCGAAACTGTCATCTGATAAGCACCCAAATGGAAGCCCACTGGTAAGTTATTGTCACAGACAATAGGGACAGGCACCCAAGAGTTTGCAAAAGAGTAGGTCGCTGACGAAGGCAGCGGGGATAAGAAGCGGGCTTTTGAGCAATTTCATGTTTTTTTTTTTTTTTTTTTTTTTTTTTTTTTTTTTAATAAAGCGATATAGAAAAGAGATTTCTTTAAATATAGTGACCAGCGAAGCAGGCAAAGCCTTCATTGATTTTCTACCTTAATTGGTTTCACATTCCGTCATTTTTGACCGGGTTATATACTAGTTTTAAAATAAAAGTCTACAGGCAACACAGAAAGTAATTTGTTCTCTGTCAGTAATATTAACAAGTAAAATAGAACAACAAAATAAAATAAAATAAAATAAAATAAAATAAAATAAATAAATAAATAAAAATATGTATATATATATATATGATACTTGACAAAAACAAATTATGAAACATTTATAGAATTATAGAAAAAGCGAACTTTAAACAGTTTTAGACCATTGACTGCAATCTATAAAACTTCTATTTTGTATAGCTGTAGAAAAAAAAGGGGGGGGTGGGGAGGGGAAGGATTTGAAAAATTTGCCTTGCAATCATGTAAATCTCTGCTGTTTATATTTTAACTGAATATAGATTTTACACGCTATTCTACATGAAACAATTTGATACCATAGCTCATAACGGCGCAGAATTTTTCTTTGCACCTCTGTAGAAGATTTATATCCCTGAACCCATGAAAATCTGCAGAAATCATGCGATATTGATCTACAACCTACAAACCATCTTTCTTACCTCAATCGAAAAACACATTTAGACGATATAGCACTTTAAATATTATCAGTCCAAAGGCCATAATGATAAGGAAATTTTTGGGTCCCTGTAAGAAAACTATGAGTGCTAGATTCATGAAAAACAATGCATTTCGTACAATGGTGACCTGTAACATACCTAAAAACTTTCAGCTTAATTGATCAAAATTTCTAGACGTTATCGTGTTCATTCAAATACATACATCACCATAAAAATAGCAAAAATGAACTCAGGAGACATCAAAATGTATAGCTACACCAAAATCTTAATGTCGAATTTTAATGATTACAATGCTTTTATTAAATAATACTTGTTCGGAAACTAAAATTTCAAATAATAACAATCACAGCTCAGATTCGTAAGTAAAAATAATAAAAAAATAAAAAATAATCATAAATGAAATCTTTCTAACTATCGGCTTTTTTATCTCTTGCTTAGCATTCACATTTTATTTAAATGATACCCTTATCATTTAAATAAAATGGACATAAACTTGAGATTTTAATTTTTTTTTTTTTTTTATTTAAAGCATACTTATCACATTTTTGTAAATAGAAGTTTTCAAAATCATAAATACTAGAATAAAAATTGTAATATCTGACCATAATTACTTTGTCCCTGAAAAGTTAAATGTAAACAAAACTTTAGTTTACAATATAGAAAAATTTCCAAATGTATTGGAACTTACTATTAAAAATTTCACTATTTAAAATATTTTGACATTATAAAAGATATATTTACATTGTTAAAAAAATAATAATAATTAATTTTTAAAAAAAAACTTCAGATCAAAAAATTAATAAAAACTTAACTCGCACCCGACTGGATATCCCAGGGTTGAAACTTTTCAGGGCTACCCATGAATTCAGGATTTTTTTAAATTTTTGCTGTTTCTGAATTTGCTGTTAAATTATTTTGTTTTTTACAGAAATTTCTTATTTTGAATATTTAATTTGCCTTATAATGTATTAAGAACTCTCCAAATATCATTTATTACAGATAGCCATATGATATTACATTATTAAGTCTCCCCTATCAACATGCAAGTATCAGTTTGCAGGGATTTTGCATGCTAGGTAGTTTTATCTCTGATATCTGATCCGATGCAAGACTTATTTTTGACCAGCATTAATCTAACTACAGTTTATAAAATTTTCGAATAGAGGACCCTGACGAATGCTTAAGAAAAAGTTATTAAACTTTGAAAAATAATAATAATTAAAAACGCGGAAATCTGCCGAACCTTGACATGCCGTTAACATATAATTTAGATAAAATTGATAAATTGCCAATTAAAACAGGCATAAAGCACTTTGAAGTCGTAGAATCACGCTATCTCGTACGCAAGTGTAAAGTTAGAAAGAAGGCTCTCCGTGCAGCGATGACGTCATTAGCGGTCTTTGTAGTCTTCTCTTTTCATTTGATGCGTCAAGCAAAGTATAATACCTCGTAGGATCTATGCTTTTGATTATTTTAAAAATAAGTAAAATGTTACATGGTCACCAATTTTCGCGACTAGGGTTTGATTTTTTGGTAGCCATTTTCAACATAATGATCGCCAGTTGGCGACTAACGACAGCTGATCTAGAGCTTCACAGCACAGAGTGACGTAATAGAATGGAGTCGGGATGAGTTTACGCCGACATAGAGCCACTAAAAGGAGAATAAACCTTGTGCACTAGAGTGATACATTGTGGAGCGGTAGGAATCTCCTCACCATTTTGCAGGATTTAGAGTAAACGAGTTATTTCTTTGAGAGCAGCAACAAGCTTTTCACCTGACTTAGTAATTCTCCAGGGGTAAGATTTAATCTTTATATGTATTTCTTTAATTTCTTTATCTGATTATTGACTGAGTTCCTTGACGGGTAAATTCCCCCAATATTTTCGAGTTAAATAAACTCTTTTTTTTTATATACCCTAGGGGGCTCTGCTCCCTGCTCGCTCCGCTCACCAACCCCCGAGAGAGGCTTCGCCACCTCCCAACTCACTTTACTTATTAACACATGCAGAGCTCTGCCCACCTATTCGCTGCTTTCTTTCACTGAAAAGGAATATTTATCGTGCATATTACAAGACAAAAGCAGAAAATTATTATGGAAGTCCTCATATTCAATGTCAAATTGAAATATATATATATAAACAAAATAATCAAAACCAGATGAAAATTTAATCCCAAAACACATGAGGGCCTTCATCAGGGGGGTTCCCCCATGTAGGGAAAGGAAAAAGAGAAGTCTCTGACGAAACGTTGGTATTAACCACAAAACACGTTTCTAGCCCCCAACTTCTCACAGATGAATTCACGACCGTACTGCAAACGAATTTCAATTAGTACATAGCATAAAAAGCAGTAAAATTCAGAAATAAAGCACAAAATATATTACATTAAATATAAAATTCAAGAATTATAATACATCAAATATAAAGTACAAGAAATTAAATAAAATAAGAATATATAAATACATACGAGAACAAACTGAAATAGTCAGAAAATGGAAAAATGAAAACCACCCCCCTTTATAAACCTAGAACCTTTTCAGCTAGTAGGGCCACTTACCAGCACTTAAATGTCGCCCAAAATGGAACATCAAACCTTAAGTGGGATTGTCATCAAGAATACTGAAATGTTTATTGATTAAAGTAACAGGATAGCGGTTAACAGTTAGTATATTTTTGAGATTGTTCATAGCCAGATTCAAGTCTAAATTGTTATTGCAAATCATTTATATATTTGGGTGAACATAATATTTTTTAAAACTTTATGACTAATACAGGAGAACCAATTTGTTAAGTTACAAACTTTAAAGTTAAAATCTTGTCTTTTATCATAAATCCCAATTAACCAGTCATTATCTATTTTTTAAATTTTTAAATCCAGAAAAGAAGTTTGGTCTTCAGAGTCAGTACGGTTTAAAACAAGATCGGAGGGATAAATTTCAGCTGCATATATCGCAAAATCTGAACAGTTTATTGTAATTACGTCATCGATGTATCTATAAAACTTAATATCATGAGGGCCTTCATCAGGGGAGCTCCCCTGATGAAGGCCCTCATGTGTTTTGGGATTAAATTTTCATCTGCTTTTGATTATTTTGTTTATTTATTATAGTTTTATATTTCCTTTTGCTGCTTTTGCGCATTGGTTTATAAAAACTTTGTTCTAGTTCTATTTATTTAATAATTCAGGTTTAACAACCTCCTATATTTAAATTTTATCTTATATATATATATATTTAATAGAAAGAAAGTCATAATATCTAGACCATTTTTCATTACAGCTTTAGTATATGACCCTTTTTATTTCTTTTTTACAACTTTAGATCCGGAGCGCGGTACCCCAGTCGGTAGAGCGCCAAGCTCGTAATTGGAAGATTGCGGGTTCGGTTCTCGAGCAGGCCAAAGACCGTCATTTAAAAACTATTTGGTATTTCAATTTAAACAACATTCTTTTCTTTTAACTATGCTGTATAAATTAAGTAATCGATTGCAAACATTTAGTTGTATACTCTATTTCCACAATAACATAAAATTCATTTTTATTTTCTTTTATGTATATAAGAATGAACTACTGGATTTTTGAAATTTTTCTTTTTCTGACTTTTGGTGCATTTACGAATTTGAGATTTCTTTAAACTCGATTAAACCATTTTTAGGAGATGTCTGTCTGTGTATAATCAAAATTTTATGTTTTGGGTGCTGTATATCACAAAATAATGAACAGAATTGTACAAAAGTTTATATTTGGATCACTTTGACATAAATTCGTGCTGAATAACTTTTGGTACATATCATCAAAGAAGTGGCGCTACTGTGCTGCAATTTCCCACCATTAAGGAAAGACTATATCTTAGCTTCTATTGTGTAGAACAGTGATTCTCAACCACTGTGCCGCGGCACTTTTGTGTGCCGCCAAATTTTAGAAATGTATATAATAAAAATTATAATGCCTTTTTTTTATTACGAGTAAAGTTAGTTTAAAGAAAAGTACGCTGTAAAAGAAAACTATTGTTTTTACAGTTAAATACCATATTTTAAACTTTTTTTATCTTCAATAACTGTGACCTTTCATAAAGTGTCCCAAGTGAAATGTGTGCCGCCAAATTTTGAAATCGTTAAAAGTGTGCCCCGACAAAAAAAAAAAAAAAAAAAAAAAAAAAAGTTTGAGAATCACTGGTGTAGAACTTCACATAACTTAATGTTTAAATAGTCGATTGTGAAAGACTTTGTTTATTCAACTTAGGTGCATATCGGTCATCAGGTAATGCCATTATATTGCAATTTTCAACATTTAAGAAAATGCTGTAACTGAGCTTCTGTGATATAAAAATGCACTAAACTTGATATGTGCAACAGCCATTATGAACTATTATGCTGATTTAATTTAAGCATATCGGCCGACAGGTGACGTTGGCATGGTGCAATTTTCTCTATTTATAGGAGAGCCATATCTCAGCTTCTATGATATGTATATGCACCGAATTTGGTATGTAAGGTGTATGTTATGTATCCAAAAACTATGCCAAACTAGCTTTCTAAAAACTATGCCGAATCAATTTGGGTGTACATCAGATGACGTGCCGCGCTACTATTACTCTCTGTAATTTTCCAGATAGTTATAGTATTTCAGCATCTTTTTGTTAAATTAGTTTGCAAAATCTTTATTGTGAGAAGCTGTGTTGATTACTTTATGCATTGTAACAGATATATGGTGCTATTATATTAAATAAAAATAGAAGAAATTTTTGTAATGGCTACAGCATATACTAATTTTAAATATAGTGGGTGAAATATATGCTAGTAATTTGTAACTGGTAATTATAAAGGATTTACTTATAAATTGCCAAATATATTTCCCTCAGAAAATTTTTTTAATTCATTTTACTCTTTACTTTTGCGTTAATTGTGTGGTTAATAAGTAACATTAATAAGTAACACAATAGTAACAAGACACGGTAAAGGTGTATATACTTTATCAATAATGGTATAAATAACTTAAACATTTCCAATTTAACAATAAAACTTTTTTATAATTTACAACAAGTAATTTAAAACAATTTATTTAAGTGGGAATGAATATTATAATACTTACAAAACTTTGAATTAACACCATAAAAATCAAAAATCTCGCAACAATTGTTTCGGGTCGAAAGAGCACACGACCTTTCGTCAGGCGACCAAAGTACGCACGAGTACAGCAGTCAAAGTGGTAATACACGACTTTGACTGGTATACTCGTGCCTACAGCGATTTCTAGAGACCATAAAATAGGAACCTATATTATACTCTAGCGATTTCCACAATTTAAGGGAATGCTATATCTCAGGAACTACTGCAGAGAATTGCATATAAATTTATATGTAGATGCACCTTGACATAACATAGTCCTTATCAACTTTTTATGTCAATTTCTCAAAAGATGGCGCTGCTATGCAATGATTTTTCACAATTGAAGGGAAGGCTATATCTCAGGAACTACTACACAAAATTGCACATAAATTTATGTGTGGATGTACCTCGAGATAAATTATAGTCCATACACTTTTGGTATCAATAATTCAATAGGTGACGGTGCTATACAGCGATTTCCATAATTTAAGGGAAAGAGAAATCTCAGGTTCTATTGCGTATAATAATAATAATAATAAAATGATATATGAAAAGAGCATTATCAGATATTATGCTGATTCAATTTGGATGCATATCGGCCAATAGGTGGCGTGCTGTACTATAATTTTTATCGAGAACGGAAAAGCTATATCTAAACTTCTATGGTGTATAACTGTACAAAATTTGATATGTGAGATAACCATTATGAAAACGCATTTTTTAATACATTATTTATAGAGAATAAAGCTGTCTTTCTTTGTACTTTTAATGCAATTTTTCCCCAAGATGAAAATCGTCTGCATTCAGTATGGTAGGTAATTTAAATAAATAAGAGCTTTAATAAATTATTTGTATTGAGCGAATTTGTATTAAAAAATATAACAGGAAGTCTTGTGGTGGCCACAACATACTGTTTTTTTGTTGTTATCTTTTTAAATACCTTTATTTTTAATAAAAATCAATCCTTGCTTTTATGTGAACGAAATTTTGAATTTTTCTCCATTTATATTTGTATATACAGCAAATATACAGCATCGTTTCATTTAAAGCTATTATGTTGTAACCACCGCAAAAGTTTCTTCTATATTTTCCTATAGGAATTCCTCAGTACAAATATTTTCTTAAAATTATTATTTATTAAAATTTTCTACCATAATGAATGCAGATAATTTCATTTTAGAAAAAACTAACACTAAATATAAGAAAAGAAAGACAGTTTAATTTTCTTTTAATAAAGTCTTAAAAAATGCTTCTTCATAATTGTTACCTCATATATCAGGTTTTGTACAGTTATATGCCATAGAAGTTGAGATATAGCCATATCCTGTTCTCAGAGAAAATTTCAGTATAGCAGCGCGACTTATTGGCTGATATGCATCAAAATTGAATCTGCATAATGTCATATAATGGCTACGTTGATACGTGTCAAGTTTTGTTTCATTATACTCAACAGAACCTGAGATACAGCGTTCCCCTGAAAATGCGAAAGTCGACGTATAGCAGCACCACCTGTTGAGCAATTGACAAAAAATGTTGGTGGGCACTAACTTATGCCAAAGTTTATCTGCATATAAATTTATATGCAAATTCGTTTAGTAGTTTTTAAGATATAGTCTTTCCTGCAATTGTGCAAATCGATGTCTAGCAGCGCCGCTTGTTGAAGCAAATGACACCAAAAGTTGATAGGTACTAACTTCGGCTAAAGCACATCTGCATATAAATTTATATGCAGCTATCTGCAGTAGTTCCTGAGATACGTCGCCCCAAAATTTTTGTCACACACACACAGAATAATAATAATAATATTCTTTATCGTCTTCTCTAGAACAAATAAAAGCCGATGTTTAATTGCGAATCATATATCCGTGCTACCGAAATTGTTATAGTAAATAAACATTCCCGTCGAACAAATGCAATAAATAAAAATACATTTTTTTTTTTAAATAATATAAGCATTAAACAATGAACTACTAACACTGACCTTGAAGCACCTTTTTGCAATCTTGAAGTTCATAACTCACAAAAAGTGTTTAATCATTATTATTAATCTTTTTTTTTTTTTTTTTTCAGATTTTTTTAATTTTTAACGCAATACAATTAGTAATTACATGTTTTTTTTTTTAATTATTATTTCTTCTATTTACAATAGAAGAAAGTATTAGATTCGTAAATATTTTCGACTTCCGGTTTTCGACAGATTTACAAGTTTTTAGAGTTAGACCACGATTTGACCATTTTTAGAAAATGTCTGATTGTCCGTCTGTTTGTGTATGTGTGTGTGACAAAAATGTTGTGGCAATTGTATCTACGGAACTACTGTTTAGCATTACATATAAATTTATATGTAGATGCACCTTGACCTAAATTAGTGCCTATTAACTTTTGGTATCAATCGCTCGATAGGTGGCGCTGCTATACAGCGATAGCATTTAGAATATGGTTGTCAAATTTCAAATATGTTTAACAATAGTGTTCTATCAGGAATATATTCATTAAATAATAATAATAATTCAATTAAAAAAAAATCAATAAAACCAGATCGATTTTTTAAAAAAATCTTGTGCGTGCTTTTCTGAAGTAATCATACGAATTATAAGGTATGGTGTTATATGACAATATATATATATATATATATAATGATTATCAATTTCAGCTTCTATCAATCCACTGCAGGATGAAGGCATCTGCTAGGTGATTCCAAACTGCCCTGTTTTCGCGCGCGCGCGCACACACACACACACACACACACACACACACACATATATATATATATAATAATTTATGCATAGATTAAGAAAGGTTTTGAGAGAATATTTCGTCGCCTCATTGATTT
The DNA here is from genome assembly GCA_963930645.1 of Salticus scenicus. Taxonomy (NCBI): domain Eukaryota; kingdom Metazoa; phylum Arthropoda; class Arachnida; order Araneae; family Salticidae; genus Salticus; species Salticus scenicus. The sequence goes on along the minus strand of OZ005657.1, from coordinate 285,797,324 downwards.
ATTTGATTTCCAATGAAGCCATCTATGATATATGCAGCTTCCTAATTGAATGCAACCTATGCAATGATGTGAAATTTACACCTCATATAGCGTATTTCTTAGTGATGTCCTGATGCCTTTTTTTTTTTTTTTTTTTTTTAAGGTTTGTGAGTTCTATTTAAAACCTAATGGAATTATACAAACAATAACATATTTTGATGAAAAAGAAGGAAAGTTATATCAAGTCCCAAGAAATAAACCAATTGTTTAAGATGATGCTATTCCTACAATTTTCTGTGGCTTCCCATTATGTAGAGCTAGTTGGATCCGTAAATAATTGAAAAAGTTACCAAATAGTTACTAACAAAAAACTGAGAGGTATTGCAAAAGCCTAGGAATAAAAAAATTACGTTTTATTACCTAATTATATTTGTGCTTTTATATTATTATTATTATTGATTTTTATGTAAATTATGGAGCAATCTTCTTCATGTATATGAAACATTTATAATTTCAAAGAAATTATATTTATCTTGATTTTTGTCTTTTATGTATTATCTTAATTACTTAGTTTTAATGAAGGAGAAATGATATTTAAATAAGCCATTTAAAATCTTGATCTAAAGAATGTTGAAAGTAATGTTATCAGGTAAGTGAGAGTTATTTTGGATGATCAAATACTTATAAATTATTGTTATATAAATTTCTCTGGGCATAAAATTTACAGAGATGATTAAAAGAAAAAAAAAAATATTATATACGTTCAAGTGTTTTCAATGCAAATTTTATGTCCTCCCTCAGCTTGAAAAAAAAAAAAAAAAAGTATATCATTAATATTTATGATTTTAAAACTTTAAATAACCTGAAATTTGGAGTTCGATGTTATTTATAGTTTTGTACATTGTATCGTCTATACCGTCTATATTGTTTATATTGCCTATAACAATTGTTAAAACACATTATATCGTCGTACTTGTTGCGAAAAAATAGTTTTCATATGGTTTTTAGCTTGTTCGTACATGCCATTGTTATGTAATCTTTAATACATTTATTATTCATCAAGTTAGTTTTTATTAACTTAAATTGAAGCTAAATTTTCATTAAAATAAATCCTAAGTATTAGGTTATACCCTTAATTCCTAATTGAAATAGTTTTTTCTATGTTTTCAACACTTACTTCATTCAGCAGTTCGTTACTGTTTTTGTTTACACGCGATTGACTAGAGAGATCATATTGTTATAGAGAGTCCTGTCACACAGCGCGTACTTCGCGTTTCTCCCGTAAGGTGGCCTCTGTCATCCGTGTAATATTTTATTCAACCACTCAACCCTCAGACGAGACATCGTTATTTTGATTGGTTCTCTTGAGGGGTGTGTGTGTTTTCTGTCAACCGCGCTGTTTGTTGTAATTTAAATAGGTTTTTTTTTCTTATAAAAGCTGTCTGCAGAAGTACCTGGGTGCACTTTTTCTTTGACCTATACTGCTGCTGTTAGTCGATATTATTGGAATAGCACTTGATTAAAAGATGTAGTTTAAAGATTATAAAGTTTGTTTTAACTCTGTCATGAGGTGGTGAGGTTTTTTTTTTTTTTTTATATATGTTTATTCTTCCCTTTCTCTGCTCCTGTAGACCGGTATACCATCGCGAGTTAATTTATCTTTTGAAATTGATTAATTAATGTTACTTTTTTCTGACTCACTAGAAATTTTGAATTTGTTTTTTTTTTTTTAATTTTGTTTGTGCCTTTCTTGCAATAATTGAACTTTGTTAAAAGTAATCTTAAGGATATATTTTCTAGTTTCAGTCACCTGAATTAATTATAAGAAATATATAGTTTAAAATAGTTTAGTGTTTCCAGAATAATTTATCCAGCTGTTTCTGCTCCATATGGCAAAATTTTAGAGTTGTTCCTGTTAATTTAATATCTTGTTTTTTTTATATTTTTAATAAACGTTAGTTTTAAATAGACTTCGATTTTGTGTTCAATGTCTCCTACACTAGCAATTATCACTTTTATATTTTGTGGATATGTAAAATTAAATATAAATGCAATAGCAGCCACGCTAAACTGTGCAGCTCTATTTTAGATATTTTATTTAGCCATTTTAATTTTGGAAATTAATTGAAATTTAAATTGGAAGTTTTTTCTTAAATGTTGTTTTTGAAATTGCTATTTTGAGATTCTTTGCAAAAGGGGGAAAAACTAAGTTACATTGTTGCTTTAATATAGCAACGTAACATATATTGGTTATGGGCATAAATTGTATTCCAGGCCCACCTCTTGCAATTAATTAAATGCAAGTTAGTAATTATTAATTATTTCAATTGAAGTTTATTTTGCCTCATGTTCCTAGAATATTAAAAATAAAGTAAAGGGGAGGCAATAGTTAAAAAAAAAAAAAAAAAAAAAAAAAAAAAAAAAAAAAAAAAATTCTGGACTTTAACTTTATAGCAATGGCACAAAGTATTGAACCTTTGCATTCTGCCAATTATGGCAATTGGAGTGCTGATGTTAAGTACCTTCTTATGGATAGGGGAAGTTGGGACATTGTCACAGGGACAGAAAGTGAACCCACTGTTGATGCAGTTAAAGGGGTAACTCATAGAGATGTTAGAGAATATAAATTACGTGCTAGTGCAGCAATGTCCATTATTTATTAAAATATATCCCCAGAGTATCGTAAATTAATAGAAGGTTTAACAAATGCTAAAGATGCATGGGAAACATTGCAGAAATATTTTGAGCTAGATAATCGCAGTAGGCACATGCAATTAGTTAGTGAATTGCATGCATGTAGAATAAAACCTAATGAGAGTATTAGTTTATTTTCAGCTAGAATTTGTAGGTTGCAGGAGAAGTTGAAGGGAATTAAACATCCTATGCCAGAGATCTATCTTAATTTTCAGCTTCTTAGGTACTTGCCACCTCAGTTTGACAGCATAGTACAAAATATCATTAGATGGGATGATAAAGCATTTTCCTATAAGGAAATTTTGGCAGCTCTTGTTTCCGAAGAGGCGCGTCTTCAAGTAAGAGATATAGACCGACAAGAGCATATAGTTGCTGCACATTCCATTAACTACAGAAAGGAACCCTCCAAAGTCATAACGTGTTATGGTTGCGGAAAGAAAGGCCACATTAAGAGTCAGTGCCGTAGCTCGAGACGTTATTCCCCATATAGAAGTAAAGAGCATCATCCCTCATGTTGTAGTGCAAAATCTCAGAGAGAACCAACTAGAAGTCCCAGTCCACGTCCAAGTCATTCGAAAAATAAGAAAAAGACGAGTGGCAAAAACTGTGCTTGTTATATTCAGGCGTGCATAAGTGGGGTTGAGCAAGCTACTGATACATGGGTGTTCGATTCTGCTGCTTCGCACAATTTTTGTCGGAATAAAGATTTATTTATTGACTTTAAACCAGTTGAATCTGAAGAAATGTCAGTAGCTATTGATAATATTTTTTTTCCTATACTAGGTAAGGGCACAGTAAAATTAAATTTTGGTGATGAGGTTCTTGTTTTTAATGAGGTGATGTATTCACCAGATTTGAAACATAATCTAATTTCAGGTCCAAAATTAGATGCTATGGGGGTAGAATTCTCAGGAGGTGGTGGTAAGGTGAGGATCTTGCGAGATGGGAAAATCCTTGTAAATGCGTATCTACAAAATGGCTTATATATCCTGAAGCCTTCTTTTAATAAGAAACCTTTTTCTAAGAAAAATAAAAGAAAGGTTAGTTTTGCATCCTCTGCATCTCAGAAAGTTAATGTTGAACTCTTGCACAGAAGAATGGCTCATCTTACTCCGACTGTAGTCTATGAAACTGCTAAGAAGGAAGGTGCTACTGGCTTACCAGCGATTAAGGACTTCAGAGTAAATTGTGAGATCTGTCGATTGAACAAGCAACGGAGAGTTTCTTTCAAAGCTAAGAACTTTATCAGGTCAAAGAACCCTAATGATTTATTTTACATGGATACCCCGGGTCCTGTCAAAGCTGTGGGAAGGAACGGTGAACGTTTTTACTTGTCAATAATCGACGATTTCAGCCGTAAAGCTTCAATTTACCCTATGAAAGCGAAGTCATAAGTTTTTGCTATCTTCCTGAGGCACGTAGCAAGAGCGGAAAGGTTTATAGGAAGGAAGTTAAGGCATATCCGCACAGACAACGGGGCTGAGTTTTTAAATGAGAATTTTTCTAAATACTGTGCAGAGCAAGGGGTTCAACATGAAACGACCAATACCTTTACGCCGGAACAGAACGGAGTAGCTGAAAGGCTCAATCGGACTGCCATGGATGCTATAAGGTGCCAACTTGCTGATGCAAGCCTAGGAAATGAGTTTTGGCCTGACGCTATTCTTGGGTTCATTCATGTTTGGAATCGTGTTTGCCATAAAGGGCAGAATAAAACACCGTACGAACTGTATGGAGGATGTAAGCCGTCGGTGAACCACCTCAAGCCTTTTGGTTACCAAGCATATGTGGGAATACCTAAGCAGCATAGAAGCTCTAAATTAGATCCAAAGGCAAGAAAAGGTATTATGATCGGATACGCATTTAGGACAAAAGGATACCGAATATACTTTCCAGACAGCAAGAAAACTATAGAAACGATAAATGTCAGGTTCATTGAAGATGCAGAGGAACGCAATGGAGCAGTGATGGGCCCAATTAACTTTGAGTTACAGACAGAGGAGGAAAATGGCGATGATTTATTAAGGTACCATTCTTCAAACAAGTCACCCTGCCAATGTCAGGTATGATCCAGATGACTTTGAAGATGAAAATGCCATAGATCTTGAGCCCACACAAGAAGAGCAGCCTCAGTCAGTAATCAAATGGGAACGGAGACCTGTAACAAGAAAAGATGGAAGTAGAACAGACATTTATTATCGTCCAGTTGGCCCTGCTGATCCAAAACGTTTAAATTCTTTAAAGAAAATTGAAGAATATTGTAAAGAAAATGGTATTCCTTATGTACCCAGTATTTTTAATTTTTCTGCCTCTAACAAGTATGCAGATATTGTTATACAGCCAGACTCAAATCCGCCATCTGCCAATGTGACTACATCTGAAACTACATGACTAGAAGACTTTAATATCCCGAAAACTTACAAACAAGCATTAAACTCTCCCCAAAAAGTTCATTGGAAGGAAGCAATGGATGTAGAGATGAATACCATTAAGCAAAGAAATGTTTGGCATCTCACTCCGCTACCAGAAGGCCATACTCCTGTGGGTTGCCGCTGGGCATACGCCCTCAAGAAAAATGAAAAGGGAGAAGTAATACGCTATAAATCAAGACTTGTTGAACAAGGTTTCAAGCAAGTAAAAGGGGTATCATATGAAGATACTTTTAGTCCAGTGGTGAATTTTTCACTTGTCAGATTTTTCTTCTCTCTTCTAGTAGTTTTGAAGAGGTGGTCACATTGCCAGTGTGACGTAACTGGGGCCTATTTGTATGCACCTTTAACTAATGAAGTATACATGCATCAACCTCCAGGCTATGTTGAGAAAAGTAAAGAACACCTCGTCTGTAAACTGGATAAAGCGCTTTATGGCCTCTATCAGTCTGGTCGAGAGTGGTTTTACGAGATCCATGGTGTGTTGGAGTCCTTGAACTTCAAGAAGTTTGAATGGTGCAACTGTGTATATAGTTATAAAGATCAAGTAATAGTAATCCTGTATGTGGACGATATGGTTTTCTTTGGAAAAACTGATGAAGTTATTAAAGAATGCATCAATCTCTTAGAAAGACATTTTGATTTGGAAGTCTTAGGAAAAACTCGCCGTCTGCTTGGAGTCGAATTTGAAGAGGAAAAGGACTGCTTGTTTCTCAACCAAACTCTTTATATTTCAGAAGTTTGTGAGCGTTTTAAGAGCTACCATTTTCCTTTATCAACACTCCCAATAAGCAAAGGTGTAGTACTATCAAAATCGCAATGTCCTCAAACAGATGAAGAAATAAAAGAGATGCAAAAGATCCCATATCGAAGCCTAATAGGTTGCTTAGCTTTTATTGCTGGAAGAACACACTCAGACATAAGTTATGCAGTAAACATATTCAGTCAGTATCAATCAAACCCTGGGAGACCACATTGGGACGGGCTGCTAAGACTCTTGGGATACGTCAAATATACTCAGGACTTCAAATTAAAGTTATCTTGCACATCGCCTAGAATCAAAGCCTATTCAGATGCAGATTATGCGACAAATAAGGACGACAGAACATCCATGGGAGGACAAATCATATTTTTAGGTGAAGCCCCAATTGAATGGAGAAGCTTCAAGGAACGTTGCGTTTCATTGTCCACGATGGAGGCCGAGTTCGTCGCCTTAACAGAAACTACAAAAGAAGTACTATGGTTTGACCGAATCCTGGAGGAATGCTACAGCAAACAATTTCTAAGTGGTAAGAAGGAAAAATCTTTACTTCAAGTAGATAATATGGCATGTATAAATTTTGTGAAGTCTCCGATCGAGAACCACCGCTCAAAACACATTGATGTGAAATTGTTTTTTATAAGAGATATAATCCATAAAAATGTTCTTAATATTGAATACATTCGTAGTAAGCAAAATCTGGCAGATCCTTTCACCAAGCCATTGACCAAATGGGAATTATCTAGTTTTTTTAGTCACATATTAAAAGGTAAAAGTGCAGTTAAGCAATGCTCTGATTAAAAAGAAAGTTATGCAGCAGAGGGTCATTGATGTAAGATTTATTTAAATTTTTTTTAGAAATAGATCAATGTGAATATATATTAAAATTAAAAAAATTATCAGATGTTTTAGAAAAATTTAATATTTTTGAAAGCTTCAGTTTTTCCATTAGGGAATGATTAAGAGTAATTAGTTTTTATCTCAGATTTACTGTGCTTATGCCTAATTGTTTTGTTATATATATATACATATTTTACATATTGAACTTATATTTAAGAATATTTTTGGAATTATGCATTTACATATTTTTATAGGACTTTTGGGTGATATTTTTATATCTGGTTACACACTGTGCTTCTAAAATGTTTTTTTTATGTCTGTCTTTAAGGTGTGTGAATGATGTGTGATGTACATGGGCCCATGTCATATTATCTGTTTTAAGTTATATAAGTGTATTATGTGTGTGCTATGATCATATATATTTTTCTATTAAATTTCTTTTATATATAGCTAGAAATGTGGTGTATGCCTATATTTGAATATGATGTCCTATAAGGTAAAACTGGTGGTCAGTTTTTATTGGATTAATATACTGATTGTTGGATTGATATACTGATTGTTAGATTAATATACTAAATTTGTTGAGTTTAATTGTTAAATTTTTGAAGTTGTTAAAAGTAACAGAGTTTAAAGTTGAATTTTTTTTTTTTTTTTTTGACTGTAGTTATTTCTAACTGTTATGTCTAGTGGGTCAGAAATCCTGAACTGTTTTTCCAATGGCATGTGGGGGGGGCTTATTTGCAAATATATGTTACGTTGCTATATTAACT